>CM068367.1:839579640-840138703 GCA_034769895.1 Magicicada septendecula
ATGAGCAAGTTTACAAGTGTTGAGGAATGACAATGCTTTATGATCAGTTCTAATGATCGTTTTGTTTCCTAAGATGTACGTTCTGAATTTACCAACTGCAAACACAATACTGAGCAATTCCTTTTCTGTGGTAGTGTAATTCTTTTCAGCCGGCAGTAAAGATCGACTAGCGAACGCAATTGTCTTATGTTCCTTCTCCTCATCCTCCTGATACAGCTCTGCTCCTACAGCGACATTGCTGGCGTCCGTCTGTAAATAAAACATCTTATCAAAATCCGGGTGGTTCATTATAATCATGTCACTAAATTTGCGTTTTATTTCTTCAAAGGCTCCACGCTCCACTTCTCCCCATTTCCATTGTCGGTTCTTCTGCAATACCGCACTTAACTTTGCGGTTAGGTAGGCGTAGTTCCTCTGAAATTTCCTATAAAAGTTGCACAGCCCAAGAAAACTCTGAAGTTGTTTGATGTTTCGCGGTTCAGGGAAACGCATTATAGATTCGACCTTGTCCGGGTTTGCGGAAATTCCTTCCGATGTAATAATGAATCCTAAAAAATTAATTTTCGTTTGTAGAAATTTGGACTTATCCCAATTTACGGTTAATCCTCCCGCTTCTAATTTTCCTAAAACATATTTTAAATGGTCTTCAAATGTACGTGAAGCTATTAAAATATCATCCACATAAACTGTGAGAAAATCTAAATCTTTTGGTCTCAAAATTCTATCCAAACATTTAATGAAACTAGCTACGCTGGTATTTAGCCCAAATGGTAGTCGCTTAAACTGATAATTTTTTCCGTTAAATAAAAATGCTGTGTATTGCCTACTTACCTCTGCTAATGGTACCTGCCAATATCCAGCAGTCAGATCTAATGATGTCATAAACCGTACACCACTAAACTTTTGAAAGATCTCATTTATAGATTCTGGTGATTCTCGGTCTGGTATAATAATTTGGTTAATTTTCCTTGCGTCTAGACACAATCTTACTCCTCCTTCCTTCTTAATTACCACCACTAACGGATTTGAGTAGTGAGACACTGACCTCTCGATGATCCCATTATCTAACATTTTATCCAACTCCTCTTGCACCGCTCGTCTTTTAGAGTAAGGGACTGGATAGCTCCGCTGCATGAATGGTGTGTGTTCCTTTATCTGTAACATACATTCATAATTTTTTGCCCTTCCTGGAATATCGGCAAACACTCCCTTAAACTGCTCTATTACTTGCCATAACGCTATACGTTGGCCACTCCTTATCACCTCACCCCCACTACAGAATTCATCCGCCCTTATCTCCCAAACTTCATTATTAATATTACTCATTTCATTATCAACATCTTCTAAATACTCACCCTCTATACAAAAATTTATTTTAGTATCTAAGTGATTCTCAACTACTTGTTTCTGTAACATTTTCACACCAGTTGTTCTAACTTTACTTATCACATTTTCAAAATTAATTTTCACAGACCGATCACCCCCATCTAACTCCAACACTTTTTCTTTAAAATTATTACAGCTTTATTTCTTTGTAAAAAATCATTTCCCAAAATGATGTCTAAACTTAACCCCTTGACTACCAAAAATGTACTATCAAAATTCATATCTCCAATTGAGAAACTTAAATATATCTGTTTTGTCACCCTTTTACTACGTACCCCCGTGACTCCTATTACTGTAACCCCTGCTACGGGTAAAACTGGAATATTCTTATTCAATTCTTTTAATTCATTTAAAATGTTCTCGGCTATTACTGAAATCTCGCTCCCTGTATCAATAAGTGTTTTAAAGTTTCTATTATCTATTGTTACCTGTATTTCCGTGAGTCCAGCTCTCACCTCCAATGTCTTGTTACATTCCTCCTCCAATAAATCGGCAACGATGTCTGCTTTTATAACGTTGGATTGTAGATTCTCGATGGGTCGGACCTCATGAGTTTCCCTGAACAGTGGTCGGATCCTATTTACCACTGTTGACTTCAGTTTTCCGGCTGTGTCCTATTATGACTCGTTGATGGTACAGGGTGTCCTCGGGTTGGTCCCTGATGGTGATACGTTGCTCCTCTGTTACTAGGGGCTCCTCTGTTCGCAGGTACGAATTGCTTTGTTTGATTACTCCTTGGTGCTTTGCAGAAATAACAATGCTGCATATGAGCACGATTTTCCTTCCTGCAACTAGAACAACTCCAACCGCCTGGTTGCTGTAAATCATTTCGAAAATTATATTTATTTCCAGTATTATTATGATAAGGCCTTGGCCGATTAAACTCATTGTTATTATTGTTATGGTTAGATATATTTGGTTGCATGGGGCGTCTACCCATTTCACGATCATTTATACTTTGTAGTATATCTAATACCCTTTCCAGTTCATCAAGATTTTCTATTTCTTTAGTCATCAGAGTGACTTGCACTTCTCTAGGTAAGTGCTTACTAACATACCTAACAAATGACTTAAAAGGTATGGGTGGCTCTAAATATTTGGCTTCGTTATATAATTTTGTTACATAAATAGTAATGTTATTATTACTAAAGTTACGTCCCATGAAATTACCCGTTCCCATAATACGGCTTCTTAAAGTCTCCTGCTCCTCTTCTGTCCAATATTTACCCTTAAAAGCTTTCTCAAAAGTATTATAACAATCCCATTCTAACCTATGAGCTTCAGCCCATATGACTGAGTTACCCTTGAAACATTTAATGATCTTATTCAATTTCACTTCCCAGCTACTACTACTAAAATAATTGTAATCTCTAGTTTGATTTAGAAAACGCATGGGATGTATTACTCTGTTTTCATGGCTAAAATTCTCTAGTTCTATTTCATTATAGAAATCTCTGGTTACTACTACCCTATCACTTATGCTTGAAATATTTTTATGTATTTCTCCCCGTAATTCGTTTTTTACACTGGTCAAATTATTTGCAATCATATATTTATCATGCACATCCATACTATTTTGTACAGTTAAGTCATCAATTTCTTTAATCTTACTTTGTAACAAATTAAATCTACTCTTGGTACTTTTCTCATGTTCAGTTATGGTACTATCTATAGTTTCTAAATTCTTGGTGATATCTATCACATTTATTTCCATGTTTTCTAAATGATTTTGCAAAACATTGGTTTTCACTGCTACTTGTTTGCTTACTTCAATATTGGTTTTAACTTCTAATTGACTTTCTACAAAATTTAAACATTTCTGTTGTATTTCTGTACTTGTTGACTCTAATTTACTTTTAATCGTGTTATTTACTGTGTCATAAACTAGATCAATTTTAGTGTCTAAATCATTTATGGTACTACTGAACTTATTATCAACAATGGCTAATGTGGTTTTCTGTATGTTATCACAACGTGTTTCTACTGTGTTAATTCTCTCCTCAAATTGACAATTTTGTCTTTTTATTTCATTCTTTAATTCATTGAATTTAATATCAGAATCGATTTTCTGTTCATCTAGTTTTTTATCAAAACTCAAATTTATTTAATAAAAGTTGCATCATTGCATTAGTTTCATCCTGCTTACTATCTAAACTAGTTGAAATGGATGTATTTACTTTCGTTATTTCTACAGATACAGGCGTATGCGCCTCGTCAATCTGACTAGTTTGAGGTGTTTGTACATCCATCTCGCCAGCAAATTTACATTAGTTGTACCTATTTCTAACGTAATATTGTCATTAGTACTCATATTGGCAATTTTGCAATACCTGCATGCATACAATTGTATAACCTAATTGTGGGGTTATGTTTACGAATTATAAAATTTTGTGTCCGTTACCTCAAGCAATTTGTTCCGTTCTTTCTAGGCGTACATTAGGTAATAATATGTTTAAATAATACCACCTAATGTCCCTGTTCCAGAAGCCACCTGTATACTTACGTTATTTTTGATTTATAGATACGATAGATTATATCTCACAAATGTATACATAAACTAGGACGCCATCTATACAATTACCTAAGTCAAGGGCCAGAATTTCGTTACGCGAAGTTATTAGGAAACGGAAATTGCTTGAAATAACAAAACAGCTGTTCTAATTGTTACCAATGAAATATCCCTTTTATTAAGTATTCGTTTTACATATCTTTAACCCTTCCAAAATAAAAACATAGTGTAATATTACCTTCTGTAAGTATAATAAGTATATGACAAAATTATATATATATATATATTTATGTGTTGCAACTTTTGTAAGTATAATAAGTATATGACAAAATTATATAGATATATAGTTATATGTGTTGCTCAACCCAGCACTTAGAAATTATTACGCACGCACACAACCACTCACTCTCCCATACTCATGGTACAATTATTTGATTATTTATGTAGGAGCTCCTTTATAGATTGAAAATTTAAGTAATTTTTTAAATAAAATTTTATATTTGGGAAATAATAAAAGGATTTCATGATGATTGATTTCGAGGATTTAAAGTGTATAAGGAACGCTCTCACCCATTTCGTGTTGGCCTCCTCGCACTGCTAGTATTGTTCGTACATCGGCACAATCGGTATATTTTTACGGCGCTTGACGGGGCACTTTCGTGTCAACCCACGTAACCCACCGTCGTGGGACCGATTCTATACGTCGATCTTTTTTACGGACGATTCATCTGCCGAGGACGCCTACACAAAGCCGAACTATAACTTTCCTTAATACATTTTGTATATAGATATGATACTGTTTATTAACCACCTATAGTGGTCTAAAAAGTTAAAATTCACCCGTAAGTGAATGAGCAGCCGGCCGGCGCTGATCAGTTGCTGCAGCAGAATGACGACAATTCCTTGTTGAATTCTGCGGAAGTGGGGTGTACTGACGTCACATTTTCTTTGTTTAACTTGTTGACATCGCCGTTTTGTCGTGGTCAACACATTCTCAGCCTCTGACGTAATTAAGGCTTGGCTTGCTTATCGCAATAACTGCACACTGTTTTTATGACATTTTACAGATTCTGCTACGAATTAGTTCAAATCCTGGCCAATATTGTGATATAGTCCACTCACTGTAGATTCGATATCGGGTGTTTGAGGTTGGGTTGGGTATGTCAAAAAATAGAAAAATACAATATTTATGATCTCGTTACCATATTTTAGGTAATTATAAAATGTACCATGATTGTACCATCACAATGAAAAGTTTCGGGCCTTGCATACATGTGGTACCACTATGCTTATTGTTTTGATTGTGTTGTAGACGTTCATCCAAGTCATGTAGGAGTTAGATGTTTCAAGTCAGTGAGTTTAACAATCGACAAATTGGAAATTCATGCCATAATTAAAAATTTTTTTTGAAAAAGGTCTAAGTGCAACCGATATAAAAAAGGTGCTGGATCAATGTTGGAGGTCTCTTCTGCATTGAATACACTTGCTAAGCCCTGGATTGCTGAATTAAAATGAGTTGGAAAAGCTCAACTGATGAACCATGCAGTTGTTATCCAACTGAAGTGACTATAACAGAAAGAATAGAAAAATTCAAAAAACCATTTTGGCAGACCAAAAAGTGAAAGTGGTGAGTTAGCAGAGATTGTTGGCATATCAGCTGAATGTGTGTGCAGTATCTTACTAGACCATATGTGTATGGCAAACTTGTGCCTTGGATGAGTGCTGCGTTTGCTCACACTGAACAAAAACAATGTCAGAAGGACATTTAACAGATTGTTTAGCACTATATAAGTGCAATACAACCAAACTTTGCACTGACGAAACTTGGGTCTATCACAACACTCATGAGACAAACAATAGCCAAAACACTGGACCTGCAAAAGGTGAACCAAATTCCGACAAGGCCAAAACATGTCCAGCTGGTAAGTTATGGCGACTGTTTTTGGAACACGCGTGGAATAGTCTTCATTGTCTACCTTGGAAAAGGAAAAGTGATTAGTGGTTAAGTATTGGCTAACTAACTGTATATTCAAATGAATAAATTGAGATAAAATGGTCACATATAGCAAAAAACTAAAGTGCTTCATGAAGACAGTTCACTGGCTCACACATCAATTGTGGTGATGACCAAAATCACTGAATTATAGTTAAAATTGCTTCCTCACCCACATACTCAACAGATTTAGCCCTGACTGACTTCGGTCTCTTTCGTAACCTCCAAAACTGGCTTGGTGGAAAAAGATTTGTGGACAACAATCAAGTCAGCAGTGTTGCAAGTAGCTATTTTGACGACCTCGTTAATTGGCTTATTAGTCTCGCATAACCACCATAGGCAATCAGAAAAATGTATTAAGCTAAATGGAATGGAGATTGTGTTAAAAACTAAATTCAGATTAATCTTTCAAAATATTCTTTTCTGATTCAGGCCTGGAACTTTAATTTTTTTATGACTTAAGTTTTCAAGTCGTGCAGTATATACAAGTTGAACACAATGTATTTCCTTCTCCAATTTCCTTCTTCACAATGTAAATTTATCTTTTCCATTGTCATGAGACTTTTGAATGAAGAGGGAGCGTAATAGAATAAATAACTATAACATAGGAATATGGCAGCTTCTAAGGGCCTGCAGACAATTAAAGAAAATGAAATTTTTTTTTCCAGTGTAAGCATATATATGTTCACACCTCCTTATGTCTGAACAGTTTATAATAATAGTAACTTAGAGAGAAACAACATATTTTGTTAAGTTATAATTCTTAAGTTTATTGCAGTTCTTATATAAAATTTAAAAACAGTAATTGGTTAAAAGAAAATATTTTTAATAACTATATGTTTATTATGTTTCAAAATGTATTAAAACTATATAATTTTGTGTAAAATAAACAAATATTTTGAATGCCTTAGTAAGGGTCAAATGAACCTTAAGGAAACTGTTAAATGTTGTGGAATACATTGAATACACATATTGCTCATAGCATTGAATATACATTGCTTTGCTCATGTTTATTTTTACATATTATATATTGTAATATAACAGTGTATTTGTGGGTTTTTTGTTTGTTTATTTTTGTAGAGTTTTATTAGTGCAAATTGACTCCACTTAGGCGCCGTCCATATATTACGTCACCACTTTGGGGGGGAGGGGGGGTTCGGCTAAGTGTGACAAATGGTGACAAGGGGGAGGGAGGGGGTTTCAGCAGTTGTGACGTAACCACTTTTTTATTCTTCGTTTTATAAGGATGAGTTTTGTAAAGAAAACCCTTTTTTATGCAGACAGGCATTTAAATATTTACATTTTCTTCGCTAATTTGTACTGGGGCGTAGAACACACGCACACAAAAGTTCGATTTCCCCGAACTCGGCTACCGCGTGTTTACTCACATCATACATTATTCGCTGCTAGCACTGTGTTGTCGGTGTCTCGATTTCCCCAAATTCGGCCACCACGTGTTTACTCACATCATACGTTCTTCGCTGTGAGAACGCTCTTTGTTTAGTCTTCTCTTGATTTCGTGTCTCGAGTCCTCCTATCGCGCGTTTTGCTACGCCTTCACTCCCATCATACATACCATCATTGTGGTCGTTCGTAACATGAATCGCGGCAAGCTTTACGAGTCTCTTTTCGACGCGTATAAGAAGGCCTACCCTGACAGGCCGAAAATGAATCTCCAAAATGACTGCAATACCTTCTGGGCGGAAGCAAAAAAGGAGTGCGGCAAGGATGATTCGTCTTTTGACACTAAGATTAGTGCGAAAGTGAAAGAGCTTTTGGTGAGAGGGACTAATAAGAAAGTCAAGGGTTTGTTTTCGTATTTTACTATACATTCCGCGAATGTGAAAACCGCAACACATGCACCTGCAACAATCACGGCTCCGGCTGCGCCGACCAGTCAGCTCACAGTTAGTGATACACCTAAAAAATGTGACATCGGAGACTCTGAAAATGAAAAAAGGCGTACACCTTCCCAGGATGTATATCAGACGATGATTGCGAATTTGCAAGCCAAAATTTGTACTGTACGTAATGAAATTGATAGTGGTCTTCCATGTGACGACTCTTCTAAAGAGTTGGAATCTCTCAAGAAGAAACTGAACAGCGAAAAAAATGCTTCAAAAAGGAAGCAGTCAAACGCAGTGCGTAAAAAAAAAAAAAAAAAAAAAAAAAAAAAAAAAAAAAAAAAAAAGGACGAAATTTGCCGCGAGCATCCTGACATTTCAAAACAGCTAAAATCTAGAGACGCTTCAGGTAGACCACGTACCGAAGAGGAACAACCGGGCCTTCTAAAGGCAATCTGTGATCTCGCGATGTTCGGCGGGGGAGCCCAGGTAAGACGACAATCTGAACAGGTGCGAAGCTGCAAGACGCTCGATGATTTAAAAGATGCTTTGGAGAAAGCCGGATTTCATTTAAGTCGGAGTGGGCTATATTTGCGACTGCATCCCCGTCATTCTGACACATTGGAAGGTAAGTCCTCAAACTTCTGTACTGTTAAATTAGAAAATATGCGGATTTTGTTGTATTTAATTTGTTTGTAATTTGTTCAAAAGTGTTTTAAATTATAATATTTAAATTTAATAACTATTTAATTTGTTTAATAGTTTTAATTAAATTAAATACGGTACTTAATTTAATTTAATGTGTTTAAAAGTAGTTGTAATAAAGAAATAACTTATAATTGCTGGTACGTAATTTTTCATTGAAGATCGCCGACTTCCAACAAAGAAGGGAAAATAAGGGGGGGTCTGACCCACCGTGGTGACATAATATTATGGGGGGGATTCGCCGAGTGTGACAAATGGTGACAATGGGGGGGAGGGGGTCCAAAATGCCGAATTTTGTGGTGATGTAATATATGGACGGCGCCTTATGTCAAATACGGACTTATTGCCGCAATCGATAGTGTCCTCGAGCCCCGTTCTTTTTCCAAATGCTTCGGTTCGTTCGCTGCTCACTCTCCTGTTGAATTACCTGTAGTTGTCCTGTAAACTTTCAAATTATCTACAATGACAACTCCTTTGATTCCAAATAACAATGTTTATTTTTGTTTAAGTTATTTAGAGAAAATGAACAGTCGACTTGTGTCGAAACAAACATTGGTCGGGTCGACTCTAGCGCTCAATTCGACTTTTACACTAACAAGTTTTAATAAACAAATTATTAAAAACAGTATGTTAATTCTCAGGGTTTAAGGGTTCTTTTAGACTGTCATTGAATTCAGAGCATACATTCAAAAATACAATACATTACAAGGTAAGCAAAATTTCAAAATCTTAATACTATATTTTGTTATTATTAGTTGCTATGGCAACCAGACTCGATTCGCAAGATGGCCGCTGAAAACGTTTGGCCACGTGCTGATACAGGTTATTTTAAAATAAATGTTTCAGTGTTCACTGTTTTAGTATTTAAGATTTTTCTTCAATAAATGATCCCTGGTGTTTTTCTGTAAGTGTAGATAGTGTCTACGGTAGTGTTGTGTAATCGTACCTGTAGTGTGGTTAATAGTTAAAGTTGGCGTCACTCACAGGCGTTATGCTAGTGTGGTCATGGTAGGCAATCAGGATTTTCAAAGGTTCTGCATTTATTTGTTGTTTTAATTTAAATATTTTCGTCTTCTAATCTTCCACAGTATTTATAGCTTCTATTAGTTATAATTTTTTATCGCCAACGGTCCAAAAAACATTACTATTATTTAATTAAAAACTTCTTCATTAGAGCTCATCTGCTCTCTGCAATAGTTAACAATACAATAATACAATTCTATATTCCTGCCTTTCCATCAACGGTTTCGTGCCCTCACAATACTGGCCTGTGATTGGTCAAAACAGAGAGTTCATAAGGTCACGTGGTCAGTTTACAAGATTTAAATGTTCATCTGCCTATAAGAAAAATACTCCTTTTTCAGCTTTAAGTTTTCTTAAATTTAAATTACATCATGCTTTTCTTTATGTCATTATGAACATTTTGCTACCTCATTTACTTACATTGGTTAATTATAAAGGGTGGTTTTTCACCTTACAAAAATTCTAATGTTCGGCCTATACTTTAATTATACATTTGTTATATCACTTTACAATTCCTTAAATTAATCTAATATGTAATATTACTGTTGAAACAATTAGCTTCATCATATAAAATTTGTCCCTTTCCTGTTTTATCACATTGGTTTACTAATCTACTCATTTCTGACATTATTTCCTTTGTATGGAACTTGTGGCCTAGGCCATCAATAGCATTTCATTAATATATTCTAAATTACTTTTATTATTACCTAGGTTTTTGGTTTTGAACCCTTTTTCCTGAGTTACATCTCATTACATGAGTCTTGACCCTTAACATGTTTTCACAATAGTTAAAAATGAAATCTTTTGACTTATTACTTAAAGTGGTGTTTACATGGACAAGTTTACCATCATAAATTAACAAATAATATAACTAGAACAAAATCTTTTAACATGTTACCTTCGAGGTATTGCCTTCATGGCCAAGTTTACACTTATACAATGATAAATAATATACTTAATGTTAAAACGACAATTTAATAAGAATAATGACTTAATAAGAATAGTATTTGCTAAGAACATTGTTTATGGGTGTTACCATAAGCCTTTGCATAAAATATAAACATCTTAACTCTTATAAACTCCCATCACAACTCTCTATTAATATGGTTCTTGGGTTTTCTTTTTACATAAAAGTTCTTAACCCGCACCTTTTCCATTCCCCCCTCACTGGCACTTTTAGTTTGGGAATATCACTTGTGCATCACTATATAATATCAGGGATAACTAACTTTATTCCCCACTCCTTCACGTTTACATAACTACACAAAGGTTTGTATGTATATTATATACTTACTATAATACATTTTAATTATTTATTTTATATTTGCATTGTATTTTTTTCTCTTATCATTTATATTGGACAGTCTTTTTTTCTGTAACTACAGGTTGTTTATTTTTATTTATGTGGATAACATAGGTGACTTTACCTACTGAATTGAGCGGTTTTAGGTTTTGGGATGGGGCTACTATTATGTCGCATTACAATATTTATACAGAAAATGTATGTAATATCATTATATTATTTATTTATTATATGTTATGAAAATGTCCACAGTTGTCATTCAGTCATCGGGTGGTTTAAGTAAAGATGAAATTGAAAACATGGTCCGCAATGCAGAACAGTATGCACAGACTGATAAGGTTAAGAAGGATAGAGTTGAAGCAATTAACCAGGCTGAAGGTATTATACATGATACCGAGGCTAAAATGGAAGAATTTAAGGATCAGTTGCCAAAAGAAGAGGTGAGAACCTAAATTTACTAATTTTACTTGTCCTTCACTTTTCCTTCTCTCTGAACATGAGGCTAAGAAACAAAGATAGTCATATACATAATTTTGAATGTTTTAGTTATTTTGATAGAAGAAAACTATTGAAACTTAGTTGATCTTGAATAATTATGTTCATTAACATTTCTTATTTGGAGATTTTCGTATGTTAATGTATGAACTTTAAGTTTAATTTCTAATAGCTTGTATAATTCTTTTATATGCAGATATAATTGTCATTCAATTTACAAAATGTTGTTTTCAGTGTGACAAATTAAAGGAAAATATTGCACAAGTAAGAGAAAAGTTAGCAAATAAAGAAACCACAGATCCAGAAGAAATCCGTAAGGCTACAACGCAGCTTCAGCAGGCATCACTAAAATTATTTGAGATGGCATACAAGAAGGTATATAAACTACATAATTTTATAAGAAGCATAAATACATGTTTATGATTTTTTGTAATTCAATATACGTTAATATAAATAATTTGTTGTTCAGATGGCATCAGAACGAGAGAGTAGCAGTGGAAGTAGCAGTACTTCAGATCAAAGCCAAGATAAAGAAAAGAAAGAAGAAAAACAGTGAAACTAGCACAACTAGATAAAAAGAATATTTTATACTCATTGGAAGACTGTTGTTGCATTATTAAAAGTTATACAGTGTTAATTGATAATTGGTTCATAGTTTAAAATGAAGTTTACATTCGATTTTGTATATTTTTTGTTAGTATTATGTAGTATAATTAGTATATTTTTTTAAATGTTAAATACTTAATTTATTATTTCCTCAAATTATCTTGCATCAGGAAGATGAATATTTTATAATACACATAACCTGTTTTATGATTAGTTAAAAATTGGTTACCACATTTTCAGTAATTGTGTTGCTAATAATTCAATTTAGTAATTATTATACTACTGCAAAAAATAAAGGTAGTGAGTATACAGTTATGAACATCTTGGTTTGTAAAAAATGAATGAATGGTATGGTCTAGTTTTATAAATTAACAAATACGTATGTGATGAAATGTGAACTGTTTGTTAACAGAAAATGTGTATCAGTAGTTGGTAATAATATTAATTTGTATGACTTGTCAAATTTAAATTGATCGTTAGATATTCTATTAAAATGTACAGGACATTTTTCATTACAAATCATATATCTTATTATTTATGTGTGTACAAATTTTGACTGAAACTTACATAAGATAAGTACAGAAACAAGTAGTTGAAATGTTCATCTTCTGAATTGTTTGGATCCTACGCAGTCGGTAAAAGAAGGAGAGTTGAAGGAGTTAACCAAGCTGGAGATATTATACATGTTACTGAGTCTAAAACAAAAATTTAAAGATCAGTTTCCAAAGGAGAGGTCAATAAAGTACTGAATGCAACAAAATAATAGTGTACAAATGTATTTTGGTTATAAATTTATTCAGTAACTTGAGTTATTCAACATAAAATGAGATCAGAAACGAAAAGAAACCAAGGTATTATATATTGACAATATAAACATTTTTATCGATACATATACACCACTAAATAAGCCTCTCTTTTTTTCATATCCATTCATTCCTACTTAAATTATTTCCTTTTAGAATGTGTAAGTTTAAAACAATTAAATTCAATACTAATCACAATCACATAAAGCAAACCAGTTCCATAATGCTTAAGTTGTGGATTCCATAATGCTATATTTATGAATGTAATTAACGTGTCTATACCAATGCCACTTCAGTAAGCATAATGCTTTCTTAATTTATTATGAATTTTTTCTTTGTATATTGTAATCATACAATAAGCATTTAAATATTTTAGTTTTGATTATAAATTAATCTAATGTTTCAAAAATAAGCTCTCGATAGACATTAATATTTTGATGATTTATTATTATCCCCTAATAACTTTGTTATACCCAGACTCGATCATTATTGAGTTTCTGAGAACAAAGAATTGATGGTAAAAAAGTATTAAAACAAATTGTTACATTTTGTAGAAAAATTATTAATCCTAGGAATAATTTAGTCATGCCTAATTTTTTTTTCTGAAAATGATTATCCCTATTAATATATAAAAGTGATTTGGTGTCTAAAATGCTTTCACACTCCAGCCAATGGACATAATCATTTTAAATTTTGCGTAGGTATTCCTGATGCCCTGTGTTAGGACATACACTATATGTTATTACGCTATCATACTGTGAAGCTGGAGTTTGCAATTATATTGATATCCCAACTTCTCTTTAACACCAATAGGTGGTACCAGGTAAATTGAAAATATTTGAAAAACATTTAATTTTAATACTTTTCATTTAAATAAAATTGAAGTGGGATAATTGAAATAGTGACAATTAAATTTTATTTATATAAATACATATGTACTTATTGGAAAGCAAGAAAAGAAGAGGGAAACAAATTAAAAAGAACAGATTGCTTTATTTTATGTGGTCCTTGGATGCCCAAAATTGAAAGAAGAAGAAATATATTATTTGTGTTTTATGTTTATTCATTGAAGTTTTAATTTTTGTTTCATATTTATTGTATTGACTGTTATTAGAGGATTTTGTAACTGTGATTTAATTTGGAAGTGTTGTGACATTGGTTTAGCACTGTGCTATTGATTTTTATTTTTTGCATTTTACTGTTGGTTTTAACTGTGGCTAGAAAACATAAGTCCAATTTATCACAGTACTGCTAATGCATGTGCAATAAAAGGAATTCATTTAGCAAAGATGGCAGAAGAAACCGGTGAACAATCTGTCTCAACAATCTGAGTGACAAGCATGGCTTCGTCCTTTAAAGAGTTAGCACATGAAGAAAATTAGCATAGTTGCCAGTTGGACACAGAACATCATGCAATTAGTAGTGATATTGAAACGGAGGACCAAAGAACTGCACGCTAAACGCACATGCACATTAGAAGGGTAGAAGTTGTGAAAACAACTGAGCTGTGTTTCATAGCACTGTAGTTAATTATATCTGCAATATAAATTATAGAATGCATCTGTTAATGGTAGTTGCTGACTTTCTTTTAATATCCAACCCAGTCACTTTCAGTTACCAACATTACTGCTTGCTCAGTTATTTCAGTCAATTCCATGAAAGTAAGACTTCTGTGGCTATTGTAATTTCTTATGTAACGTTTAACCCTTGTCCAAACAAGTCCATTAGGACTGAGGTCGCACATGTGGGGAGGAAGCTATACAACAGCATGCCCTTGCTTGATGAGAATTGATCAGTCTTATACTGATTTTCACTGGGAGCGGTGGAGTTCTGTAATTTGAGAAAGACGTTTCTTCTCATACTTTCATCACAATTAATACCGAAATTGTATCATATCGACTTTCTTATAATACTTTATAAGAATCTTCAGCAAAACTGACTGATTTGGAACATTGTCCATAACTATTACTGATTCTGGTGAAATATGTGGCAACACTTGTTCTCAACTTGTTCTTTTTAAAAAAATTTCTTAGTTCATCTGCCCTTGATAGTCACCACTTTACTTCCTGCATGAAAATCACTAATCTGTTTCCTGCATTGTAATCCTTTAACATGACAAAAACCTCATTTGACTGCCAACATTTATTTACAGTTATATCACTTCTAAAAAAATGTTTCCCCCAGATTCCCAAAAACTTTTAATTTGCACAAGGTAGTAATTCTAACATAACATTACTGTTTTTTCAGTTAACACTTCTTTTACTTCTACATTCATTCCACTTGAATTCCACATTTTTAAGCACACGCATTAATGATTTAGTGCCCGATGGGAAAAGGATCGTTTCTTTTATGATAGGAGATTTTTAACAGTGGGCTCAACATTTTGATTGTTACAAAAATCCTGAACAATATTTCTTGCTACACACTTATCAAAATTATCAATAAAAAGTTTCTTTTCTCATACGTCATATGTTTTTCGCCGATGGGGAGAACATTCCCTCTGAATTGCATTTTGTTTCTATTCTCAAATATTTAATAAAGCCTGCAGATTTTCTACAGTAGTATGCAGTCGTTTTGGTGGTTGATTCAGTGGGTATGCCAGTAAGTTAACGTTGCTTCCCTTCACATTTTTCAACTATATGACTAATTATTTTGCGACCTTCATTGTGAATAACAAAATTTCTTTTTCTTTCTTTCAATGACGGTGAAGAAACATTGTGAATCAACAGATACAAATAAATAACAGGATAATTCACGAACTCTGCAAGTAGCTAGAAGTACACTAACCCTAGGTGACAGTCAAAAATTTGTATTTTAATGTTACTATAACAAAGCACCAAGTTGTAAACAGAAAACCAGTAATACATACAGTCTTTTACCACACTTAATACTGCAACAGTGAACATCATACCGCAATAGAATTTCAAAGAGTATAATGTCTGATTGCCTTTGTTAGTGGATGCCAGTCTCACTGAACACGGTATAAAACCTGCATGAATCATCGGCCATGGTAGACTACTCAGACAGTGGATTCATACTTTTACCCCCATCTTCAGGGACAAGAGTTCAGTCTAAAGCTTTATCATGTCATGGGAAGTATGTAAGTGTAGACATAAAATACGTGATAAATGTTAGTAGAAAATATCAAAAACTTTAGTAGACAAGTAGATGAATTCTGGAAAATCGATAAATTGAGTTTGTTCGCATTGTTTAGGAATGCTGATATGTATTGTACAGTTGATGCTGAAGCATCATAAACGATGCACCATCACTGATGAACAAAAAAACACTGAAACAATGATAGAAACATTGGCAGTTATAATGTATAGTGAGGCAGCAGAAATTATGTAAATGTGGTTTCCAGAATAGATAAAACAGACTGTTCTCAGTGGGATATATTCACCTGTGGCTGTACTTAATTATTTATGCAGCAAGGAAAATAACTTTACGACAGTTGGTATTCCATTCCATTACTCCTTGAGTAACATTACTGTACACAAACTAATTGTGTAGTGATTTGATTTTTTTACTCTGAATAAATCGTAAAAGAATTAACTCAAATTTTTGAGTTCAACAGAAACTCTGTTTTGAACATAGCTTAAGTTTAATGAAAAATAGTCATATGAAGCGTAATAGTCATGTCCAGGCAATCTGTTTACTGGCAATTAAATTGTAATTATTACCATAAATTATGATAGTGCATTCCTTTTAAGTTGCAACTTCTTTGTCAGCCTATGTGTATTAAAGACCAAACATTAAAATGAAAGGGATGGAAGGTATGATTCATACAAGCATAGTAGTTATTGATTTATTGCTTCAGTACTACACGTACAGTATTACAAGAGAAAATGAAGGTTAATTAATAATTTATATTGTAACAAATCTTGCTGTCTGTCTCGTTCTGCAAGAGTGTAAACGTGTCAGATTGTAATTTGTGTAATGTGTCTTACCAATCCGTTGTCGCTCGGTAATGTAACTTGTGCTGCTCGAGTCCGCCGTGAACGTACGAATAACCAGGTATCGAAGTCCTTACCTGAGGTTCACTAGGGGTGTATCATTCCCGGGTGGCGCCAAATTGTTTATTTTAAATAATTAAAAAATTAGTATAATCGGCGTTTCCGCTCAGATGGTGTGGAGAATTCAAACTTGTCCCGCCGCTTATCGATTTTTACAATCAAGCCAGCAGTTAGCTGTGTTTACTGCTTGAGCGCTAGCCGCCAATTCATAGCTGTTCGCTACAATGTACAACATTAATAATACACTTTCCTAATGAAAATAAAACACATTGTTTACACATAGTAATGGTTTATTAGTTAATGGTTATTACTTTTTCATTGACACAGGTTATATTTGGTTTGTTATATTATTTTGCACCGGTCATTAATCTAAGACAATTTTTCTCTGGGTTTTGACGTATCGATTCTGCAAGTAACAGACACACCGTAATGGCGTTCTACCGAAGTAGTATACAAATATTTTCGTTCGATCGTCTGGATTCTTTAGATTACGATAAAAGGATTAGATGCAATTACAATAAAAAAATACACAACCTTACAATATTTCTACTTAAATATTATAATGTGTAGCTATAATTGGTTTTTTGGAGTGTAGCAAAAGTGTTTCAAAGGTTCGTAAACTAACAATAGGTTAATTTTATAAGTTGACAAATTTTCAGTGTCTTAGTTTTTTATTTAATCTTTGAAAGAGAATAATTTCAGTTAGTGATATTTCATAGTATAGTGAGAAATATTTAAAGTGCGTTTTTTCAGAAATTTGGGTAATTTAAATAATACTTAACCACTTAGTAGACGGGGTAAGCAGTTGGTTTGGTAAAAAGGACTGGAGCTGCAGTCGTATTCAATTTTCAATTGTTCGGGCTTCGCGCATCTTTTTCAATTTTATCAGAGTAATTTATTCACTTCTTTTTGAATTAAAGGGTCTTTGACATCAGTTAATTGGTTTCAGTCATCATCTGCTTCCTTCTCGTTCGTTTGTGGTCATTTGGTTAACTTTTATAACATTTTAAATTAAATATTTGGTTGTTCAAAATTTGGCTTCTGTTTTCCAAGAGCGTCAGTTTACGAGTAACGATATTCAACGGTAAAACCGTCCCTAACGGCAGTTGCTATGGTTACTAATGAAATCTGATTGGTTAATTTGGCAAAAATCCATTGTTATCAAAATTTGAATTCATTTCAAAATCCTTGTATATCTTCTGATTGCTTTCATTCCGTTATCTTCCTTCCTAAGTATTAATTACTAGCACAGTTATTTGTATTTTCTTCCAAAGATTATTTTGGTGTCCCACAAGATTGGGTTATTTCATGTTTTATAATTTTCCAATTATTTTAATATTTCCTAATTACATTTTATATTTTTATTCTCTTCATTATTTATTTATTAAAATATATTAATTTTTAGCATTTCTTACATGCTTATAGTTATCAAATATGATCTGGATTTGGCGATGTTATAATATATACCAGTGTAAATAAAATTATATATTAATTTTTGATGCTTTGTGCCTGAATTAATTTTATTTTATGTTGTACTGGACATCGAAGTATAGTGATGGTGTTCACAAATTACATTTGAAGTCAGTTCGCATTCTGTAATATTTACAAATTGTTAAATGAGATTTTTCAAATGTCATAGGCCTATATACTTACAAATATAAAAAAGTAGGAAAATAAACATACATACAGAATGCATGCGTACTTACATACAGTTCCACAGTAGGATCAGACAACGGGCAAGATAGAGAAATACATTGCACTTATGATTTTACATTTGCTACTATTACGCAACTTGAAATCCTCAACCAATAAAAACGAAGTACTAGCTAAGACTACAAAAGGACACAGTAGTAACAGTAATTTAATTCTTCATATTTTGGTATATTTAAAGTTAGTAAAAGTAAAAAACGCAATAAAACCATCGCACACCTGATATAATATGTGTAAAAATATAAACTGTCCTTACGCAAGATATTTTTGTTCTTTAACAATATTTTTTTTTTGGTACATTTAGTCATAACACATAAATGATGTACATTCCATTTAAGTTTAATAAAATCCTTGTAATAACAAAATGCAAAATAAAATTTTAATTTTTTCAGTTGTGAGGCATAAAAAGTAGCCTGCAAGAAACTTTTTCCTTATTCAAGATAGACCAATATCTTGAGTGAATTATATAGAAAGTTAATTTAATTTTGATCTAACTCCAATGTTCTATCTTTATTGGTTTCCAAATTATTGAGCAAATCGTACAAATATATTTCAGTTTTGCACTGCGTACTGCCATATGTCCATTTCCCTTGCTTCTAATGCTGTGTGAATTATGACATATTCAATTAACACAATGTACTGTTACAGAAATCGTTAGCAGTACATTTGTTGCAATTTAAGACTCAAAATATTAAATCTAGTCCGCAACGTTTAGGAAATAGTAAATTCAAATAGATTATTTAATAAATACAAATAATTACCACTTGAAGGAATAGCTTTTAACTTGAGAACAGCTTTTCCTCAGTGATATAGTTTTTGTTGAAAGTTTTTATGATAATGATGAACGTATTTCATACACAATAAAACATACCGTAATAACACTTGAATATACAGTGCTTTGATGCAGTGTTTTTAAATTGGCAGAACATGACACTTAATGAACGTTACAGCAACATTAGATGTTTACACGAATGTTTATAATACCTTTGTGGTATGTACCAAACAGTTTATAGAAACCGTAGTCTGCATATAAAAATACATAACGAAATAATATTTTAACTTTCAAAGTCATGATACAGAGATCGAATGTGACCGTAACATAGGGCAAGGGCGACCCTGACTGGAAGCAGAGCAAAATTTTGGGAAGCTTTAGTTTCTATCTGACTGTTCATTGGAAAGTTGGCAATATTAGGGAAAGTGAAGAATGCTGTGCTTTTGTCAAAAGGGCAACAAATATGTCATGAAACCCTTTTACGAGTACTGGCAGCAAGGCAACAACAAGGCAAAAAAACTTGCTAAAGGAAATAAACCATCAGTTTAGTTTATTGAAGTGTTTTAAACCCAAGCATTCTGATTACAACTGTCATTTGTGCTGATTTTTTTCAGTATAAGATATTGTGTGTGTGTGTGTGTGTGTGTGTGTGTGTGTGTGTGTGTGTGTGTGTTTTGTAGTTAGTGTTATATTTTAGGATTAGTATAAATATATACGATGATGTCACAAGAGGCTAAAAAAGTCACGTTTTCAAAAGAGGGGGAACAAGGAATCATTTTACTTGTTTTTAAATGGAATATCTCTTAAAAATCAGACAACATTATTAAAGAAACTTGTGAAATCACGGGAATAAGCTGGGCAAAGTTTTACAGACTCAAGATACAAGCTAAAGAAGGCCCTGTTGTTATGCCAAAAAAAGCTAGGAAAGGATTTTTTCTTAAAAGGAGCTGTAAAATCAAATGTGACTTTGTTAGGAGTGCAATTTATGAAAAAGTCCACTATTTTGTAGAAAAAATGAGCCGCCAACTGTCAATTCAATGCCGATCAGTGTCAATAGTGATATCACCCTGCCAAATTTTAAAAGAACAATGTTTTACTGTTTATTAAAAGAAATAAGCTTTAAATATGAAAAAAGAGGGAACAAAGGCATCTTAGTTGAACGGGGCAATATAATTGTTTTGTGACATTTCTGAGTGAGGAAAATAAAACTTGATAAGAATATCGTTTTCCTGGATGAAACATGGGTGATGGAGTGCTGTAATGAAAGTGAGGAGAGATGTAAAATATAATTCACCGATAGACATCTTTGCAGCTGGATTGACGTCTATCTCAAGCATCCAACTTCAAGGTGTGTCTCGTTTTGTTCCTTGCCATACTGGAGGGTGTAATGGATTAAAAAAAAAGTAAAACGCCTATATTAAAAAAAAAGATGCTACTGAATACCATGACGAAATGGAGAGTGTTATTTGAAAAGTGAGTTTTGGAGCAGCTGCTAACAAATTTGGAGAAAGGAAGTGTCATTGTAATGGACAATGCACCCAACCATTCCAGATGGGTTGACAAAATTGACAACAACAGCATGGACTGTTGGAAACATTAAGGAATTAGTGTCATCGTAAAACAAAGAATTCACTAAGGACAGTTTAAAGAGGGAATTTCTGGCACTCGTAAACTCTGTGAGAAAACCGTATTCCATATATAAAAAAGACAAACTGGCCAAAGAGAGAGGTTGTATCATATGTAGGCTACCACCGTATCATTGTGAACTGAATCCCATTAAATTAGCCTGGAGCCAAGTGAAACAGGAAGAAGCCAAGAACATGCAATTTAAAGAAAAGTTAAGGGGAGGCCTCATAAATGATGCTGAACTTTCCCATGTTACTGAAGTCCAGTGGAAGAATTACTATGACCACATAGTAAAAGTGGAACAAACTTTATGGGAAGCAGACAATATGCAAGACGTGTAGAGCAATTCATAATGGGATTAACAAGTAGTTCATAAAAAAGCACCTGCTCAAGGAGAAGTTCATCAAGTACTGGGAAGATCCAATGGAGGGAATGCAATGCAGTGTATACCCTCTTCTCCTTCTTTAGCATCCAGTCCCTGAACACCCATTACCATAAATTCAGCACAACACAGGCAATCTGTTTGATCAGCAAGTACATTTCCCGATGCCAGTCCCTCTTCCTAGAAGGGAGACCAATCACCTGGAAAGAGTCGTTGAAGTATTTGGGTGTTCGGCTTGACCTGTACCTATTCTTCAACCCCCACGTGACTAAACCCTCGACAAGGCTTGCGACGTCCAAGTTAAATTATCCCCCTTCCTCTCGTGTCACAATTGCATGGCTCTGCACACAAAAGTCACCATTTATCTTCTGTTTATCAAGTCTGTATTGACCTGTGCGGTTCCCGTGTGGTGGTCGCTTCTGTCGACCACCAACAGGTGTAGACTGGAAAGATTCAAATTGAAAACCCTCCATTCCTTGTCGGGATCTCTTTGGTTTGTCAGAAATAATGTAATTCGTGGAGTCTTCAAGTTCCTACACTGTCTGCTTTTGTCCAGCCATTGGCTCTACCTCTCTTTGCTATAGCTGCGACCTAACTCCTTCCACTATCTGAGGACCATCGGTACCACAGTACCTCCACCCCAATCTGGTTCAAACAATCTCAGACGATTCTTGATGACCCGCCATCCATGCATAACTTCTTGTTCTCAACCCTGGAGCTGACCTGCTGAAAACTGTCCTTTCCTTCCTTCCCAGAATGCTGCTTGTTGTTACCCTTGTTACTGGCATGGAAGCTCTCTGCCTCATGGAGAGTGACTGACACTTCTAGGCATCTGCTTGCTGGGTTTGAGATAGGTGGCGCACGTTGGCTGAATTGTTAACAGCTGCAGTGCCACATTTAAGTCTTCATCCCCAGCCATCTAGCGAATAATCGCGTTGGCGGTTTCCCTTCCAGTACCAGGAACCTGTCTATTGAACCAGCACTAGGTTGTCTTCTGGCAGCCATTGGGCTCGACCCAGATGGTGCTATCCTGCCATGGGTGGAAAGAGTCCGCTAATACAATGCAATACAACGCAACAGGATATAGGTTGTAAAGGCGCAAAGGTAAAATATATTCTGGCACCCAATATATGTTTATTGTAATGTTTGCCATATACAAATTTACCAATTTACAAATATACAAGTTCGTTATTAAATTCGAAATAGTTCTTTTGTAGTATTTTGATTAAATTGTGTATAATTTTTTTCTTAGTTTATTTTTTTGTATTTTGTTTGTTATGAGGTTTATTGTTTCCCTGACAGATACATCTTGCCCATTGTCTCATTCGCCTATGGAACCAAGAAACAAACACACATGAGTCAGTAGAAAATTCAAAAACCTGTCTATAACAGAGGGCTGAATTTTTTATTTCCTTTCCTTTATGGATTTTTTCCTTTTTGGGATATGATCATATTCTTTGGTGATTAAGTCATTAATAATCTTTTAAAATGCCTCTAATTTGATGTTAAACATTTGAATTGGTTGGCCTTTTTTTTTAATTGTAATTTGTAGTTCTTATATTGTCAAAAAACTTCATAAAACAACTATTGTGATGTATATGAAAGTTTATGAAAAAATCAAGAAATACAGATTATGTATTCACCTATAAAAAATATACATATTGTCTTTCTCTCCCTCTTTCAGTCTGTGATTATTACAGTTTCCTTTTAAATAAATGAACCTGAAGAGATGTCTATATGTCATCTGTAATGCATATAATCTAAAGAAGTATTAACATATAGAATTTTTTGATAGTAAATAATAATACAGTAGAGTCCCGCTAATCCGAAATAATTGGGACCGCAGCCTTTTCGGATTAGCAAATTTTCGTAGTAACCGGAATCACTCTTACAATACGCACAAAATGCAAATCGAGTGTATATGCACATGAGTTATTTGTGCAGTGTATGACTAAGTAAGATCTTACACACAGGTAACCTTGGTTGGTGACTGCGGACGGCGCCAGGGTAGGCTGCCTAATGTGAGCTGTACGGCATACAAGGAAGGCAGTGTGGCCAGCACTACGCTTCAGCCACCATTATTATCACCAGGAAGTTAACCCAGGTACTCATTTTCAACATGCTGAGTCGACCTGGGGGCTGAAAAACGCACCTTTGTTTTTATGGTGCAGGCCGGGAATGACCTCTAGATTAGTAGCCAGATGCCATACCCACTGGTCTACTGAACCACCAAGAGGCATATAAATGGGTACTAAACAGAAACATACTTCGTGTTCGTTAAAAGACAAATTCCAAGTTTTAAGACGTTTAGATAACGGGGAAAGTGCATCGAAATTAGCTGCTGAATTCGGTGTTGGGGTGACATAAAGGCAATTTTCCTACCAGCAAATGTCACTCATTTAATGCAGACTATGAACCAAAATATGTTGCAAAACGTTCAACTCTCTTACAAGAAAATTCTCTTTAGAACACTTACTGAAGACGAAGTAAATTGTCTTCTTCTAAAACTGAAGAAAGTGACCATTAAGGATGTTATTTACTGGGTGGCGGAGTCATGGAATCATTTGAATCAACAATTTTCAAGAGAATCTTGGCAACTACTTTGGCTTACAGTAGTCTCACCTACGTTAACAGCCCCCATCAGGAAAATCAAAGAAACAATGTTCTTGAGCTCGTACAACGTATTCCTGGTTGTGAAGAAGCAAATGATAATGATGTTGATGAGCGGATGTTAGAGGACGACGGCGACGACGGACCAAGTAAACAAAAATGGTGATGCAAGAGTCTGGCAATAACTCTGAAGGGAACGACGATGTAACAGATAGCACTACCGAGCAGTCAGTATCACGCGTGGACGACACCGCCGCCTTTGATCTGGCCTTACACTACGTCGAACAGAACGCTACCGCTACTGGAGGAGACATCGTGTTTTTAGGACGCTGGCGCAATATTGCGTCATTGCAATAACAAACACTTCACCAGACAATATAACAGACTTTTTCAAAAAGTGAAAGATTAATACAGTAATTGTGTCGAAAGTGTAGAATGCATATAGGCCTACTAATTTACACAATGATTTTCCACGGTTTTATTATTAGCCAGTAAAAAATACGGATCTTTGGGCTTTTCGTACATAGGTTTTATAATTTCCATGTCCTCATTTGTACTACGCGCATGTGCACTGACTGTTTCTCTCCCACTCTAGATAACATACAAACTGTTTTACCCGGTACCACCTCACGACAATTTGTGGAGGTTATGTCTAAGATTAAAAATATAACTTAACTACAATTTTCTTTGTTAGTGTACATTAAAAGGCTGTATTTATTGGAAGTACAGAAATTAAAACCTAGTTTCCATTTATCGCACACGTTACGGTACAGAGACGATTTTTGGAGGTGTGTCTACGTTTAACTATATCTAACTGAACCCTTTAGATTTTTAAAATTAATTAGGCTTAACAAAAATTTCCTTAGTGTACATTAAAAGGCTGTATTTATTCGAAGTACCGGAATTAAAACCTAGTTCCAATTTATCGCACACGATTACGGTACAGAGACGATTTTATGTAAATCTAACGTATAACCAAACAAGTACATTAAAATCCTTTTTTCAACATAATGCAATAAAAAGCAATGTGCAGTTTCTGTTAACACGCAAATGAGGTCTTTTCAAGAAAGTGTCTACAAACAACTCTCGCAGCGTCTTGGGCCCGCCAAGCTCCCCCACCAACGTTCCCGCCAGTCCCTTCTACAGTAGCTGTGTGAAGGAGGAGCGATTACCATACATTACACACATTCATATCACGCACGTGCGCGCGCGTGCCTTTAATTCCGCACGCACACACGCTTCAATTCTATTCTTTTTATTTTGTTTCAGTTTTGTGTTTTTTATTTTTATTTATATATTATTAAACGCACGCACAACTTCAATTCTTTTTATTTTGTTTCTTTTTTTTTAATTTTTATTAGGAGGGTTTTTTAGTTTATTTTCACGATTATTTATATCACATTAATTACATAATCTAGGATTGTGAATTAATCCTTTGTTTTGTTTGTTTTGAAAAAAAAAATGAACGGCATTTTCCTCATTTCAGGCGACAGTTAGCAACTCTATCAGATTAATTTTGTATAAAGAATATAAGTATATAGTAATAACGTAAATAATAAACACGAAAGGAATGTAAAGAATTTAAAAAATACACAAAATAAACGTATGAAAGAATGAGGGTATGTAAGAAGAAACGAATGTAAATAACTAACGAAAGAGTAACTTTGAAAAATAAAACAATGTAACTAACTGCATAGCGTAAAGGTAGAATCGTAGACTGCAAACAGAAATGATAAATGTGTTAGTAGTAGTGGTATGGTAATTACTCCTTCTTCACACCGCTACTGTAGTAGTAGGGACTGGCGGGCGCGTTGGTGGGGGAGCTTGGCGGGCTCGTGACGCGGCGAGAGTTGTTTGTAGACACTTTCTTGAAAAGACCCCGCATTTCCGCAAATGATTAAGTATTAATAATGGGTTACAGTGAAATTTTATGTTACTACCGTCTGAATGAATGCAAATAAAATTGGAGAATCACGTAAAAATATTAAAGAATGCTTGTATATTACACACAAAATTATTACAGTACGGACCTTTATTAATGAATAGAAACAAATAGGACTCTATACTTTAGTATGTACCACAAAAATTCACCTTTTTTCAAGTACAGTATCTATTGTTTTTTCATATTCTTAAAAAAAAAGGCTATTAACAACATACATTATGAGAAAACGTGATTGCAAATCATAACCTGCCATTAGTTACTTGTGAAGAAAATAGATATAACATTTAAAAACATTAAATCTTCAATTCTCTCCCTATTTGTTTTATAAAAACTGGAGTTTCTACTGCAGGTTTTAAGTCCACTAACTACTTAATTAAATATACATAATTGTTCCTGTATCTTGTTGGGTAACATATTATATTAATACATCTGCTTGCTACTCATATGTGGAAACAATGTTTTTAATGTACGGTCCTAAAATCTTTATCAGTACTTTATATCTTTAAAATTTAGACAAAGTCTAATGAGCAATTTGGCCTAACCTGAATTTACATGACTGGCTCAGAACAACTTTATTTTGGCAAATACAAAGATGAAGACTGGTTGCAATTTCTTCAGGGCTCACACCTGCTGCCAGGCGTAGTTCTATAACATGATAAGGAAGATAGAAATCAGCCCGAACCTGCAACCACTGTGGGAAGGCTTTTACACCATTACCAAGATGATTAATGATGTCATCTAAGAATAACTCATTAGGCCATTTAGCTTTATTTATACATTTAATACATCTTAATTAGTACACTAACAGCACTGCTCTGTCTTACAGTAATACAACACGTTACACTAACTCAAAAGAATTTCTTGTTTTCAGTTTAAGAAAGTTGAAATTGTGTATTTCTTTTCTTTTCCAATCACTTTTTGTGAAATGTGCTTTACATTAATATGTGTATGCTTACTATATTGAAATCCAATGTCCACTATCCAATAAATTACAAATTTTGTGGAATTGTGAAATTAGTAACACTATGTACTAATGTGTGATTATCAGTTGAATTTCTGAATTCCTTTGAGTCATTAATAAATTTTACTAATTTGTTTCTTTATGTCTATTGAATGATTTCTTATTAGTTTTTAATCTTTGTGTTTTCATTATTCATTTTTAAATTCTTGGATTTTGTTGTCCATGACGTGTCCATTACTAATTATCATTAAAACACGCACACACACAATTCCTTTTTTCTTTATTAAATTTGAATTCTGTATTAGAACAAATGTCAGAGTTTATATATTTTCTTGGATTTCGTTGTCCATGACGTGTCCGTTTCTTAACTAAATATAATTATTTTACTACTACTCGGAACACAAAACTTTTTATGGGTAAAAACGTAAAAGCTTTACCTTACAACCTGAACCAGTTTTCACTTTTAAAAAGCTTCTTCAGAACCTGAAAACTGGTTCAGGTTGTAAGGTAAAGCTTTTACGTTTTTACCCATAAAAAGTTTTTTGTTCCGAGTTGTAGTCAAATAATTATATTTATATATTTTATATAGGCACAAGTTTTGTTTTAATTTTATGCAATGTGGACACTACAGAGGAGTGTCAGTATTTTACTTCCATGTTCCTTAAGGAAATGGAAGTATGGTGATGGCAAAAAAAATCGTGTTCGAGATTATTGCAGATTTCTGATTGTACTACACTCAAAACATGAAAAAAAGTGATTTTTTGAAATGTGTGTGTGTGTGTGTGTGTGTGTGTGTGTGTGTGTGTGTGTGTGTGTGTGTGTGTGTGTGTGTAGATTTTTTTCTATGGCAAACGATAACAGCCGCAAATTCAAACAGAATCAAATAATTTTTTGCACACAGCTCTGATTTGTAGAGTACTCAAGACCTATTGTTTTTGGTGAAGATCGGTTAAGAGAAAGGGGTAGTTTACCTGGAACGGTTTTTTTTTAATCAAGGGTAATTTTTACTTCCATATTCCTTAAGGAATGGAAGTATGGTGATGGCAAAAAAAATCGTGTTCGAGATTATTGCAGATTCTGATTCTACTACACTCAAAACATGAAAAAAGTCATTTTCCGAAAAGTGTCTGTGTGTGTGTGTGTCTGTCTGTCTGTCTGTGTGTCTGTCTGTAGATTTTTTTTCTATGGCAAACGATAACAGCCGCAAATTCAAACAGAATCAAGTAATTTTTTGCATACAGCCCTGATTTGCAGAGTACTCGCGACCTATTGTTTTTGGTGAAGATCGGTTGAGGGAAAGGGGTAGTTTACCTGCAACGGTTTTTTTTTAGCAAGGGTAATTTTGTTTGTTTGGCAAACGATAACAGCCGCAAATTCAAACAGAATCAAATAATGTTTCGCATACAGCCCTGAATTGTAGAGTTCTCAAGATCTGTTGATTTTGGTGAAGATCGGTTAAGGGAAAGGGGTAGTTTACCTGCAACGTTTTTTTAACAAGGGTATTTTCTATGGCAAACGATAACAGCCGCAAATTCAAACAGAATCAAATAATGTTTTGCATACAGCCCTGATTTGTAGAGTACTCAAGACCTATTGTTTTTGGTGAAGATCGGTTAAGGGGAAGGGGTAGTTTACCTGCAACGTTTTTTTATCAAGCGTATTTTCTATGGCAAACGATAACAGCCGCAAATTCAAACAGAATCAAATAATGTTTTGCATACGTCCCTGAATTGTAGAGGTCTCAATGACTTTCGATTTTGGTGAAGATCGGTTAAGGGGAAGGGGTAGTTTACCTGCAACCTTTTACGTTTTAACAAGAGTAAAGTACTTGAAAATTTATTTAAACTTTTTGAAACACTGGTAATTGTTAAAAATAAAATAATTTTGTTGCCAGGCAATAAAATTATAATTTTTTCATTGTAATGTAATATAATATTTTTCATTTAATACAGCAATAAAAAGGCAGGTAAGACACAGCCTGGCTGTTTGGCTGAAAATGATTTTAAATATAAATCTTAGAATATGGAAGTCATGTATGGTTCTCCATACCGATATTTTTCTATGGAAAACGATAAAAGCCGCAAATTCAAACAGAATCAACTACTCTTTTGCATACAGCCCTGAATTATAGAGTTCTCAAGACCTATTGGTTTTGGTGAAGATCGGTTAAGGGAAAGGGGTAGTTTACCTGCAACATTTTATGTTTTAAAAGGGTATTTTCTATGGCAAACGATAAGAGCCGCAAATTCAAACAGAATCAAACTATTTTTTGCATACAGCCTGATTTGTAGAGTACTCAAGACCTATTGTTTTTTGTGAAGATCGGTTAATGGAAAGGGATAGTTTACCTGCAACGTTTTATGTTTTAAAAGGGTATTTTCTATGGCAAACGATAAGAGTCGCAAATTCAAACAAAATCAAATAATTTTTTGCATACAGTTCTGATTTGTAGAGTACTAAAGATCTGTTGTTTTTGGTGAAGATCGGTTAACAGGAAGGGGTAGTTTACCTGCAACGGTTTTCTTATCAAGGGTAATTTTTTTCTATGGCAAACGATAGCCGCAAATTCAAACAGAATCAAATAATTTTTTGCATACAGCATTGATTTGTAGAGTACACAAGACCTATTGTTTTTGGTGAAGATCGGTTAAGGGGAAGGGGTAGTTTACCAGCAACATTTGTTTTTATCAAGGGTAATTTTTTCCTATGGCAAACGATAACAGCCGCAAATTCAAACAGAATCAACTAGTCTTTTTCATACCTTTTTTAATTATACCGAACTCAAGGTGTGTTGATTTTGTTGAAGATCGGTTAAGGGATTGGGGTAGTTTACCTGCAACCTTTTATGTTTTAACAAGGGTAATGTTTTCTATGACGAACAATAATTGCCGTAAATTCAAACAGAATCAACTACTCTTTTGCATACCTTTTTGAGTTATACAGAACTCGAGGTCTGTTGATTTTGTTGAAGATCGGTTAAGGGAAAGGGGTAGTTTACCTGCAACGTTTTATATTTTAACAAGGGTATTTATTATGGCAAACGATAAGAGCCGCAAATTCAAACAGAATCAAATAATGTTTTGCATACAGCCCTGAATTGTAGAGAACCGAAGGTCTGTCGATTTTGGTGAAGATCGGTTTAGAGAAGGGGGTAGTTTACCAGCAACGTTTTATGTTTTAACAATGGTAATTTTTTCTATGACGAACGATAACTGCCGTAAATTCTAAGAAAATCAAATGTTTTTTTGCATACCTTCCTAAATTGTAGAGAGCTCAAGGCCTGTTGATTTTGGTGAAGATCGGTAAAGGGAAAGGGGTAGTTTACCTGAAACATGTTATGTTGTAACAAGAGAAATGTTTTCATGACGAACGATATCTGCCGCAAATTGAAACAGAATCAAATATTTTTTTGCATGCATCCCTACATTGTAGAGGACTGAAGGTCTATTGATTTTGGTGAAGATCGGTTTAGAGAAACGGGTAGTTTACCTGCAACGTTTTATGTTTTAACAAGAGTAAAGTACATAATTTTGATAAATAAAGTATCTTGATAAGAAGCTCATAATAATCCACTGTAGAAACGTAGATGAAATATCTATAAATCAAGAGGTTAGGTGAACAGGGTGGGGGTAATTTTCTGTAAATGAAAATTATAGTTGAAGGGTGAGGAGAGAATTTTGTATGTGTACTACGTTATCGGCAACAAAGAAGTAGTTCTTTGTTAAAATTCCTTCCCGGGCTGTTTAGCCGTAGTCCAATGTTTTCTGCAAAACCAGACTTTTCGGCAGTGCCATCAACTTCCATCTCAGTGAAAATTGAGTGCTAAAACGTGAGGTGGTATACGTTAGTGACCGCAGTACTGTGGTTTAAGGCTGAAGCAATAAGTAGAAAAAGTAGTTTCTATGGAAGTATTTCATTTCGAATATGATTTTAAATATAAATCTTAGAACATGGAAGTCCTGTATGGTTCTCCATACCGATATTTTATATATATCAATAAATAAAAATGAGAGGAGGGAGAGAGAGAGAGAGAGAGTAGAGACCAAAAATGGCGCGTACAGAAACTTCATCAGAACTTTTCCTGATAGTAAAAAAATAAATAAATAATGAATGGCAAAGAACACTAACAAAATTAATGGAAATTATAGTTATAATTTCTTGTCTAATGAATAGGTACTAGTAATTGCTTCATATACTTCAAATCTTAAATTATAAACCTATTAAAAACATATTTGGTATACTCAGCTTGAAACAAACGTTCAGACAAAAAAAAAAATGGTTTAAATTTTGCCATGCTGCATTATTAGTACTGTTGAAACAGCAGTTTGATTATAATTGTTTTTAGAACAGACTTCTGGAATGATGTGTGCAAAATGATTAAAGCACAGTGTGCCTTAATAAGTTGTTGATTATTCTAACTGATACATTGGCATGCCGTCATGCCATTATCATATGACAGTTCTCAGAGCTTCAGTAATAGTCATCTTTGCTGTTAACATGGACACATCTTGCAAATGTTCATTTCTTACAAGTTCTTCTCTTTCCAGGACTAATATTTTTGTAAAAAACTCAGTTGTTTGTTATTACATTTTCAATTGTTACACGTAACATTTCGACCTCATCATAAAATACTCATAATATGAGGTTAAGAATTAAGAAAAGGTGAAACCAACTCGTTACACTGAAAAACTTCTAGGTATACTATTACTGATTGAAAAAGACAAGATAACTCAGGGCGAACTTTTCCTTCAAACCTTTTAACACCATGGATTCTGCGTTTATCCAAAGTTACTTTGCCCTTTTTTACATTTTATCAACTTGTGTTCCCAGAGTCACAGTATTCTGAATTGTTCTTAAAATTTCCATTTAGGATTAGACCCATCCATAGTTATCTGTAGCACTTTATTAAGATGCAGATTTATTCCTAGTAGAGTTATCTTCGAATCCCTTGAAAAATCTGAAAGATTAGGGAGTCAAAGAAACACAGAATTCAAGTAGCAGGTTTCCACTACTTTATAAAACATAGCCTAGAAGCAAACTTTGACATCCAGTAACTGTTGCTGAGAAACCTTACTAAGGGACTTATAACAAAAAAAAAAAAAAAATTACACGCTTGCTCTTTTGAACATATGATGAAAAGGTTTTGTAAAGTGTACCTAACATAAAAATGTACAATGCTCGACTTGTCTTTGTATTCCATACTTCTAGCAGTTTTACATGATATATTGCTAACACGAATAAGAAAAGTTTAAATCTGCTGAATGTCTAAACAAATGATAGCATTTGCAGACTGACACAGCTATAAAATAATTCTGAAAGAATTGTTGCTTTTACAACACCATCGTTTATCAAGTGACTACTCAAATTTGCCAGTTTTTCACAGAAACTGAAGTTTGATGATTAGATCCATCATGACCTAATGATGCTCCAAACATTTCAAGGATTCTCCTAGCCTTAAAAAACTGGACTGGCCTCATTGATTGACATGATTAATGCTAAATTTACTTTGGGATACTTCCAAACATAATACAGTTTACAATAAACAAAATTTTATGCCTGTCTTAATTTTTCCAGAACTGTATACACATAATTTGATCTGGATAGAACATTTATTAAACAATAATACTATTTGATGCAAATAATTAAAATATCGGTATGGAGAACCATACATGACTTCCATGTTTTAAGATTTATATTTAAAATCATTTTAGAAATGAAATATTTCCTCAGAAACTACTTCTACCTTCAGCCTCAACCACATAATTGTGGTCACTAACATATACCACCTCACATTAGCGCACTCGATTTTCACTGATGATGGCAGTCGATGGCACTTCCAAAACGTCTGGTTTTGCAGAAAACATTGGACCACGGCCAAACAGCCTGGGAAGGAATTTTATCAACAAACTACTTCTTTGTTGCCGATAATGTATAAAAAAGTATCCCCTCCCCCTTTTCATTTATAGATATTTCATCTACCTTTGTACAGTGGATTATTATGACCTTCTTTTCAGGATACTTTATTTATCAACATTAAGTACTTTACTCTTGTTAAAACATAAAACGTTCGAGGTAAACTACCCCTTCTCCTTAACCGATCTTCACCAGAATCAACAGACCTCGAGTCCTCTGCAAGATGCAAAAAATTATTTGAATTTGCGGCAGTTATCGTTTGCCATAGACAAAATTCTACACACAGACACACACAGAGATATCTTTCAAAAAATTACTTTTCTTCATGTTTTGAGGGTAGTACAATCAGAATCAGCCCTTATCTCGAACACAATTTTTTTTACCATCCATTTCCTTATGGAACATGGAAGTAAAAACAATATCCTTCTTTTTATAATATGTATTGCACATGTTTTCTAACATGGGACACTAATTATTAGATAAAATGTTTACCTTCATTTAAGCCAGCTTCCACTCACTGTGTACTTTCTCAGAGGCCATAACATGTTCTTTTTAATGTTGCCGAACATGAATTGATGTTAAATTAAAAATAAAGTAAAGGCTTAGCACCTGAAGTTTGCAACGTGCAAGTTGAAGAATCTATTTAATTATTGCACTTAACTTGATATAAATACTGATTACATTTCAGGATTATTATTTTCAGAAATAATGTATGTAATCCAGTTTTCCCCACATAAAGTTAGTTAAAATTCTTTAATGCATAGCATTCCAGGCCTTTATGGTAGTAGATTTGTATTACTAAATTTGAATTTACACAAATAATTCTCTTTGATTAACCAGAGTTACACACACAAACTAAATGTTGAGTGTCCTCCTAGTGTATAAATTCAGCTAAAACACTATTCCAAAAACTTACCTTATTACTAGAATATGTGACATGATGAACATTTCATGTTAAATAGTTTAAATACTTTGTGTTGAGAGTTAAGCATTTTAATAATTTTTATTTATGCAGGCGTATAGCAAAATCTGATCATCATGAAAATGGAATAAGGCATTTTGTAATAGCAATTAACTGATTAGTTCCTGCTGTATTACTGACTCATATTACAAGACCAATTTTTGTTTAATTGAAAAGATATATTTTAATTGTTTCTTTTGGTGCAATCTGTAAATTCCATGACACACATCCATAAAGGTTTGAAAATATGCTTATTGCAGTTTGATAGGAATACATTCTCAAAAAACGAATTCAAATTTGTTATGTCTGATCATACCAGCTATCCTTTCTATTTGAAATGAGCCTTTTATCTAAATTTATTACATATTACTGTGCCAAGATATTTCACTACATTTGTATACTGTAATACAGAAGTGGTAGAATACTATCATTTCACTAATATTACCCTAACATAATAAATTAAAATACATTATATACACATCTTTTGACATAATCATCCTTTCACTTATCACTTTTTGCCTATCAATTTATTTGATGAATATATATTTAACGATTTATGTAAAATACAACAGATGTTTAACGGACATGTACTATGTGTAGACCTCTTATTTCCCTCCTCGGCAGGTCGAAGCTCAATTGGCACTAGAGTTGGGTATGAAATTATGCTATGCTCATAGTCTATGTCTGTTAGCAGCTAGTGGCATCTATTGACATTCACTCATGTCAAATTACAGAGTCGGTAAAGGATGTTTGAAATTTGAATGTAAACAATTTAATAGTTAAATAATTAATATAATGGAAGTATCACATATATAATGTATGTAAATGTAATTGTGAAAAAACGATGTAGGACCTACTTCATATACAGATCAGAAGTAAATGATGAACTATTCTCTTTATGTAATAGGCCTAGTTACTAAACAATATATATTTTTAAAAGCTTCTTATCATATTGAGACGAAATGGAGCGGCATTTGAAACATCTCTTAGGTATAAAACAACATAACGACCTTTACAAAATTTGCTGCCTGTAGGGAGTTGCCTACTTTGCCTATGCATAAATCTGCCTCTGGTGTACATGCTAAATGCACCTGAACAGTAGTAAGAATGACTTGGTATCCTGTTGAGTTATTCAGTTATTCAGTGTTCTGACGGATGATATGCAAATACTGGAAGGTAGGATGTGAGAGCCAGCAATAACCTTAAATAAAACTCTCATATATTTTAGTTATTACACAGTGTTCTGTTCATTACAGACAAGTGCTTGGTTTGATAATTTTTTTTTTAAATTAAATTTTATATTTTACTTTAGCTTTACAGTAGCTTGACAGAAAGTGTCAAAATGTAAAATAAAAACGGCATGACAAGTGTAAATAAAAAGTGAACACTTTACAGTGGCACAAAAAATGACAAAAATTGAGACAATGAAATGCTACAGTTCATTTAAAAATATTGTAATCTCCCTCACACAAAATTTTAAAGAATAAAGACATTATCAACACCACAACAAAATAGTTTGTTTGGAGCAAAAGGAAACAATGGAAAGGCATCTCAGATAGTATCGCTTTGAAATTATGGTTTCAAAATGTTTAGGGAAAAGAATAAAAAAATGCTAGCATTAACAATCCAACAATGTATCGAAAAGATCAGGATCTTGCTAGGTACATTATAGGGAAAATTGGTTTTGTAGCTACAGGTGGATGTTTGTTTCTATAAAAAATAATTGCAGTATCTAATAAATTATGGTACATATTTAATCATTTATTGAATAATTTGTCATTTATATAATTTTGTTTATTTTTTTAATTTCTATAGATACTTTTGGCGTGTTTGTTGTAATTTTGTATTTTACATTATCTTTTGTGATTAAATCATTTGGTATAAAATGTTCCAGATTATAAAATAAAACTCACAGTTTTAACATACAATATAATTATATAGTAACACCTGTATACATAGTAATATGCCTGTAATATGCTATTACAGGAATATTAGTATACATATTAGTGGAATGATAATATTCTACCAGTACTGTATTACAGTATACAAATGTAGTAAAATATCTTGGCACAATATGCCTGTAATCACAGGTATGGAAAAGTAATGGCGAATCTTGCATAATCTTGTTATCAGTTATTTGAAATTTATATAAATTAATTTTCACTCACATGAATGAAGTTGCAACCGTAAAGAAATACTGTACAGAATATATTTTCTATGACAGCAGACAAGACAGAACACTTGTATTTTGCCTTTTATGTGTGTACACACATTCAGACATCATTTATTTGGATTGACTTTTGCAAGCTTGAAATCAGATAACAATAATGTTTTATATTTTACTTAGTGTATATGTAAAATTATAATTCTCAAAGTACAATATTTAATTAATTGGGATGTTTCATTAAATTGTTACGACGGTCTCACCGATCGTCACATAGTACAGTGGAAACCAAAATAAAACACAGTTATGAATTTGCTAATTCATATTATTATATTATCACATAATACAAAATACATACTCAAATTAGTGTTGTGGTTTGGTCATGTTAGATGCTTGTCAAGTTTCATTATATTTTTAATGAGTGTTCTTTGCTGTGAGTTTTACATTAATTATTCATAATGATTAGCTATGATGGTTGAGTGTTATTGGTGCAGAAGAGGATGCTGCAGTTTCTTTTCTTCAAGAGAAAGGATTACTTCATAATCCTCTCCATTGCATTAATGGACATGATATGATATTAAATCTTGGACAGTGACAACGGTGTTGCAATAAGAAACCTTGCTGTGAGTATAAGGTACTTCGCCAAGGCATATTTTTAGAGGGGTCCAAATTACCGCTGAGAAAAATAATTTTGTTTATTTATTGCTGGTGTGATGAGCATAGTAGTGTGAAAAACAGTACAAATCAACGCCAGCACACACACAGAGTGGACGGCTTATTTAAGATATATCTGTGCCTTAGACATCATAAGCAACCCATGGAAAATTGGAGGACCTAATTTAATGGTTGAAATTGACGAGAGTGTCTTTGCCAGGAGAAAAAATAATGTTGGCCTGGTATTACCACAACTGTGGGTATTTGGTGGATACTGCCGTGAAACCAAGGAATGCTTCTTGTGCAGAGTCGAAGATCAGTCAGCAGCTACTCTCCTTTCTCTCATAGAGGAATATATTGAACCAGGGTCCACTATAATATCAGATGAGTGGCGTGCATACCCGGCAAATTGTTAATTTGCCACAACAGTACAGTCATTTGACTGTAAACCATCATTATCACTTTATGGATCCTCAAACGGGAGCGCATACACAAGGCATAGAAAGCCTATGGCGGTCCTGTAAATGCCGAAACAAGATTGAATGTGGTACGAGGAGTGAACTCTTAGATTCCTATTTATGTGAGTTCATGTGGAGAACAAGAAATGCAAACCATGATTTGTTTGAGAAAATGCTGGATGATATTAAAAAATATAAGCCCCCTTCATACATACCCCGCAGAGGTCCAGAATATCTTTCCAGGCAATAGATCGAAAATAATTATGTAGTTACTGGAACAATCTGGGGATTCACAGACACTGAACTCACTGGATTAATGTAGAAGCGTGTAGAGTCACCTCCTTACCACTCACGACTACCTGTGGTTAGCTGGTGTTTCTGTAAAAACACAATATTCAACGTCTAACCTTTTCTAGATAAAGAAGGAACATGCATTATGGTTAATAAGTTAGTATTATTAAATACAAAGTTTTAATAGGTTAGTATTAGATATCTACCTCTTTTTAGATAAAAAAGGAGTATGCACTATGGTTAATAGCTTATGCTACAAGATACATAAGTGTTTTTTTTAAAAATTAGTACAGTAACATACAAGACAGGTTACATGAACAGTTGCTGGAAGAAATGGAGAATAACAGTTACAGTAAGGTCAAAAGACATAGAATAGAGGACCACAGAGTCAATTGGGTTTGTAAAGAAACGTCAAACCCAATGTACTATCATTACACTCACCTATAAATTTTTGGAAAATTTGTACGTCAAATTTTGGTTAATTAAATGCAAAGTACACAAGGCTATAAACATGCATTAGAAATGGCCTGTATCTAAGGTATTTTTTGTTTACGCTTCTCATCATTGTATCAAATAACTTTCCATTCCTAATACAAAAACCCCAATCATATGAAACATACAATTACAAAAAGCTTCTTCCAAAAATTTGTGCCATTTCTCATTATACGCCACATGCTCCATTTATAATTGGTGTTCTTTTTTGTAAGTTTTACATTAATTATTCAGAATTATTAGATATTGTAACGGGGCAAATTAAGACGAGTAATGTAGACAAGTCAAAAATAATAAATGAAGTTAAAATTCATTCAACACCTATTTCAATTAATCAAAATAAGAAATCCGATGACGATAATATGTTAACACGGTTGTATAATATGATGTATAACAGTTTAGAAAAACAAGATAGCAATTTTAGTGAATTAAGAAGGGATATTAACATAAGATTTGAGGAACAAAATATTAAATATGATGTTCAGAATAGTAAATTCAATGAAATAAATTGCAGTTTTAACGAAATTAGAAACGAAATTAAACAACAGAATTTTAATTTTAGTAAGCAAGTGGATGAAATTAATACACGTTGTGATGGTATTAAAGAGCAGATTTTAGAATCAATAAGTGACAAGTGCAAAGAGAAAATTAACGAGATGAATAAAAGATTACACAGCAAAATAAATCAGATAATGAATAAAAAGGTAAGTGACAGTGGTAATATGACAACAAATAGTGAAGAAATTGATTACAAGGTAAGTGGTAATTACGGTACTGAATCTAATAGTGAAGAAAAAACAGAATTATAATGATATATTTAAAAACGTGGTATTAGAGAATAAGGTAGTTAATGTTGAGAGTGATAATGAAGATTGTGGTGAGGTAGAGTTGTTAACGAGTGCTGATGAGGCTGAGAGAGAGTGTGATGAAAGGTTAGGTGGGCAAAAGGCAAATTTTCCCCAAGTATATGGTGAAACAGAGGTTTCACAAGTGTTGTATGAGGACAGAGTTTCCTCCAGTAGTTATGTGGGAGACATGGTGTCTCCAAATGGTCCTTTAAGTTTTTGTAGTGATGTATCTGGTAAAGCCAGGAAGTATTTTAGTGACTTTATGTTGCCCTTTGCATGGAATGCGATAGTTCAGGGGGGTTGTGAGAGGTATTGTGATGAGAGAGAGGGAGAGAGAGAGAGAGATAGAGATTTTTGAGATTAATAGAGGTTATGAAATGTTAGTGCAGAGTTTAGATATTGAGAGAGGAGAGAAAATTGACTTACGTTGTGAAAGAGAGATTGATGATTATTTTGATGATGCTGTTGTAGAGGATAAACACTTACCTGATGATGTAATTGATATAGTGGAGGAATATGATGATAGAACGTACCTTATGTTAACCAAAAATACTGATGGAGACTGGACTAAAATTACCTATGTAGACGGGCTTTATGAATTAATGGGAGACAAAAATGTAGTTAATTACTGTGTCAATATAATTAACGAAAGTAGTCATTACAATAATAATTATAATGTAATGTATGTCAATAAGAATGATTTGTGTTATAAATACATCAGGTTAATGTATGATGATGGGGGTTAAATAAAAAATCAGTGAATGGACATTTTAAATATTTTAGTTTATGGTAATGACCTTGCTAACTTATGAAATGAGGTGTGGTAAACAGAAAATTAATGACGAAGAATTGTAAATAAATTTATAGTAAAATTAATTGTGTTTGTGTTGTAAAATATATGGTATGTAAACAATGTGTGTATGTAGTAGAAATTGATGTAATAATAATATTTTGGCAGACTAAATAAATAATGAGAATAATTATGAAGGTGATAATAAATGAACTATAATTATTTTGGAGTAAAGTAATTAAAATAACGTGTGTTTTCAATAACTGATTGAGTTAAATAATTTGAGATGAAGTAATTTATTAATTTAAAAATGTTGTATAAAGAAATGTTGATAATGAATTTAAGTGATTTTATATGATTGGAATTTGATAATAAATAGTAAATGAAGAAATGTAAAATGTGTTTATAGTTGTGGAATCATATTCTTGATATAATGTTTCAGAAGGTATATATGATTGTACATGATCTGGTGGTGATAAATGTTTATAATTTTGTGTCAATAACAGGAATCATGTATTTTGAGTGATGTAATGTAAGTATGAATTTTATAATACAAGTAAATAAAGTAAAATGTTTACATGTGTTTAAAAGGTTTTAAATTAAATAATGAAATTAATTTGAAGTAGTAATTAATGTAAAATGTTTGGGTGATAATAATTATTTCAATAAGACATTTGAATCAGTCAAGGTAAGTTTAAATGGGTGTTAGAGAGAATAAGAATTTTGGGAGGAAAAGTAACACAGAAACAGGGCAGTAGAAGGGACACAGTGGAGAGAGTGATTATATGTAGAGAAATGGGAGTAATGTAATTGGAGAGTAAATAAATGATGGTGATATTTTGTAAAGAGGGTGGTGTGGTAAGGAGTCCTTAACGACAGGCGTTATGGCGGGAGGGAATAGTTAAATGGGGTTTGGTGGAGTTACCTGGGAAGGAACCAGGAACTAATAAGGGAATGAGTATAGGAAGGGAACACACATCCTAAGTACAAATAGGGTATCGGGTATTTTGTTATAAGTGGAGAATGATTTAAGTGGAGTTAGAGAGTTATTGGTAAATATTTTGGAGAGATTGGTATCATACTCTATAAGTCCGTAAATGGTTGTTAGAGGTAAGAAGGGGAGTAAGGTTATCTTTAAATGCCAATTTAATAAATCAAATCATTGTGAGTAGCGGAGAATCACCCAAACCAATAAATGATGAAAATGTTAATTAGAAAATCATAGTTAAAATGTAATAATAAATGAAACAAGTAAAAGATTTAATAGAATTTGAAAATAAAATAAAGCTGTAAGGTGTGTAATTTTGGTCAAACTTAAAGGTGAAATGTTTGTTTTTATGTAATAATCACAATGTTCATTATGAGTGTACTATGTATTAAGTTGGTGTGAAGGAATCTTAAACTAAAAAATAATATAACCAAACATATAAGAATTTACCCTCTGCGAATTTCAGTAGCAGTGTAAGTGTAAACCTTATGTCTTTTAGTAGTTTCCCCAATTTTCGGGCAGTCACGGCTTCACCGAACCCTGACCGTGGATTTATAATGTATATATATTCTAAATTGGTGAACTTAGAAATTAACCGGGAGGTAAATCAGGGGAATCTACATAACTATGGAACAGCGGGTATCATCGAAGGTGGTGGTAGTACCTTATTAAGGGTGTGTGAATCATTATAGTAGGATTACTGGTGTCCTCGGACATCAGTAATGCCGAATTTTTATATAACGCTGAAGCAAGAACGGGGTAGGCAGCATCTACCCCTAACAACCTTCTGTTCTTGTGGAAGCAAATGGGTGCCACAGTCCAGTGGGGGGTCATAGTGTGTGTGGTAAGGAGGTTACTCAGGGGAGTAACGAACTAAAATTTGAAACTTAATGATGCTGACTAGCTGATAAGCTAAATAAATGATTTTATTTTTGATCCAAGAGATGATTACAGCAGAGAATTTGTTCAGAAGTAATTGATTTAAATATGTTGTGCTCTGTATAATAATGACTTTACAAATTTTGAAAAGATTGTTTGAGGAGAGAACGTGTTTATTATGTTTTGTTTAGTATGTTTTATTATGTTAGTATTTTTACTATGTTAGAGTGTAAGAATTATAAACATATGTTATGTATTTTTCATGGTATAGTTTTGTGTAGTGTATCTAGGGTAAGGTCATTCACCTGACCCAGAGAGATATCAGCTGATGGCTGGTGTTATATATGTAGTATGCCCCTTATAATTGATTTGCAGATTTTTTTATCAATATAATTAAATGTTTGAATAATAAATTTTCAATGTGTTTAAGAGGTTTTAAATTAAGTGATGAAATTAATTTGAGATAGTTATGAATTTTCAATGGGTAATAAAGGTTAGAATTTGGGTGATAAATATTTCAATAAGGCATTTGAATCAGTCAGAGTTAACTTTAAATGGGTATTAAACAGAATAAGATTCTTGGGAATAAAAATAATATAGAAACTAAGTATTAGTAGGGACACAGTAGCGATAGTGAGTATATGTAGAGTAATGAGAGTGATGTAATTGGAGAGTAATTAGATGAGGGAGGAATTTTGTAAAGGGGGTGGTGTGATAAGGAGTCCTCAACAAAAGGCATTGTGGCAGGAGGTGAACCGTATGTGCGTTGGCGGGGTTACCTGGGGGTGACCAGGAACCAATAAGGAAATGAGCATAGGGAGGGAACACACATCCTAAGTACAAAGAGGGTAGAGGGTATTTTGTTATAAGGGTAGAATGAGTCAAGGTGAGTTAGAGTAGTAAGTTAGTGGAGATAAATGTTTTGAGAGATTGGTGTCATCCTATGTAAATCTGTTAGTGAGTATTAGAGTCAGAAAGGGGGTAAGATTATATTTAATGCCTTTTCAATGAATTAGATTATTGGGAATAATTGGGATTCACCCAAACCAATTGAAGATGAAAATGACTAGTAGAAATTCATAAGGGAAATGTAATAATAAAATGTAACTAAATAAAGAGTTAATAGAATTTGAAACTAAACCCAAAATTTGGTAAATTTTATTCAGATACAGATGAGATGTTTTTTGTAATGAAAATAGTTTGGTATATTTGTGAATGTTTATGTTTTATTGTGTTATTATGTTGGAGGGTAGGGATTATAAACAGGTGTATGTATTTTACATTGTATTATTTGTATGTAGTGTGCCTATAGGAAGGTCATTCACCTGTTAGTGCTGATGGACTGTATAATGGTCGGTGTAACCAATTCCTATGTTCTTTTAATAATCAATATAAATTCAAGTTGTATTTTCTTTTATTGTCAGAATAGCGGTTTAATAAAACATTATTACATTTTATTAAAATTTTTTGAAAAAAAAAAATTTGCTTGAAGTACAGATTGTGTTTTGATGTTCAGTATATATTGTTGATTATGTGTATTACGATTGTATTAATTGGTGTATATGGTGTTGTAGACAAAGGTAGTGATAAGGGAATTTATGATTTAATAAGGTGTTCAATTTATTTTGTTTTTTATGATTGTTAGCAGATAATTAAGAAGACTTGTAAATTCATTTAAAAGATTTTGAAATTTTGAGAGTAAATAGCAAGAGCTGATCAAATTAGTGGTAATATGAATCTTTGATATTGGACTTAGATTAATTTCTCTAGGTGAGCAAAATTTGATTTGTTGATTTATTTATCGTAACGTCAAACCGATAAAATAGTGAGAAAAGGAATTTAAGTTAAAATATAAAATATTTTATGAATGTTAGATCAGTAAGTAGGACATAGATGTTGTGTTCAGTATAATAATGAGTATGTGTACGCACCCAGTATTTGCTAAAGGCAACCCAGTATGTATGTAAGGGGGAACATATCGGTTGAGGATCTGGTATGGTATAAGGCCAGTTTCTGATTTGTTGATGGAATGATACAAGGCAAGGGGTACTATGGTGAGTACCTGTCCGATTTTATGGTGTTGGGATCTTGCACAGAGAAGTCCAGTAATGTCGTTCAGGTGCAGCCATAGTCGCTGAGCTAGGGGGGTAGTTTACCCATGACGTGTTAAGAATTAAAGGGGGGTTGTTGGTGCCATATCCTCAACGATCCTCTTAGGGTTAGCAATGAGAGTTTTTCTGTTTCAGCAGAAAACCTCTCATTGGGGGGTATTGTAACGGGGCAAATTAAGGGAAGGATCTATTTTTTCAATTTAATAATTATTTGGGGCTAATCTGTTTGGGCACCATTTATGGTCACGAAAACTGAATTTATGTAACACCCTGTATTCACCTTGTTCCAGGCGGTACTAGGTACAAGAGCGATAAAACATTGGAATGTGGATGTGTGCACGTGTGCCACTCTCTATACTCTCCAACTCAAAGTCAATAACGGAAGAAACATGAAAATATAACAAATTATCGTGTGACATGGTGCCTTTCTAAGCCAATGAGAGAACGAGTTATGGAAGAGACATCCGGTTAGCGGCCACGTGGTGTTTTTACACAAAGAACGAAGCGTGTCACCCCATCAGCTTGTTGTCCCAGTCGACTTACAGTTTCAGACCGCGCACGGTCATCAAAATCTTTGCTCGAGCTAATTAGGGTTGGCCGACCAGCACATTGTGTGTTTAATAAGCGAAATCATGTAAAAAGTTTAATAATCAACAGTGAAATCAAAATTGATAGTGAGAACTTAATTTGGACGGACAAGTGAACTAAAATGTGCTGATTGCAACACGTGGTCTCCACGGACACAACCAGAGAAGTAACTGTATATCAAACAAATTAATTATGAGAATTTAAATAAAAAAGCACTCAATTAAAAATGGTATGGGTGTGAATGAGAGAACGTGCAGATACTGGGCTGTCTATATAAGCATATATAATACACGTAAATGTTAGGTTAAGGTAGAATATTTACCATATCAAATATCCTAAATGATTGTTTGTATTTTTTATTTAAAAGAAAAAAAAAGAATAATTAAGCTCACAGTATATATGTGAAAAGAAAATGAATATTAATTAGGTATAAAAGAGAATGAAAACGTTCAAGTGGACTAAAGGTTTATTTTGTAAAATTTTCTAATAAAGGTTGATTCATTTGAACAGTAATAATTTTGAGAAATAAAAAGAATAAAAAGTAAATTTAAACTGAATATTGCAATTGATGAATAAACTATTAATTACTATGGTCAATGAGTGTAATTATTGCTATACGTAATCTTGAATCACGCTTGTATTTCGCAGTTCGTGTGACGGACCTGGGCTTGTAAGGTAAGTTTAACATGGTTTATTAATAATTTAAATGTGTCAGAGAAGATAATTGTACAATATGATGAACTGATGAATGTTATTGGCACAGAAAAGGATGCAGTTTCTTTTCTTCAAGAAAAAGGATTGCTTCATAATAATTGCCGTTGCATGAATAGAATGGGCGTGACATGGTGTTCCATCTTGGAAATCGACAACTTTGGTGTTGCAATAAGAGAGCTCACCACGAGTATAAGTCAGTTCGCCAGAACACATGGTTTGAGAGGTCCAGACTGCGCTGAGAACAATAATTTTGTTTATTTACTGCTGGTGTAATCAGCGTAAAAATATGAAACATAGTGAAGATTAACTGGAAACCAACCACAACACTCGTGTAGAGTAGACGTATTATTTAAGAAGTATCTGTGCCTCAACCCAGTACTAAATCCAGTATACTGTAACAGGATGTACTGTTCCACGCTGTAAATAAAGAAGACAGGCAATAATATATATCTATGTGTAGGCTGAGGAGAATGGAATGGCTGTTTACTTACCACTTTACCTGGTATTTTGGTCACTTAACCAAAAATTTGTCCATTTTAACTACAGACTCTAACCTATCAGATTGCAATGTAACTGGAATTTGTTGAAAACAGATTAAACTATCACTCATATATTCACTCCCCCCCCCATAGAGAGAGGGAGGGGGAAGAGAGAGAGAGAGAGAGTTATATATCATTGTTGAATAATTAAGACATTTCTTTTAACAAAAATATATTTTTTAATTAAATTATTACATCTATTAGTTATAGAACTACAGTATTTATTTTTACTTTAATTATATTTATGTTTCTGAAGTAATATTAAATACAATACAATAATTAAAATAAAAGTATATTTTTGTTAAAAAGTATTTTCTTTTTATTGAATAATAATAACATAAGAATATAGAATAAAGTAATTTGTAAATATATCGTTATACTTCTGACATGTAAAGTAGTATACATCAATAGATCAATAGAATACTCTCATACAGTATACGAATTTTGTTGGAAAATATCATGCATACTACTTGGCAAGTGTTCAACACTGATTTAAAAATGTTTTGTTTAATGCAAACACTGAAATACACTATACACAAGAAATAGAACTCATCATGAACATAACGTGAGTATATTACTTCTTATGGTATAAGAATATGATATTGGTTGTTTGTTTAATATCCACTTGTAAAGGAAAAAATACAGCAGATAATTATTTTATAAATAACTTTGTTACAGCTGCTGTGAAGTTGTTTAGATTAAACAATGTAACCTAACCAACTTTTAAGTATTGAATATTAAGTATAAGTATATGTAATCCTGAGAGAAAATGAACAATTAACACCAGTTTTTGAAAGAACCATGAGAGGAGAGAAGATGAGCTTGTGTACTAAATGCAAAGTGGAGTATCTTATGAAGAGATGAAAGCTCAAATGTTCAAGCCAAATACATATGAATGGAGATGATTGGTAACATCTGGGACCTGTCACACAGCAGAACACCATACAATGATGATACTGTGTATCACTTATTTCATCACATCTCTTACCACATAATGTGCCTGCTTTTAATAATATTCTCAAAGGATTTTAATACTTGTTTCGACTGGTTTCACTGTGTAAATTACAAACCTGAATATAGTGCTGGAATACATAATCGATTTTTCCATTCACAGCCACGTTTTGCACTAAGTCACGAAGCTCTGCATGTTCTGGTATTTCCAATTCTCTGTTCAGAATAGCGACACAGTTCCAGTTTCTCAGCCTGGGTAATGATGATGTAAACGGAATGTTTCTAACCACCTTTTCTTCTGCCTGCAAAGAAAAATAAATTACATCACCGGACACACAAAGTACTGACATATGAACATTAATCAATTATTTTGTTTAATCAGTCAACATTCTAGAAGACCAATATTAAAGGGTTTACATATTATTGATGCCCCACCCATCCACCAAAACACATACACACAGGTTTTGATATGTGTTACAATTGTGTCTTATTTTCAGCCAACTGTTCTTTTACAGGTGAAATCAGTACAATTATACCTCGTGAGTACAAGGTTAGTTTAATCTGTACCTAACCTATGATATTAAAAATAATAATACACTGAACATGATTATTACACTTTATATGATATCAGCTTTTTGGCTTAATATCCACTTGTAAAAGAAAAAATACAAAATGATTATTATTGTATAATTAACTTTGTTACAGCTGCTGTGAAGTTGTTTAGATTAAATAATGTAACCTAACCTACTTTTAAGTACTGAATACTTTTAATGTGTCATGTACTGTGTTCAATAAGGAAACAAAATACTTTTATGGAATACTTAAAATCCTTGAAAATGTTATTGGATTAAGCTTGAGCAAGGAATAATTAAACTAAGCACGTGGTTTCAAAGTCAATATCATTATGAAAGACGTATTCTAAATAGAATATACTTACCAAAATTATTGGTAACCAAAGTCTTTTAAAGTCTACTAAAATTAAAATACACATTATTTCAATTTATTTTCATAGCAATTAACATTAAAAGTGCTAACTGAAGATAGAGACACACCATACATTTGTGGTTAAGTGGGGTAATTGTAAACGGAAAATGGATTGAAACATTTTGATTGATTAAAAATTGTGTATAGGTTCTAAAATTGAAATAACTGCAAATAATAGTTATTTCAACCTTTGTTATTATGTTGCGTACAAAAAATTGTTTAAATATAAAATAATAAATACAGCTCTAAAATTCAATTTACAATTACCCTTGACATCTTAGAGTTACAGTGTTTTCTTTATCCTTTGAAATATTGAAACAAAAATAGTGACAACTGTAAATTAGTTGTCATTGTACTATTTCATGTTGTGTTTATAATCCTAACTGCATGTTTACAATTACCCTGTCTTCGTCTATATGGAAAATAAATGGAAACAAGTTAATTCAAATACTATGTATATTAAAAATCATAAATAAATAATAAAGAAATGTTGTTCTGTTACATAATGTAACAAGTAAATGATAGAATAAAAGTTTATCATTTTTCAAACACTTCCAGGGAACTCGTAGACAATTTGTCTGTCAATTTCCTTCATTTCTGTATTGGGCAAAATTGTCAATATTTGTTAAAAGCTAACAGTACTTTCATCACTTTCTATTAATGTAAACTTTGTAGAAATTCCATTTTTGCTGTGTACACAGTGCTGGATAAATTAGATAGGCATACAATTTTGTTTATTGTAAACTGTATTATGTTTGGAAATATCCCAAAGTTAATTTAACATTAATAATGTCAATCAATGGGCCCAGTCTAGTTTTTCAAGGCTAGGAGAATGCTTGAAATGTTTGGAGCATCACTGGGTCATGATGGATATGGGTCATGATGGATCTAATAGTCAAACTTCAGTTTGGTGTGAAAAAGTGGCAAATTTGAGTAGTCACTTGATAAACGATGGTGTTGTACAAGCAACAATTCTTTCAGAATTATTTTATAGCTGTGTCAGTCTGCAAATGCTATCATTTGTTTAGACATTCAGCAGATTTAAACTTTTCTTATTCGTGTTAGCAATATATCATGTAAAACTGCTAGAAGTATGGAATACAAAGACAAGTCGAGCATTGTACATTTTTAGGTTAGGTACACTTTACAAAACCTTTTCATCATATGTTCAAAAGAGAAAGCGTGTAATTGTTTTTTTTTTATAAGTCCCGTAGTAAGGTTTCTCAGCAACAGTTACTGGATGTCAAAGTTTGCTTCTAGGCTATGTTTTATAAAGTAGTGGAAACTTGCTACTTGAATTCTGTGTTTCTTTGACTCCCTAATCTTTCAGCTTTTTTAAGGGATTCGAAGATAACTCTACTAGGAATAAATCTGCATCTTAATAAAGTGCTACACATAAGTATGGATGGGTCTAATCCTAAATGGAAATTTTAAGAACAATTCAGAATACTGTGACTCTGGGAACACAAGTTGATAAAATGTAAAAAAGGGCGAAGTAACTGTGGATAAACACAGAATTCATGGTGTTAAAAGGTTTGAAGAAAAAGTTCACCCTGAGTTATCTTGTATTATTCAATCAGTAGTAGTATACCTAGAAGTTTTTCAGTGTAACGAGTTGGTTTCACCTTTTCTTAATTCTTAACCTCATATTATGAGTACAAATGTATGGACAGAAGAAACAAATCAGTACAGCTCGACACGAGATAATTTCTCAGAGAGTGATGTCCAAAAGGAACGTGGAAATAAAGTCCGTCACAGGAAGGTGAGAAGAAGGGGTTAACGGGTAGCGGGTAGATGTTCCCCACAGTCCCAGTGGTGTTCGTCTACTTCAGGGTTGCGCCCCTGCCTCCGAGAGCCTTGGTTTTCTCCACCCATCCTTATTCTCGGAGGGAACCATGTCATTACCCTTAGTCCTAGCTATTGACCTTTCAATGATCCTTGCCATTTTCATCTTCCCAATTTTCCTACCCCTCCCCTTAGAAAAACAAAATAAAGTAAAAAACAAAAAAACAAAAACATTTAGGAAAAGAAAAAAGAAAAAAGAAAAATATCAAAAAGGAGTTAGAAAAGAAGTTAGTTGGAAGAGTTGTGACTAGGTTGGTGTAGTGATGTTAGTGTTAGATTGTTGGTTGTTGTTTTATGGGGATGCGAGATATTGTCGAGGGTAGTTTGTTTGGTGTATAAGAGCAAAAATACGTTGTTTGTCATTTTATGGGGAGTCTAGATATTGACATAGTAACTTGTAACCAGCTGTATCGTTGTAAAATATGTTATCTGGGCGAGTTGGACTATGAGCCGTTGATAGCCGTCTGCAGGGTGGAATGTAAGTGTTGTCGTTTTCATAATCAGATAAACCCGTCCTTGTCTCATGTAACTGTTCTCTGTTTGATATGTCAATTTCACGGTCGACCTGGTTTGTTCATCAGCTGATCTATTATTGAGATTGAACCTTGTTATCAAATGGCCATGCCGCATTCCCCGGTTGATTTCCCTGGTGTTTTTTTGTTGAGAGAGAGAGAGAGTTGTTTAGATGGTGCCGTGGAGAAGTAACCCCCCCTATAGTTATGGTCTTTTAAAGAGTAAATGAAGGGATGACGTTCGCGTGCCCTCTATGCGGTCTTCTCTGTCCGGCTAAGCGGGGCCGTCCGCCCTAGTGTAGGGATGTGGGCCAGTCATATGGCAAGGATGGTGATGCCTTGTTGGTGCATATGGCTGGTTGGTCCAAGTGGTGGACGGTTGTAGAAGTGGTACTCACATATCAAGGTCAGTAGCACCTTGTTGGCCTTTGGGCATGAGTATGTGAGTAGCCGTAGAGGTAGGTGGTGGTCACCAGAGAGGGTGACGTGTTGGGGCGGTCCCGTGGGGTTGGCATGACGGAGAGGGTCGCATGGGGATGGTCGCAGTTGTGAGGAGTTTTTTTTGTTCTGAGCCTCTGTTCTCCTGAGAGTGAGGTCTGGTCTGAACACTGATGGATACCCGTGTTTTAGAAGACAACATAGGGGTACACTGCAGGGTACCCCTCTGTCTAAGTGTGGGCAACTAGGTTGCCCTTTTGAGCTGGGGATGTGCCGGTTGTCTAACAACCGCAGCTGATACAAGCAATATATTCAAATAATATGTAAGTCAAACGGGAAAATGTTTAGCTGTTTCTGTGTTTAACGGAACGGCGAAATTTAGTTCGCCGTGGTACATGCCACGCACTCTAGCGTTCGCCTGGAAGCTGGGATTCGGTATTGCGCTGTACCAACCACTTTTGTTGTGTCTTGCTTCGAAGCCCAAACCGCCAACATCTCATACCTCTCCGTCAGGGCGAAGTCTTTTTGAAAATAATTCTATCACCCAAGGATGGGTAGATAATCTCGCACAGAACTGCGGGCTCCCGTGCTTAGACGAGGACGCCGGCACAGGATGAACATCTCCACCTGAACGTGTCACCAGAGGCTCTCGACTTCGTCTGCCGGAGGGAATAGCGAGATGAGCACGCCAAACCAACACTACAGGCACTGGAAGTAGGAACTCAAACACACCCACATGTGACAAACAAGGTGACCTCAAACCAATTATTATTATTTTATTTTGATCTACATAGACACCCGGATTTGTCCTGATAACACTTCATAAAACTTGTGGGGTATGAGTGACACACTATCATATTTCTTTCATCTTTCAAACGTTTTAGTTGGGCCCCAGTTTAACTGGACAGAATTGTGCGTGGATTTTGGGGGAATTTTGTATATTATGTACTAACTTTGTATTAAGTGTAAGCCCGAGGGCTGGCATGTATCCAAGGCTTATTACAATTCATTCACTTATTTATTTTTCTTTCTTGTTTTCAGTAAAAAGGGGTGGTTCAAGTATTTCAAATATGTAAGGGGGGTTCCGTTGGTGACAGGATGAACCCCACCGGCTGGTAGGGTTCAGCTATAATTCCGGTCAGGTTAGATCACATATTTAAATTACGTTTTGGGGTTATGTAAGGGTAATAAGCTTTCTGATTCAGTAACAGTCCGGCCCCCTGTTTAATCCTGTGTAGGCAGGTTTGTATGCAGACATATGCATGCTCCATGCTTAGGAACATGTCGGCTACCGGGCCAATTCAGTTTTCTTAAAAAGGTTATATACCAGTATGTCACCTCACAGTTGTAAAAGTTCTTTAAATGTATTATTGTCAATTCAGTTTTCTTAAAATGTTACATAACATATCAGGTCATATAATTATTGTAAATTTTTAAACGTTATCGCTAAACTATATTTCTTACAAAAAATTTTATAAATTATTATCTCACCAAATTCACAAATACAGTTCAGGTCACGGAAAGATTGTAGCTTACCTTCTTTTCTATTTATTATTGTCAGTTATAATTTTTCTGATTTATTGATTATAATTTTACCAAGTTTAAGAGCGCTTTAAAGTTGTATCTGGCATTTTGGCCAACCCAGATTCGTGGGAGCACTAGTGATATATATATACATATTCGGATGTCTGTAGAGGTAGGGTGGTTGAATTTCCAGTTAATTATTAATTATTTCTTTTAGATGGGGGCGATATATGTATGTCGAGAAAATGTATATAGGCGAGTGGCTATGCTTTAAATTTATAAGGGTGTTGGTTTATTGATATAGTGATATTGAACATGTGTATGTGATAGAGATATATATATTCATGTGTGTATTTATGTGATTTATGTATGTGTTATTTTGTGGGTCATGTAAGGGGAAGATTTATACAAAAAAAGAAAAAAATTTGCAATTATAAAAACAAAAACAAATTGTTACCTTATACACTCAATTACTCAATAAATACTATTGTTGTTGGTTATACTAGAGAGTTTAATTGCAAGTCCCGTCTCACTGGACCAGCGCATTTTGGCTTCTCTAGGCTTTTGGCCTAGTTTTAAATAACTAGTGGCCCCTCTTCAAAAAAAACAACAAAAAGCTTTCAAAAAAAAATTTTCAATTTTTTTTTATAAAGCATAAAAATTATAAAGAGGGGTTACAGTATCAGTTAGAATAATCAACAACTTATTAAGGCACACTGTAAGGAGGTATGCTTTAATCATTTTGCACACATCATTCCAGAAGTCTGTTCTAAAAACAATTATAATCGAACTGCTGTTTCAACAGTACTAATAATGCAGCATGGCAAAATTTAAACCATTTTTATTGGTCTGAACATTTGTTTCAAGCTGAGTATACCAAATATGTTTTTAATAGTTTTATAATTTAAGATGTGCAGTATATGAAGCCATTACTAGTACCTGTTCATTAGACAACAAATTATAACTATAATTTCCATTAATTTTGTTAATGTTCTTTGCCATTCATTATTTAGTTATTTTTTTACTATCAGGAAATGTTCTGATGAAATTTCTGTACGTGTCATTTTTGGTCTCTCTCTCTCTCTCTCTCTCTCCCCCTCATTTTTACTTATTGAAGAAACAAAAAAATTACACTCCTCTGTATGTGCATAAAATTAAAAAAACTTAATCCAAGAAATTAAAAAAATAAAAACTTGTAAACTCTGAAAACATTTGTTCTAATACAGAATTCAAATTAAATAAAGAAAAAAAGGAATTGTGTGTGTGCTAGTGTGTGTGGGTGTGTTTTAATGGAGACATCTTCCCCCTTGCTCCTCAACCACTTTTAGAAAGTGAACAAACAGAACAATACATGACCTGCAAATGGTCTTGAAACATACTTGTGATCTTGCAAAAGAGGATCAGTCCTCTGTGTGTTTTAATGATAATTAGTTAACCAATGAACATGTCATGGACAACAAAATCCAAGAATTTACAAATGAATAATGAAAACACAAAGATTAAAAACTAATAAGAAATCATTCAATAGACATAAAGAAACAAATTAGTAAAATTTATTAATGAATCAAAGGCATTCAGAAATTCAACTGATAATCACACATTAGTACATAGTGTTACTAATTTCACAATTCCACAAAATTTTTAACTATTGGATAGTGAACACTGGATTTCAATATAGTAAGCGTACACATATTAATGTAGGTCGTTTCACAAAAAGTGAATGGAAAAGAAAAGAAATACACAATTTCAACTTTTGTAAACTGAAAACAAGAAATTCTTTAGAGTTAGTGTAATGTATTGTGTTACTGTAAGACAGAGCAGTGCTGTTAGTGTACTAATTAAGATGCATTAAATGTATAAATAAAGCTAAATGGCCTAATGAGTTATTCGTAGATGACATACTTAATCTTCTTGGTGATGGTGTACAAGCCTTTCCACAGTGGATGCAGGTTCGAGCTGATTTCTTTCTTCCTTATCATGTTATAGATCTAAGCCTGGCAGCAGGTGTGAGGCCTGAAGAAATTGCAACCAGGGTGTACAGAGTCTTCATCTTTGTATTTGCCAAAATAAAGTTGTTCTGAGCCAGGTCATGTAAATTCAGGTTAAGCAAAATTGCTCATTAGACTATGTCTACATTTTAAAGATATAAAGTGTTGATAAAGATGTTTAGGACCATAATACAGTAAGGGTACACATATTAATGTAAAGCACGTTTCCATAAAAAGTGAATGGAAAAGAAAAGAAATACACAATTTCAACTTTTTTCTTAAACTGAAAACAATTCTTTTGAGTTAGTGTAATGTGTTGTGTTACTGTGAGATGGAGCAGTACTGTTAGTATACTAATTAAGATGTATTAAATGTATAAATAAAGCTAAATGACCTAATAAGATATTCTTAGATGTAGTAATTCAGGTTAGATCAAATTTCTCATTAGACTTCGTCTAAATTTTAAAGATGTTTAGGACCGCATATTAAAAACATTGTTTGCACATATGAGTAGGAAGCAGATGTATTAACATAATGTGACCCAACAAGATCAGGAAAACTTATGTATATTAAATTAAGAAGTTAGTGGACTTAAAAACCTGCAGTAGAAACTCCAGTTTTTATAAAACAAATAGGGAGAGAATTGAAGATTTCTTGTTTGGAAATGTTATATCTGTTTTCTTCACAAGTAACTAATGGCAGGTTATGATTTGTAATCATGTTTTCTCATAATGTATGTTGTTAATGGCGTTTTTTTAAGAGTAGTCTACCTATGGAAAAAACAATAGATATCGGTATTTGAAAAAAGGTGAATTTTATTGGTACATACTAAAGTATAGAGTCCTATTTGTTTCTATTCATTAACAAAGGTCCGTACTGTAATAATTTTGTATCTAATATACAAGCATTCTTTAATATGTTTACGTGATTCTCCAAATTTATTTGCATTAATTCAGACCGTAGTAACAAAAACCCATTATTAATACTTAATCATTTGCGTGTTAACAGAAACTGCACATTGCTTTTTATTGCATTATGTTGAAAAAAGGATTTTAATGTACTTGTTTGGTTATTATACGTTAGATTTACGTAAAATCATTTCTGTACCGTAATCGTGTGCAATAAATGGAAACTAGGTTTTAATTTCTGTACTTCCAATAAATACAGCCTTTTAATGTACACTAACAAAGGAAATTTTTAGTTTAAGTTATATTTTTAATCTTACACATAACCTAGTAAGGGGTAATATGGTTTGTGTTTGTATGTTATCTAGAGTGGGAGAGAAACAGTCATGTTGTTGGTTGGATGGGATAGGAAGATAGTGCACATGCGCGTAGTACAAATGAAAACACGGAAATTGTAAAACTACGTACGAAAATCCCAAAGTTCAAAAATACAGTCAGGTTTTTGTTATTAAGTTTGTTTTTCCTTTTCTGAACCTTTTTTGTATCACCGAATATGGGTTTCGGATTAGCGGGACTCTACTGTACTATATTTCAATAATCTCTGTGCAAAATATACTTAATATTTTACTAAAATATACAATATAAGGATATCTAGAACATTTTATATAAATAAACTGTATATGAAATGCTATGTAATTTTCATACTGATTAATTATATGGTTAATAATTATATTATACAATAATAATTGTACCTGGGTTTTTACAAAATCTGTAAATCCATGAGAAACCAATCATCACCAAGCCAATTTTGTTGATATTCTTTTTTTTAGGCTTTGGACCCAACAATGTCGACCGGAATGTTGCTCGACTGTATGTTCTACCTTCTAGTTAACTCAAAAAAAGTGGAATTTTGTACACACTAAGACGCAAATCAATGTTTTTAGAGCCGATATAGTAATATTGCTGCTTTTTGGAAGGACAGAGTTCTGTCTGTCGCTAACTGTTCTTTCTGAGATCTTAGTTACCTTTTACTCTGTGTCCTTGTGTTGAGTTGTGTAAGAGCACTACAGTCTTCAATTATGAGTTTCATTGTAACTGCTCCGCCACAAGTGCAGATGAGTTGTTCTTTCCCTTGTAGGAGGTAAGAGGACGCCAACTTAGTATGCCCAGTTCGCAGTCTGCTGATGCAAACTTGTTCATGGCGACAGCTATTTGCCATTTACGGACGCTCTGGGTCAAGGCAGAAAGTTTACTGTGCACGTATTAAGGATGGTGGTTGTGGCAGCTAATTTTGCGTGGAGTTACGAACGCGTGATTTGTACTGCCACCTACCGAACAGCTTTGAAAGATCCCCAGTAAGCGTGTTGTCACCGTAAAAGGAGGAGCGTGCGTGTGTTTCGTGCGAAAGTTGTTTTCAGTTTCATAACTTATAAAATTCATCATCACCATAGCTGAAGGTAAGTACGTTAGTATATATATATATATATATATATATATATATATATATATATATATATAGTCACTTTCTGCTACAGTCCGTTTCTTGATGTATATAATACATTTAATATTTATAATTAAATTTAACTCAAGATGTTATTTTTTTCCTTTTTTGGAAACCACCCCAAAAAAGGAAAAAAATAACATCTTGAGGTAAATTTAATTATAAATATTAAATGTAATATATATATATAAACACTTTCACTGTGAACTTACTTTTAGGTTTTGATTTCCCAGACGTTTCGACGTAGTGTTTGTCTTCCTCAATGTGATTTAAAATACTGAAAGTCTATACATAGTAACGGTTATGGGTTGTGGGTGTGTGTGGTGGGGGTTGCTGGTGGGAGGGAATTGGCGCTGGGATTCAAAGCGTGTGTATGAATCAATATATTGAAAAGTATGTGTGATCTGTAATGTAATTGTTCATTTAATATGTTGTTTGGTTGTACTGTGTGATATCTGTAAATTTCAAATTGTTCTGCTGTGTTTAGTTTTCTACTTTTAGGTAAGTAGTGTAGTATTTCCATGTTGTGCTTTATGTTTGTGTAACTGTGGTTTTCGTTTTGTAAATGTGTGGCAAATGTGGAATGTATGTAGTTTGTGGTGAGGGCTTTTAAATGTTCAGAATATCTAGAGGAAAAAGATCTTCCCGTCTGGCCGATGTAGAATTGGTGACAATCATTGCAGTTTAATTTATAAAGCCCTGTTTTGCTGTATGTGTCAGTGTCTTTGTTAGTATTATTTATGTGTTTCCTGATGGTGTTGTTAGTTCTGTAGGCTACTTTATAATTGCGTTTCCTAAATGTGTTAGCAATTTTGTGTGTGTTGGAATTGTAGTATGTAAGTGTGATGTATTTACTAGGTTGTGTGTTGTTGGTTTTGTGTTTTACTTTTTGTGTTTAGGATGCGTTTGTGTAGTTTGCTTATTAAATCGGGATTGTATCCATTTTTGATTGCTATGTATTTGATGGTGTTGAGTTATTCTTGGTAGTCATGTGTGTTTAGGTGTATTGAAGTGAGCCTATGGAGCATGTAATTGTGTTTGTGTTGAGTTGGGTGGTTGGATGAGTTATGTATGACCATGTCTGATGTGGTAGGTTTTCTGTATATTTTGTATATGTGTGTGTTGTTTGTTTTGATGATTGTAAGGTCCAAGAAGTTTATGCTATTGTTTTGTTCTAATTCAAGTGTGAATTTTACTTTTTGGTGTATAGTGTTAATGTATTTGTGGAAATTTTCAATTTGTCTTTTGTTTGAATAGGGTTTTGGCCTTCAATAAAGAAGGAGTGCAACTGTTCTATAGAAATCTGGAAACAGTGATATCGAAATTCAACTTACCTGAGTAGGGGTTATGACAGTTCTGGGCCGAATGTGACGTCATCCCCCTCCACCCCACCCATCATGGCGGAAAATTCAAAAATTGTGGTGGTGGTGGGGGTTGACTTCCGATGGTGTGGGTCCCACATGACAGAGGTGGAGGGTAGGTGGGGTGTCCCACGTGACAGTGGTGGGCGTGACGATGGTGTGGGTCGTAAGTCGACCATGTTGTCGGCGTCGGCCATGTTGTCAACTTGTGCATGTGTTACAGTGTACGGGTTTAGATTTGGACGTCGCCAGGCCGCCGCCCGGCAGCGACCCGGCCTTAGATTGGTCGACGTATGGTTCGAATGTATGTGTTAAGTATATATTGTAAAAAAAAAGTATCACTGCGTTCTTCGAAACTCTCGATGACTTGGTCTCCCTCGACGCTAAAAAAAAAAAATTGGGTAGTGTGTTCAGCATCGCTGCTGCGTCCATCTTCCATGAAACTCTGGATGACGTGTTCCCTCGACGCATAATTGAAAACCAATTCACTTGTAAAAATTGTATATCACACATCCATGTATGGAAAATACATGCATCATGCACGGAAGATAAGAAGTACCATATATAATAGTCTCATTGATATGTAATTTCTATCGCATATACATAGAAAAAAGTGTAGTCTCGTGTGCAACTGTTGTAAGAAATTCTCATGACATGTCCCTCGCGTGTATGCACTGCATAATTGAAATCCATTGCACTTGTAAAAATTGTCTAACATACATCATGCATGTAAAATAATTACCATTTATATTATTCTGATGGGTATGTAATATCTCTCTGGTAGGCGTAGTAAAAAAAAGTGTAGTGTATTCTGCATCTCACGTATGAAACTCACTTTGATTTGATCCGTCGTGTATAAATGAAAAACCACTTCACTTGTAAAATTGTGTAACACGCATTATGCATGGAAAAAATAATTACCATTGATATTATTGTGTTGGTTATGTAATTTGTGGGGCGCTCGTAGTAAAAAAACAGTAGTGTTTTCTGCAACTGATGTAAGAAACTCTCGTTAATTTGGTCCATCGTGTATAAATGAAAAACCACTTCACTTGTAAAAATTGTGTAACACGCATTATGCGTGGAAAAATAATTACCATTTATATTATTGCGTATGTTCATAGTTGAAAATTATTTCTAACAAAAAAAGTGAGTCGAGGTAGAAAGGAATATTGGCTCATATTCGACAGCGGTCGTCCTTGATTTCGGGCGTGGTTAACCATAGCATCTCTGTCGCCTTTGTGTGTCGCTTTTTTTTGTCATCAGGTGTGCATTACCTGATACCTTCACTTTCGCGTGCATCCATGTGTGGACTTTTCGGTATAAAAGCTGGACGAATTGTTGAGTTAGAGAACAAAACATCGCAGGAATCTGCCAACACATCATTCGGTTAAACTATTCATTTATTTTATTATTGCCAACACATTCATTTGTTTTAAATTATTCTTTAGTTTCTGTAGTGTATTATCTTTAAGCAATTATTTTAAATAAAATTGAATTTTTTTTAATAGATTTTAACGCATGAACAGTCGGCGCGTAACGCTCGTTCTAGCAGTTTGTTTTTAAATTATTCTTTAGTTTTTGTAGTGTATTATCATAAAGTAATTATTTTAAATAAAATTGAATTTTTTTGTAATAATACATGAGTGGTCGGCACTAGCTTGTACATTGACTGGTGAATAGTTGTACTGTTATTTAGAATAATGTTAATGTTCGAAGGACTTTTGAAATTAAATACAATGAAATGTTAGAGCGTAACGTTTAATTAAAACAAATAAAATAGATGTAAGCAAAATATATTACAAGTTAAAATACTTAATATGTAAACGTATACAGTAGTGACAATTACAAAATACATAGTTTGTAAACACATGCACAATGACAATTGTGTATAATTAAAAACAAATGAAATATATGTAAGCACATTATATTATGAGTTAAAATACAATTTGTAAACGCACACGCAATTGCGTATAATTAAAAAGAAATTAAATACATGTAATTACAAATTAAAATACATAATATGTAAACGCACGCTCATACAATGACAATTGTGTACATTATGAAATACAAATATAAATGTTAATTCATAAGATGTCCATCGGGTCTTAGTCTAAAATGTCCACCACGTAAGCTCTGTCTTTTTCTCCATGGTAAACGAGATGTAGTGAATATGGCACTAAATTTTTTAATTCGTCACCATCGAAAACGCCTGCGTATCTCTTCGGCACATAAACGCGATATTTCAATCTATTGTCCCTGTAACCCTGGATAGTGGCAATTACGGCATTCCCGTATTTTCCGTTTGTGTTTTGAAGTTCTTCTATTGAATATTTTACCCCCATTACTAGTTTTTTTAATTTTCTTGTATTCTATAGCGCTAATGGCCGCGAACTTAGCAACGAATGAAGTCATTTTTCCAATGAAGAATCTGTATTTCGCTTGCGCGTCTGTCGGTCTGAATTAATAAGCTCGTTCGTACCGGTATAAGTAAGTAGGCTGTTGAGGAAGGGGAAACAGGTCAGCGCAGGAGAGGGGGAACCAGTCGACGCGGTTATGAACCCTACGAAACAGGATGCAAGCCGCTTTCACACGCCACGTTCAGTGGGTTGGTGGGGGGAGGTGACCCGGTTATTTTTTTTATACGTCTAGACACGGTGATGTCATCGACTCCGCTCGAGCGTGTGGGAACAAGACGACGGCACTATATTTTTTTTATGCGTCTAGACAGGATTTTTTTATACGTCTATACAGGGTGATGACATCGACTCCACTCGAGCGTGTGGGAACAAGACGACGGTACTAATTTTTTTATGCGTCTAGACAGGGTGATGTAATCGGTGGACGCAGAAGGGGGGAGGAGACGACTCGGTTATTTTTTATACGTCTAGACAGGGTGATGTCATCGACACCGTCGTGCGTGTGGGAACAGGCGACAAGACGACGGTACTATTTTTTTATACGTCTAGACAGGGTGACGTAATCGACTTCCACGGAAGGGGGTAGGCGACGGCTGTTATTTTTACGTAAGCGAAATGATGCTAACAACATTGATAATACAACAATTATCTAATTGATAATGATGATACAACAATGTATCCAATTAGTAATTTACCAGAAACATACTGATTACTCTAAAATCCGATACAACCCACTCGCGTAAAGCGTGTACTCTATGATTTGTGCATATTTCCGGAAATAAGCGGTGCACGAGACAGGCTGTTCCATGTATTGAATGTAATTGTTCGAGTTTGGGACAACCGAAATCTTCTAAATTTATAATATTGAAATGGACGATACGCTTCTCCAGAAATCATTTTTTTTGTAATCCTTTTACGAACATATAGTTAAAAGGAAACGTATACTTTACTAATATCGACACAAGATGTTTGTACGATGTGTCCCCGTCCGTCCACTCTAGTCTATGATAATGGTCCGTTAACCATCGGTTTGTCCTCACGTGTTTGTGATTCGAAACGATCGTGTCCGGTGGAGGTGCAAGTATCCAATGCCTGCTGGCAAATGCGGTGAAGTCCATAACGGCTAGTTCGTTAACGAGTTCGTTTCCATCGTTGTCGACGAAACAGTGAAAGTCAAGTATAACTGCTAGCTCGTCGTCGGTCATCCTTTTTTCATTACAAACAACGTGTTCGGTGTCACTAGGAACGCTGCCGATCCGTCCGTCTTGCGGAACAGACACGTTGTATATCGTGAAACATTCGTAAAGAATTTTTTCGGAACGTTTACTTTGTACCTTATCTGCTCGTCACGGATCAGTGCAAAAAATTTGTGTGTCAAAACGTCGTATACAAAAATGTCTATAGGGTACAGTACTGCGTGCTTTAAGTCACTGCAACGCCTGTACTCGTACGGAGTTAACAGCTCCATGCGTCTGTCCTCGACCCGTACTGTCCAAACAGTGAGGTATACGAGATTGGTGGAGGGCGGTATAAACACTTCCGTCTCAGCTGCAGCATAGATTTTCAAACGCAGTAGTCACTTGGCGATGAAATTGAAGCGTGAAAACGAACTAGAAATACGCTCTCATGTAAGCGGTGTATGAGGTTCTATATAAGGGACATGTATTTAGGGTGATGGCGCAATTCACGCATGTGACAAAATGCCGGCAGGGAATAAGTACAACTTCAACGATTTGTGCGTAACAAACTTTGCACAACGTATCACGATTCGAGCCCCCTTCTACGTTTTTTATATTCTCTTTGAACGTGTCGGTGCGTTGTTCGTTCTCTGCTGCCGCTGGTGCTGCTGCTGCTGCTCCCGGTTCGGTAACGATGCCCAGTGCCTTGACGATAAATTTTTTATCTTTCACTAACATTACGTAAGAGCACAGGGAAATGACGTGCATGTTCCGTCCAAGCATTTTCTCCACGTTCCCATATTGTTTAAACCGCTTCCACAGCAAAAACAAATCACTCTATCGTTGCATCCGTTGTAAAAGAAACCCGCTTCTGCTAGTTCTTTAGGCGTTATCGTCAACGATATCGGCCACTCTTTAAAACTTTTTAAACGGTTTTCGAAGCTTCTGTACCGCGGGTACGGGGATATGATTTTTTGAATTAAGGCGACCTGCACTTCTTTATCGTCCGGTGATACGGACTTGATCATCGTTGTCGGTTCACCGCACTGTCTGAAATAGCGGTTGTTGTTGGGATTGTTATCATCATCCTCGTGATCGTTTGAAAGCATCTTGTGCGTCCTCTCGCGGCTCGTGCCGATGAAACACTGAGCGAAGAATAGTGGGGGGATAAGAAGAATAAGACGTTTTCCCCTCCAGAAAGAGTAGGGTTACGGGTATTAAGAAAATAAAATACATGAAAATTGATTACATTTTTTATTTTAAAAAAAATCACATATAATGCACACATAACATTCTAAAAAGCAACATTCTATTTACAGCAAAAACAATAATATACAGTAAGCGTTTAATTGTGTCTGCGCACCGTGTTGGAAAACGGATTGTACACTTTGAGTGAATCGTGCAGTATCAAGCAGTAGGCCGCGGTCTGAGCGGGGAAATTGGTCGTTGACTCGAAATCCAATCTGACGTCGACCGGTGAAGACTTGAGCGATTCGTCCTGTCTGCTACAGTCGAAGACGAATAGTGGTGAGTAGGGGGGAAATGCCGGTTCTAACTCACAAAGGAATGCCGCCTTTCTTAAAAAACATAAAAAACGCTAAAAAACAAGATCAAAGAGTTACCGCCGTTCCCGCGGTCCAAGATTTTTTCCCACGCTCTCCCCACCACCGCTGGACCACAGCATCCGCGAATTTCCGCGAATATAATTTGTTATATGCAGCCTTTCGCGAGCCTAGATCACTTTCACTTTCTAATTTCCGCGAATATAATTTTTTATATGCAGCCTTTCGCGAGCCTAGATCACTTTCACTTTCTACTGGACCACAGCATCCGCGACTTTTTCGCTGATCTGTGTCAAGATCCGCGACTTTTTCGCGTATCTGGACCACAGCATCCGCGAATATAATTTTTTATTTTTTTATATGCCGCCTTTCGCGAGCTTAGATCACTTTCACTTTCTATCACTTGATGCATTATAGTGTATATATTAAATATATGATCAGGGTTACCAACCTTGCATGAGTTCAAATTTGTTGTGTGTTATAATGTATATTAAATCTATATGATCAGGTTTACCAACCTATGTATGGGTTCAAACTTGATATGTGTGTGTATTATAGTGTATATTAAAATATATGATCAGGGTTACCAATCCTGCATTATTGTGTGTGTATAGAACAGATCTGCTAACATTTTTCTTCGGTGGGAAATTCAAACTATATTATAGTAAATTGTTGACGACTTCGATATCAACTCTCTCTCCCCTCCTCTCTCTTTGTCTCTAGACACAGTTGTCGATCACGATATAAACTCTCTCTCTTTATGTCATCAGTTTTACACTAAAATGTAATCACCAGGAAATATATATTTATCACCTACCTCGTTGCGTCCTACTTATAATTTTTTTTTGACACATGACAGTCATTGACCACGATTTAGAAATTAATATACTGCCAAGTCTGTGTGTGTGGTAAAGTGTTACGCATAATAAAAAATCTCCTTGAAATAAGGTATTTTCAAAAGTTTTGGGTACACATACACACATTGTATAGGTCTCTCTCTCTCGCTGCAAACGTTGACAAGAATTCCCTTATTCAAACGATTTGTATGTGTGTACACGAACTTAAATATAGTTTACAGACGATTGTAATTTTAAAAATTCATCTTTGCATTAAATATATATATATATATCGTAAACAATTAAATAATAATATTTCGTCATTGTAAGATTTTAATAAAACAATTATCAGTTTAAATAATAATTTTCATGATTGTAAGATACAACCTACAAATTATTAAAATGTCTCTCTCACACATTTCTGATTACTATACAAATAATTGCATGCATATTCGGAGGTTTATAACGAAATAAATTAAAATAAACCATAATTTGTTTTAAATAATTAAATATATATATTTACAACACTGTACACAAACTTAAAATATAGTTTACAAACCGCTATAATACAATTATTCAAAAAAATACATTTTACATTGATTATATATATATCACAAACATTGTTATATATAAAATATTAATAATAATATTGTTTTAAATGATTAAATATATATTTACAGCACTGTACACAAACTTAAAATATAGTTTACAAACCGTTATAATACAATTATTCAAAATACATTTTATACAATTATTCAAAAATACATTTTACATTGATTAAATATACATATATCACAAACAAACATTGTTATATAAAATAAATACAATATTAATAATAATTTTTGACATTGTAAGATTTTTAAATAATAATTTCACGGCTGTAGATACAGTTCACAAGGAAGTTTATCTGTAACATAACAATACAGTCGATATTAGAATCACTGATACGATAATATTCAATTATCACATGCACACACACACAGTTAGTGGAAAGAATCAAATGCGTTAAGTAAGTAAACTTTTTCAAGTATATGTCATTTTTCATAAGTTAATGTACTTTCAAATAATTTCTAACCAAACCAAATATTATTCACTGGAAATTTGTAAATACTGCTTAGAATCAATGATACATTTATCGCATAAAGGTAATGTACTTTCAAATAATTTCTAATCGAACCAACTATTATTCAACGAAACTTGTAGAATCAATGATACATTTATCATGTACATACAAATTCAATTATTAAAGTGTTAAGTACAGAGAGTTGAAACTACACACACGCGCGCGCGCGCGCACGCACACACACATCAATAAATTGTTTGTTAACACGATTGCTACTTACGACGTTAGGACTCGATCTCTACTTGTGTTGTTTGATTTCTCGTCCCTCGATACACTAAATGTAGTTCTTTAGGTTTGATATGTCTGAGCTCCTCATTCGTGAAGACACCTGCATACCTCTTGGGAAGATAGACACGATACTGCCGGTCGCCATCCTCCAACGTAGCAAGCACAGAGTTCCCATATTTTGTGTCCACATTTGTTAAGACCATGATGGGATATTTTTTATTCACTGTCAATTCTGAACATCGTTTGTACTCGATAGCACTTACAGCATTAAACTTTACAAGAAACGACATTATTAGAAGACACTAGTGAACACGTCTGTATCAAGCGAGAGAGAACCAAACAATGACAGAATATTCGACACAAAAGGACAGTACAATGTGATAGTGGTGGTGGTAACGTCGGTGTCCCACTTTCATTTGCATGTATGAACATGTCCCACAGACGAAATTAGAGACACGAAAAATATATAACAATGTCATTAGGAAAGTCCATTTTCATAAGAAAATAGTCACTGCTTACAGCTATGCATGTATGTACATGTCCACAACAGAATGAGAGAGAGATATAAATGTCATCATTCGCTGTGACCTACTTTCTAAATTTGTTACATTAAAAATGTTTGTTTAAAGCAAAAATCATGAATCATCCATTCCCGAATAGCATGCACCTTATAGTTGGCACAACGGTCAGAAGAATTGAAATGTCTAAGACATTCTGTTCCATGAAATATATACGGTATGTTTTTAGGACAACCAAAGTCATCGAGATTGATGATATTATTGTGTATTATCTTTGATTGCAAAAAACGTTTTTTCTCAAAACCCTTCACAAACACATATTTATATATACGTGTATGTGATGTTAACAATGAAACAAGATTGTCGTATGGTGTCTCTCCTTCGCTCCATCTAAGTCTATGATAATTTGACGTTAACCAGTGGTTTGTCCTAACGTATTTGGGATTCGTAACGGATGTAGCAGGCGGAGTCAAAATCCAATGTCTACCAGCAAATCTCAGAACGTCCATGATTGACAGTTCCTTCACAATATATTTTCCGTTGTCGTCGAAAAAGCACTGGAAGTCAATTATAACCGCAGTGTTATCCATAATACTGTAAGACAAAGAAACCACACACATTACAAACTCTATATATATATATATATATATATTATGTTTAAACATACAAATATCGTTGCGATATTAATATGTGAACTTACGTTTACAGACGTCTGGACTGAAGCACCGAGAGACGTCAACTGACGAAAGAAACAAGTGTTGAGGGGGTTACTATACATGGAGACGAATTTTTTTAGTAGGTGGGGAGGTGTCGTCGTTGTCGTTCTCCATGTTGATGCGTTGTCGTATTCGATAATGACCGTATGCAAGCGTATCATGACCATTGTCTAATATATAGCGCTTATCATCATACGGTGACAACGCTTGCTTATTTACACGCATCGTGTACAGCGTATGATGATCGCTACGTAAACAAAGCGCACTGGTAGAAAACTGACAATGATCAGTGAGACACTTGCGATACATATCGTGTCGCAGACTCCTCTTAATCGCAACTCGAGGCACACCTTTACATACACGTTTTTGACACTCTTTGGTAGGATCTTCGTGGCCACAAGGAACGAATAACATTTCGCTCGGAGACCCACGAATTCTCTAATAGGACGACCACACGTTTCATCCTTGAACAGTCCGACAACCTTTTTGTTCTTAAGGCTATAACAAGGATGAGACGTAGGGTAATCCGATGTGTCAAAAACGTGTAGGTCCTTCTTCATGTCTGCATACAAGTCTGATGTTTGAATGCTATACATCAGACTGTCTGTATCTGTCATTAACAATTTAACGTTGCGGCCGTACTTGGCGACAGCATAACGATAATGAAAGTCGTACATTATCGTTTTGCTAACGTCAAGCACCGTGAAGCCGACATACACGGGACGGGAAAGAACAATGGATTTTTTACGGAGTGAGAGCCCCACCAGATCGTTCGTATAACGAATCATACGTTTTAGCCTAGGTGTGGAAACTAGTTTTTGAAGCCGTCGTTCATCCGAGACTAGTTCAAAGTCTATATGTTTCCGTACGTTCTCCAGCGACTTACCGTATACGGCGTTGTTCATCAGTTTGAAAAGGTCTTTTTCAAAGCTGTTGACGGCTGCTTGCCTCTTGCGGGTGTTGAAATCGATAAACGGTTTCAACCAAGCGCTTTGCTTAAAACACAACACCCTATGAGTCGCTTTCAGCTCTAAGCCAAGACTTAAATACAATTTCAAATTTCGATAATGGAGAACGTAATTTTGTTTGTCCTCCAAAGTTGTTAACAACTTCTCTACGGATGACCCTGATTCGTTATACGATGATCTGTATATACTCTCATGTAAACGTTTGGAAAAGGGAGAAAGGATATCGGGTGTTACGCGCTGGCGCACAGGTGCAAGTGGGTAGTCGGAATGCAGGTCGTGTAAGGTATCAGGATAGTGTAGGTCGACTTCGAGGATGTACCCGATGTCGGAATCATCACTCACATTACGTACGTACAAGGACTCGATTTCGTTACGATCGAGCCATCGGAAGTCTGCGTAAGGGAGTGGTTGCGACATGGCTGCACCGTATAAATTATTACAGTCCGTATACAGAATGAAGGAGGTCAGTTTCGATACATCGTACTGATCTGGAATCAAAGGATTGTTAGCGACTGCATGACGGTTGGATATCATCGCGCAGCCTCCGCGAATCCCAGACTCGACGAACAGATGCAGATTTATCTCTGTTAACAGCTCTAATTCGACCCCTGTCATTTTTAGCATCGCGTTCCATGCGAGTCCGGGAAGCGAGTAAAAATGACACGGGTCCAAACAGTAATCGCGTAAGGCCATGTCTCGGAAACTTTCAAAGACATCGGCCAGCAGCATTACGTCTGTCAACAAATACAAATCGTGGTAATCTCCAAACGTACGCAGATTGAATGCACTCCACACGTTTTGTGCGTGCTCGTAATCTGCGTCCGAAATAGTCGATTCCATCAACCGGTTATCAAAGTGTTCACGAGCGGGTAGACTTGTTTCGTTGAACCGATCAATACTGTCAACATACTCGTAAGGGTATACCCCCTTGCGTACGAGCAGATTGGTCTGTTCATCGAAACCCCGTCTAAGCATTTCCTCTCTGAGCAAAGGAAATTGGCTCCCGGACGTGGACAGATTGGTAACGAGTGTGTCCAGAGAGCGATTAAGAAATTGAAAGGAGTCTACGAAACGCAAGGGACCCAGGGAGAACGACACTAACGCTCACTGGATGTTGCAATGCAGGATACGTGTTGGTCCTTATATTTTCCTAAACCCTGCATTAAATGGTGACAGTCGTAGCCACGAAGGTTGTGAAAGAAGACGGGGATATGACGAGGCATCTTGTAGCTTAGATTACAGCTATTGTGGGCTGCTCCCAAGAATTTCCCCGTAAGATGACAATGATTGCGTACCTTGTCATCGTCTGTCAAAGGGCGCTCACACAAATGACAAACGGTGGCGTTAGTGAATGCAACATTGTCATCATCGGACATAATTATTTGTACGTTATGTCGTACTACCTTCATCATATCCTCGGCGTCTTTCATCAACCACGAGAAGAAAGTGTCTACGACGTTTTCACCTCGATAAACTTTAGCCTCTCTCCAGAGTCTGTGTGTATGATCGACGATAGCATAGGAGAAACCTGACGGAATATGCATCGCTTCGTATGATGTGGACGATAAAGGAGGAGAAGTTATTTTCTGACGGGCACCGTTGCTATCAACTGAGTAGAATTCACCTAACTCGTGCACTGTCGTCGGGACGTTGTTACCAGGTGAACACGATTGAAGCGGAGTGATGAGGGACTCGAAGTCGGCGTAGACGGTAAAGGGTACTTTAAGACAGTGTGCGTAATTTTCAAATGACATAAACTTCTCCTCCTCTGTGGGCATTTTGGTTTTCTGCTCGCCGTGAGGTGTGCAGTAGGGGAGATGATCGGACAGACCATGTTCTGTGGTGAAACGATGCAGGCAGTAGTCGCAGTAAAATGATTTATGCTCGTGTTTTGTAAGGGATGATAACAATCTACTCATGTTACTGATAAGACAGTAATGTTTTCGGCTATTTGTATCGGACAGAAGCAAAAGATTAACATGATGTAATCTGTCCTTATTGGCGGTAATTCTTAACGGATAAACCTCATTTTTTGATTCGTTTCTGATATTGTCGTCTATATCATAGCCGAAAACGTTTATAGAAATGCTGGGATTCTGTGTTTCAAATTTAGAAAGTGAATTTATAGAAACAGGGTACTCGATACCGGACATATTTATTGTGTTTTTGAATAAGAGGTATTTTGAAACACGTTCTTGAGGGTGTATGTGAGCTAGTACGGACCATAGAAAACACATTTCATCTTGGGAGTTATTGATGTTGACTACTGCCTTGGTGACTGCAAGTTTTCGCGGGGTTGGAAGGTAGGAGGACGCTGCTAGAGGCCGGTACCGTCCAACAACTAGTTCCAGCTTCAGTACAGCATCCACCGACCATCCGCTCCCGTCACGGGTAAAATTGGATATGCTATTCATGATTTTATCGTAGGATTCATCGAGTAGACAGTTCAACTCGTCGTTGTCGTCCGTGAGCAACGTACGACAACGTCCGTGGAAGACGGCGTCTTTGGTTACCACTTTTTCTTCGCCGCTGTCACCATCTAACACAGTTTTAGTGAAACGTATCCTGCATGCAATATGCCATTTGATACTGCGTAAACGTGCTTGTTCTGCCAGAATATCCTTGCACAATAAAGGTCGCACCTCGGTCATTATAGGTACTATATCTTGATCTTCTTCTGTGTCCGTGTACACGGGCAGATAATTAAACGTTATGAGGGATCCTCTAATACTACTGTTTCGCACGATATAAAATCGTGTCATATCTGAAACAATAGAAACACATGTATTAGCTAATAGGAATGATGAATAACACACACACATACACACACACAATTTCATGTTTGAGGTAAATAGATAGTACACGTTAGTAATACGTTAGTTTATTGCAAACTGTGAAGATGGCAGCTACTCCTGATTTTAGCATTGAAAGTGAAAGAAGAAAATCGTTCAAGTATTGGGAAGTGACGTTTGTCAGCCCCGACGAGTTAGCGTTTGCCGGGTTTTACTACTATCCGCTAAATTATGATGTTTGTGGACATAGTATGTCATTCATAGACGATAGAGTTAAATGCTTTTGTTGTGGAATTGAATTAGTTCATTGGAGAGAAGGTGACATACCTATGGTGGAACATGAAAAATTTTCTCCGTCATGTCAATTTCTAAACGATGTCAAGAGACAATACATTGGGGAGAAGGTGACAAACCTATGTCAGAACATAAAAAATTTTCTCCGCCATATCAATTTCTAAACAACGTCAAGAGACTATCTTATACATGTTAGACTGAGTTAATTCATATCAAACAAATTTGGTTTGCTACATAATTATAGAGAGAGAGAGAGAGACAATTGGTAAATTTTTACCTTGTTGAGGATGTCCCTGTTCCTGCTGATGTTCTGGATTCTGTTGAAGGTCAGCCATGGTGATATTCAAACGTGAGAGTGCATACTGAAAAACAAAGAAACTGTTATAGATATATATAGTATTTTTAACGCCGGTATTATGTTAGTGTATCTTAAACCATGAACAACGCACGCAAGACTATAGATCTAGAGCTACACAGAGCAGCGAGAATGAATTTCGTTAGGCGCGCGGTTGAATTGAAGGGTCTACACGACTTGTACCAAGCGGATCTTGTGGAGATGATACCATACGCTCGAGTGAACAAAGGGTACAAGTACATGATGACAGTGATCAATGCGTTTAGCAAGTACGCGTACGCTGTACCATTGAAAACAAAGACAGGAAAAGAAGTAAAGCACGCACTAGAGCCTATACTAACTGCTAATCGAATGAAATATTTACAGACAGACAACGGGAAGGAGTATTACAACAGCACAGTACAAGCGTTGCTAAAAAAGTATAATGTGAAACATTACTCAACCTATAGTGAGAAAAAAGCTTCCATAGTGGAACGTTTTAATCGCACACTGAAGACACACATGTATCGAGCTTTCAGCGAACAGGGACACTACCGCTGGTTGGATCTACTACCTACATTACTGAAATCGTACAACAATACCATACACAGAACCATTGGTATGAAACCTAGTGAAGTGAATGATGCCAACGAACATATAGTGTTGGAACGAATAAGGAAGAACACAGCGCCTAAAATCAGTCCAATGAAACCACCCAAATTTAAAGTCGGTGACCGTGTTCGTATAAGTAAGCACAAAATGACGTTCGCCAAAGGTTATACGCCAAATTGGACTAACGAAATATTCACTGTGGATAAAGTACAATCCACTACTATCCCCGTCACTTATCTGCTAAAAGATCATCTAAACAAAGTGTTGAAAGGTGGTTTTTACGAGCACGAGATTAGTAAGTCCAAAGTCGGCGACGTATACCTAGTGGAAAAGGTGTTACAACGCAAAGGTGACAGAGTGCGTGTTCGTTGGCTCGGTTTCGATGGTAAACACGATGCATGGATACATAAGAAAGATCTAATATAAAAAAGGTGACAGCACGTGCTGAAAACAGTATGCTTTCGGTATTCACAAAGATGAAGATTGTACAGCAAGCAAACAAATTACCAATAAAGGATATGGACTTTTTGGCTGGTGACGAAGGTAGTGCTAAGCGTAAACATGGCCCGCTATTACCGAACAGTATTCGCTGTATCGTTACAGGCCCAAGTTCCTGCGGGAAATCAAATGTGCTATTCAACCTACTGTTTGATGCCAACGGACTACGTTTCCGCAACGTATACGTGTTTTCAAAATCATTATTTCAGCCAAAATACAGAATGCTAGAAACAGTGATGAAATCGCTCGTTGATGAAGGTTTAGGTTATCACGCATACAGCGAGAACGAAGAAGTCCCACTACCGAGTGAAATCACTGGTCTCGACTCTGTTATCGTATTCATACAGACATCGAGAAAATTACAGAACGATTCTGGAACCGTTAGAACCTATTTCACGAAAGTGAAGTGGTGATATGATGGAGGAGGAGGAGGAGGAGGGGGAGGAGGAGGACGACGAGGAGGAGGAGTAGGAGGAGGAGGAGGAGCAGATAAAACAAGAAGAGCCTACACAAAACGTAATAACTGAAACCGAAAGTGGCGCGCAGAGTCATAACGCTTCTCATTTCAGTGACGATAGCGCATGGAACCCTAACGCTTCACATTTCAGTGACGATTCATTAGCAAACAAATATATGCGTTTGTGCGAATCGGCTGACTGTAAACGGATTATAGATCGTATGTATGGTGTTCGATACGAGGCCGGTAAATGGATGATAGGTGATTCAAATGTGAAAATCGATGATAACGACAACTTTCATGTCAAAGGAAAAATTTACGAGGGTACGCCCGGTCTGTACGAACTTTTGTTTATGAAACTACCGAAAAAATACAATAAGGACGATATGAGGAAATACAAGTCCATACTACTAGCAACCAACGGACACAAACAAAAATATAAACACAATACGCGAATAAACAGTAACAGTGGTGTCAAGTACCGACTAGTAATATCTAAATTGTTTTCATCGAGTGCGCGAAAACGTACAGGGAGTGGCTATATGGAGATGAAGCCGAACACTGCAATCGATTACGTACATTGGGATGATCACTTTATATTCACAGGTTGGTTCCGTTTTACTAGATGATGTTTAGCTAACATGTCCGCTAATTCTTGGCTGATTAAGCTTCTACTAGATCCCGAATCAATTAAGGCGATGGGGGATGTAACGCCTAAGTCGACTCGTATTAATGGTAGTAGATTTTTTTTCCATTTACATCTATTAATCGCATTACACTTTTCACGAAATTCACGCACATAGGGGTCGATATCTTTTGCACCTTTTTTGTTTTTCACTTGGTTACAGAATAATTCATTCTTATTATTATTACTGGTTTCTTTTAGTTTACCCAATTTGGAGTAGCTGCGGAAGACACAGGTTTTCGGGTCTCCCTGCCTTACATGTTTTTTGAATTGGGGTTATTCCGTTCCAATGGCTTACTTTTGCACTCTCTTCTTATGTGCCCATATTTGCCACAATTATAACAGGTGGGTTTTCTGCGAGGTGGGTACTTGGTTTCCGCTTTATCTGGGTTTACAGTTAACTTACCAGCTTTGCGCACATGGTGAGGTCTACTAGAAACTTGTCTTTCATACGAGGTTGTTACATCAGGCAGTAGTGCTCGCAATTGATGTCTATTAGTTCCAGAGGTTTTCATTGCTTCTCTATTTTGATCTGAGTACCATACATTTGAAGAATGGATACTGCACTGTTCTAGATCAGCAATAGTATTGGGTCTATTCATCAATGATAGTCGAGATCTTTCTTCGGGTGACACTCCTATTAAAATGGTGTCCACCAGTTGTGTTTCATTCCAGCTTACACGTAGTAGTCGAGAGGACTCCCTAATATCGGAGATGTAGTGAGCTAATCTCTCCTGATGTCCTTGTACTCGGAGTACTGTCTTCCTTTTTATTTCTTCATAAATGCCGGTGGGAATAAAGTATTTTATTAAAGAGCTATGTAGCTCTTCTACTGGGAAAGTAGAGGTTAGGGCTTCTAGCACACGATTTTTTAACGGGGGTTTACACTTTGGTAACAGAACTTGTAAAATTTGCCAGTCATTCAGCTGCTGTAGATCCTTTATCTGAAGAAGATAACTAATAAATGTTAGTAACTTGGAAACATTTAAACCATCTGTATAAGGGATTTCGGTTAAAATCTTCTCCACAGGGTGAGTCATTTTTCCGTATAGATCTGCGTTATAGTTCATAGGGGTAATTCCTCGATGAGGGTGATTAGATTCATTGGGGGTGTTGGTCAATTCATTATTTCCGGGACGAAACTGAAAATGCTCGGGAGGAGGGACATTTACATCTGTATCAGTATTTTGTTCTGGGTTCGCTTGCACTTGCGATACGATAGGTGAGTTCCGATCCGAGTTAGGCGGAGGTAAACCAGTGGTGGGGGATTGTACTGGGGAGATGTGTAATTTCATTAATGATTTCTCTATTTCGTCCATCCTGAATGAGTCGGATTTTCGTCTTAAATCGTTGATAATTGAAGGTAAGCGGCGTAGAGCTTCGTCTGCTAGCTTTTGTACATCAACGGGTATTTCTGTGAGATTCGGTCAGATCGACAAATTTTTTATTCGCCTGGTTAAATGCTCTATTCTCTGGGTAGTCCGCAAAATTTTTGCCGGAGATTTCTCGTCTTGGAGTGTTTGAGACAATAAGTATAGTTCGCTATACTTGGCATTACAAATTTCTTTCTCGCTTTCATAATCGAGTTGGCTTAGATTGTTTAATTGCACGGGCTCATCAAATCCACATTCGCGAATTGAACTTCGTAATTCCACGACTGTTACATCAGCATGGGGTAGTCCACGCAAAAGGGCTTCGTAAGACAGCTCGTCTTTTAATAACCAATCCGGGTTAAATTGGGCCATTTTGTTCTAACACATTAGCACGTACTTAAAATTAATACTAGTATATTACACATATATTACATATACATATAATAAATTCATAAGTAATCAATTTACACAAATTAGAACAGAACAATTTCTCTTCTAAGGGAGAGACAGAAATCACACACACATATTTTTCAAGGTTAAATAGCCGATCAGCTGTTTACTGGAATGTAGGTCAGAGGGTGGCCTACATATTTAGTTAACCTAGGAGGGTTGAGCGTGTCAGTGAGAAAGGGGGTTTTACTCTTATTGTTCTCCACAATGCGACTGAATAACACAACTACTGTATACGTACTCTGAACCGGTATAAACACGAGAGAAGGGGAGCGCAGACGCTAGATTCTATTATTATTATTCCGCTTAGACAACACTTTGGCTCCGTTCATTCATAAACTTTTCTCAATTAAATAATTACTTATTTTGTTCACAAGTTTTAAATCACGAACTTCTACTTAATTACTTTATTATTATTAACAAAGTTATTTTTAATCAAATTTTTTTTTTTATAACACATACTAGTGTATGTAAGCTAGATAGTTGGACATACACTGTGCAGAATGATTCAGGAAACAACAGGTCATAGATTGTCGTAAACAAACCTGTTACAGATTGTTCGGTTGACCAAAATTGTTATGTTTGGTCACAATTCATGTATGCAAGTAATTATATCGAATTATGCAGGTTCCTACTGGCCTATAGAATGCAAAAGCTACATGCATTGTATGACGCTAAGGATATTTTACTTATACATACTACCATCTACGTAACTTAATACACTATTAAATATATTTTGAACATTACATTTAGTAAAGTAACTTTCTGAGTGCATATATCAATATTATATATTTAGTTATTGATCATACAATTTATCCACGCATAGTGAATGCAATTTTGGTTGTGACACTATATACACAATTAAAACTCTTTCCTTTGTTTCCTTTATTTTTTTGAATGACGCAATTTTGTTTGCTTAAAACACCTTTATAAAATTTAGCATAGTGCCGCACTTTTGTGACACTCTGTAAACAATTACCCTTTTATTTTTTTACAAGAAAGCAGAGTGGCGCACTTTTGTCACATCTTTTCGCCGCGTTACAAATCCAGGGAACCCCTCGTAATTAAACTCCGTTAATTAGATGGGCTGCCTACGTTGTAACAGAATTGATCACAAATAATTAATGTAACAAATTACTTACTAACTGTGTAAGGAAACAATGGCAAGGTATACAATTGATTTAAGCACTCCTCATATGTGTGTAACAAGAAGACTTCTCTTTATTTAACATTTAAAAAACATATACTGACAGATCCCATGACATTACTAATTCAATTATTAAGTTATTTGAAAGGTTTCTTTAAACTTTGAGATCAAACTTGATTTTATATAGCTATACCTCGGATCCGGGTCAACTTTCTGTATTTCTGTAATTAAGACTTTGAATTATACTCATTTCATGATATTAGCTTGCAAGACTTTCTTTTATTCAACCATTGGAAGAATGGTATTATTGCTTGAATTATATTACTCTACATTAGCATATAAACTGTTACAACGTATGAAGTTAGAATAGTTACATGAAATTCTTAGATTTAATTTATAAGTCTTTACAAAGTTAATAGTTTCTGAAAAGTCTCTTTCAAGATGTGTTGTGTAACAAATATTAGTAACCCTCGATAGACAGGCTATCGAGTCACCTTTTAATTGGTATGCAGAAGACTCGTCCTGGGGTATCCGTCTTGGGAAACAGGAACAGCTACGTCGTCATCTCGGTCTGGCCTTCCTCTGTAAAGGGCTCCAAAAGTTCGCAGGTTGAACAACATGTCGTGTAGATATCTACGATGATCTTGTAGATTCTCGGATGTCCTGATCTGCATATTCTGTCACGTGCAGTAGAGTTTGTGGCTTCTTATAGTTCACATCTCCGGGTATGACTTTGGAATTGTTGTTATTTGTTGAAGCACGAAGTCATCTTGTGTTACACTCCTTTTTTTTACGTTTCGATTTTTTTTACTTTAAATTTCTTGTCTATTTACATGACTACATCAATTAACACATCCAGATGCTTTAAACAGCTACATCTGGTACACCATCTTAAGGTGAGACAGAATATAGTTAACATATTTTAAGCGCACAGCTCCTACGTCTATACTGTACGAAGTCACCATTGCAAGAGAGAGAAATTCCGCTCCCTTCGCCTGGTACTGGGCAAAAGTTAGTGGGACAATTTCCGCGCGAGAATATAGTTCCTAACTATATTTAAGTTAACCTTTTTATTTATACAAACTATCCCTAAACAAATATACATAATTTAAATCAGTTGTTTTAGCGACTATTTATGTCTTCAGATTTTTTATTATTAACATTAGTTTTTTTTATCTTATTCTAACTCACACAAGACTCGGAAAACATGTCGAGTCTGGAATCAACAGGACAGCGCTTGCTTACAAGCAAAGGGTTAAATACGATATTAATAACTCTTTACAATTTATCTTTTTATTAGAGTATCTTCTAAATAACTAATTAATTACTGCTTCCTCTCATACTGAGTACATACAGGTATTTTATATTAATACAGTGAGATTTAAATGGCTTAAGAGCTCGCAACCTTAATTTTTTAAAAAATTTTTATTTTCTTGATTATTTCTTTTATTTAAATCGTCACAATATTGAAGAGGTGGGGCGTTTAATAGACGTTCTCGATACGGAAACGGAAATCAAGGATTGGAGATCTGTTTACAAGAATGCACGTACTTCGTAAGAAAAGAATGGGGCGTGGTGTAATTGGAAAAATACTTAAAAACACTGTGCCCGCTATCGTTTCGTCAGTACCTACTTTGATTAATCGAGCGGTGGACGCATTACCAGTAGAATTACACCTACCGGGCTACCGATTCTGTGGACCTGGAACAAAACTCAAAGAGAGATTGGCACGTGGCGAGCGCGGAATCAACGAGTTGGACGAAGCCTGTCGCGAACACGATATCGCTTACGCTAAGTACAAGGACAACGAACGAAGACGCGTAGCGGATCGTGTGCTAGCCGGCAAGGCGTGGGATCGAGTGAAAGCTTTGAATTCAGGCATCAGCGAAAGAGTGTACGCGGCGGCCGTAGCGGCAGCGATGAAGGCGAAATTGGCAGTGGGTGGAGGGAGCTCGCGTAGTGGTTGCAGAAAAAACAAGAAGAAGAAGGGTTCAGGAATTAAACGTCAATCTGCGAACAAACGCAAAACGACCTGCAAACGCAAAACAGTCCCAAGGCATAAACGTAACAATAAAAAAATAGCGTCAGGTCTATACCTACGTCCTTACAGACAAAAAAACTAATTTGCATACCAGTGCGTGCATTGTCTGACAGTGATTTGTATGTGTACGCAAAACTTTTGAAAATACCTTATTTCAGAGGAGTTTTTATGCGTAACACTTTACCACACACACGACCATGGAAGAATGACAGTGCAGTTGTTAATCTGGACAGTGCAGAAGGACCTGGTACGCACTGGGTTTGCTACAAGAAGCGAAACAAACAAGTTTACTACTATGATGCGTATGGTAATATGCAGCCACCTCTTGAGCTGACACAGTATTTTGGAACCGACACTGACATTTACTACAATTACGAACGTGAACAACCACCACACACAGTCATCTGCGGGCATTTATGTTTGGACTTCTTAACGCGCGAGTGATCAGTAAGCGACAAGATGTCTTCGCTGTCGGTCACCTTAACAGGTACGAATGCTGCTGCTCTTGTATGTGACTTTTTCCCGCCTCTCGAACTAACAAACGGCGAATGGTATGTAGGTCTATTGGACTTTACTACATACAACAGTATACCGAACGTGATTGAAGGAAAAAACAAGTGTTTCCAGTACTACGAGACGGAACAACGTGGGACTTGATAACTTTACCTACAGGTGCTTATGAAATCGGTGACATAGAAGCCTTCCTCAAAAAGCAGTTAGGAGACTCAAAGATTAGTCTACGTCCTAACAACAATACACTGAAATGTGAGCTGACTTGTGCACTGGATATTGACTTTCAACAAACAGTGTACGGTATCGGTGATATGTTGGGTTTCAAGGAAAAGCGTCTGCTTGAAGCGAATAAAACTCACACGTCTGACGCCACAGTTAACATTATAAAAGTGAACAGTATACTGATAAGGTGTAATATAGCGCAAGGATCATACAAGAACGGTAAAACCGAGCACACACTGCACTCGTTCTATCCGTCAGTCGAACCAGGATTCAAAATAATTGAATCGCCTACAAACGTCATATACCTACCTGTGAATGTGAGTCGTTTGGACAACATAACATTATCTTTACACGATCAGGACGGTGACGTAATAGATTTTCGTGGAGAAGTCATTGTGCGTTTACATCTAAAACGACTATAGACATGGGCTTGTACTTTGTTTCTTCGCCACCGCTGCTACCACAGTCGTCAGTAATAAAAAAAGAAGAAGAAGAAGAAAGATCAGTTAGGAAACGCATCAGTACTCGTTCGAAACTGAAACGATTAACATCAGTTAACCGTCGTTTCTTGATTTCACTGGGTTTTGTTGTTGTAAACAAGTAACATGGCGAGTGGAATATTATCAGTGGAGCAGCAACCGTTCTTTGAAGACAGTATCACACACTTTTCATTTCACTCACACGCACCGTACGCAACAACAAGATATGGAAACAATGATGAAATACGTGTGCCAATACAACAACAGGACGTCTTTACACTGCCGTCAGAAAGTTTCCTCTACATCGAAGGCAAGTTGGTTAAAAACCCTAGTGTGGCTGCAGATACTGCACTGAATGTGGAACTGGTGAACAATGCTATAGCATTTCTCTTTGAAGAGATTCGTTACGAGTTGGCTGGAGTGGTAGTGGACCATACCAGAAACGTCGGTGTTACCTCAACTATTAAAACTTTTCTATCACTCAACAACAACACACGTAACGCAATGGAAAACGCAGGTTGGGTGGCGCCGACCACGAACATATTAAAAGTGAATGATGACGGCGAATTCAACTTTTGTATACCACTGAAAATGCTAATGGGATTCGCAGAAGACTATACACGCATCGTGCTGAACGTGAAACAAGAACTTATACTCCTACGCACATCTACCGACATAAATTCTATGGTTTTAGTAAGCGGACAAACTACTGCTAATTGTGTTCTTGAACTAGATAAAGTTTACTGGAAAATGCCTTATGTACATGTAGCTAATGTGTACAGATTACCACTGTTACGACTCATAGAGAAAGACCACCCGATAACTATGCCTTTTAGGACCTGGGAGTTGCACGAGTATCCTGCCTTACCACAGATTAAAGGCAGAATTGGATTGTCAAGACCTCGAGTCAGCTAGAAAAACCACGCTTTGTTGTGTTAGCGTTTCAGACAGCAAGAAAGAATGTACTGACAGCACGCGCCGATGAATTTGATCACTGTAACGTGATCAATGCGAGACTGTTTCTAAACGACAAGTATTATCCTTACGATAATTTAAACTTGGATATTGGGAAAGACCGTTTTGCATTATTGTACAATATGTACGCCAGTTTTCAAAGTTCGTATTACCACCGTTTAGACGGCAGCCCAGTACTGACACCGGAATTATTCAAATCAAAAGCCCCGCTGTTTGTATTCGATTGTAGCAGGCAAGACGATGCGCTTAAGTCTTCAGCAGTTGATGTACGTTTAGAATTTGAATCGTCAATGAATTTTCCTACACAGACGACTGCCTACTGTATGATACTACATGATTCGCTTGTAGAATATACGCCATTGTCCAACACAGTACATAGACGTGTTTAAGTCTTATTTTATACATATTTTGTAAATACTAGTTTTAAATATATATATTTGTAACATTATAATATTGGAGCTGTGTGTGTGTATGTATTTTTAATTGTAAAACTAGTTTAGATATATTTTCATACTTGTAACAATATAATCTTGGAGCTGTGTATGTATTTTTAATTGTAAAAACTGTTTAATATAATCTTGGAGCTGTGTGTATGTATTTTAATAAATGTATATATTACACACACTTTATTATTATTATTTGTATAACCCATTCCATAATGTATACGCATAATAATTTGATCATACACATACGCGCACACACACATGTATTAAATTCAATAATGCGCTTGATAATGTTTTAATGCAAATAATTTTAGGAAAGTCTACATTCCGCTTTCATAAGGAAATAGTCACTGCTTACAGCTATGTATGTATGTCCACAACAGAATTAGAGAGATATAAATGTCATCATACGCTGGGACCTACTTCTAAATTTGTTACATTAAAAATGTTTGTTTAAAGTAATATTTCAGAGAATTGTAACAGACATAATAATAATTTGATCACACACACACACATGTATTAAATTCAATAAATAATGCGCTTGATAATGTTTTTACGTTTAAATAAATCTGTACACTCACCAACTAGTATGTGTGTTGTTTATACACCCTTAATGATGAAAGTTGTGTGTGTATACTACAACAGTCTTTCAACTATTTAAAAAAATGCGGTGATAGCTTTCACGCAGGCAGTCAAATGCGAAATTGCCACTATAAAAAAAAAAACAAATACGGTAAGAATATATTTCAGACAATTGTACCAGACATAATAATTTGATCATACACACACACACACACACACACACACACACACACATGTATTAAATTCAATAATGCGCTTGATAATGTTTTAATGCAAATAATTTTAGGAAAGTCTACATTCCGCTTTCATAAGGAAATAGTCACTGCTTACAGCTATGTATGTATGTCCACAACAGAATTAGAGAGATATAAATGTCATCATACGCTGGGACCTACTTTCTAAATTTGTTACATTAAAAATGTTTGTTTAAAGTAATATTTCAGAGAATTGTAACAGACATAATAATAATTTGATCACACACACACACATGTATTAAATTCAATAAATAATGCGCTTGATAATGTTTTTACGTTTAAATAAATCTGTACACTCACCAACTAGTATGTGTGTTGTTTATACACCCTTAATGATGAAAGTTGTGTGTATATACTACAACAGTCTTTCAACTATTTAAAAAAATGCGGTGATAGCTTTCACGCAGGCAGTCAAATGCGAAATTGCCACTATAAAAAAAAAACAAATACGGTAAGAATATATTTCAGACAATTGTACCAGACATAATAATTTGATCATACACACACACACACACACACACACATGTATTAAATTCAATAATGCGCTTGATAATGTTTTAATGCAAATAATTTTAGGAAAGTCTACATTCCGCTTTCATAAGGAAATAGTCACTGCTTACAGCTATGTATGTATGTCCACAACAGAATTAGAGAGATATAAATGTCATCATACGCTGGGACCTACTTTCTAAATTTGTTACATTAAAAATGTTTGTTTAAAGCAATATTTCAGAGAATTGTAACAGACATAATAATAATTTGATCACACACACACACACACACACACACATGTATTAAATTCAATAAATAATGCGCTTGATAATGTTTTTACGTTTAAATAAATCTGTACACTCACCAACTAGTATGTGTGTTGTTTATACACCCTTAATGATGAAAGTTGTGTGTGTATACTACAACAGTCTTTCAACTATTTAAAAAAATGCGGTGATAGCTTTCACGCAGGCAGTCAAATGCGAAATTGCCACTATAAAAAAAAAACAAATACGGTAAGAATATATTTCAGACAATTGTACCAGACATAATAATTTGATCATACACACACACACACACACACACACATGTATTAAATTCAATAATGCGCTTGATAATGTTTTAATGCAAATAATTTTAGGAAAGTCTACATTCCGCTTTCATAAGGAAATAGTCACTGCTTACAGCTATGTATGTATGTCCACAACAGAATTAGAGAGATATAAATGTCATCATACGCTGGGACCTACTTTCTAAATTTGTTACATTAAAAATGTTTGTTTAAAGCAATATTTCAGAGAATTGTAACAGACATAATAATAATTTGATCACACACACACACACACACACACACACACACACACACACATGTATTAAATTCAATAAATAATGCGCTTGATAATGTTTTTACGTTTAAATAAATCTGTACACTCACCAACTAGTATGTGTGTTGTCTATACACCCTTAATGATGAAAGTTGTGTGTGTATACTACAACAGTCTTTCAACTATTTAAAAAAATGCAGTGATAGCTTTCACGCAGGCAGTCAAATGCGAAATTGCCACTATAAAAAAAAAAAACAAATACGGTAAGAATATATTTTCAGAAATTGTAATTTGATCATACACATACATACACACACACATGTATTAAATTCAATAAATAATGTGCTTGATAATGCAAATAATTTTTACGTTTAAATGAAATCGGCACATACAATAAAATTAATATAAAAATACATTAAGAATATATTTCAGAAAATTGTAGCAGACATAATAATTTGATCATACACACACACACACACACATGTATTAAATTCAATAAATAATGCACTTGATAATTTTTACGTTTAAATAAAATCTGTACACTTACCAAAGACGATGTGAAGACACGTAAGACGTACAGTATCAGCATGCGCTGGCAGACAAATGAGAAATTATCATGTAGAGATAGATTTCACGATGTATCAGCACATACACAAGCAGTCAAAATGAGAAATTTTCGCTAATTTTCTGTGCGTATATATATTGTACACTGGTAGTGGGAGAAAGCTTGCATGTCCGTGTTTAGAGTAATTACTGTCAGCGGTGTTAATGCTTGACAGGTGTCAAATTAGAAAGTAGAGTTGTCCGTTTTTAGAGTAAATACTTTATAATCCATAATTAATCCTAATTACTGTCAACGCTGCTAATGACTGACAGGTGTCAATTAGAAAGTAGGACGTCGTACACAAGGTTAATGACCTCTGGTTTAAGTTATCGAATAATAATAACTATATCTAATTCAGTATCGTTGTGTGTGCATAGACTTGTTTCGTTGAACCGATCAATGCGGTCAACGTACTCGTATCAAAACCCTGTATTTAATTATTTAAAACAAATTGTGGTTTATTTTAATTTATTTCGTTATAAACCTCCGAATATGCATGCAATTATTTGTATAGTAATCAGAAATGTGTGAGAGAGACATTTTAATAATTTGTAGGTTGTATCTTACAATCATGAAAATTATTATTTAAACTGATAATTGTTTTATTAAAATCTTACAATGACGAAATATTATTATTTCATTGTTTACGATATATATATTTAATGCAAAAATGAATTTTTAAAATTACAATCGTCTGTAAACTATATTTAAGTTCGTGTACACACATACAAATCGTTTGAATAAGGGAATTCTTGTCAACGTTTGCAGCGAGAGAGAGAGACATATACAATGTGTGTATGTGTACACAAAACTTTTGAAAATACCTTATTTCAAGGAGATTTTTTTTTTATGCGTAACACTTTACCACACACACACACACACACACACACACACACACACACACACACACACTTGGCAGTATATTAATTTCTAAATCGTGGTCAATGACTGTCATGTGTCAAAAAAAAAAAATTATAAGTAGCACGCAACGAGGTAGGTGATAAATATATATATATTTCCTGGTGATTACATTTTAGTATCGCTACTTACAATAATCCATAAGTAGCACGACGCTTATGTAAAACTGATGACATAAAGAGAGAGTTTATATCGTGATCGACAACTGTGTCTAGAGACAAAGAGAGAGGAGGGGAGAGAGAGTTGATATCGAAGTCGTCAACAATTTACTATAATATAGTTTGAATTTCCCACCGAAGAAAAATGTTGGCAGATCTGTTCTATACACACACAATAATGCAAGATTGGTAACCCTGATCATATATTTTAATATACACTATAATACACACACATATCAAGTTTGAACCCATACATAGGTTGGTAAACCTGATCATATAGATTTAATATACATTATAACTCACAACAAATTTGAACTCATGCAAGGTTGGTAACCCTGATCATATATTTAATATATACACTATAATGCATCAAGTCGGAACCCCCCACCATAGGTTGGTAAACCTGATCATATAGATTTAATATACATTATAACACACAACAAATTTGAACTCATGCAAGGTTGGTAACCCTGATCATATATTTAATATATACACTATAATGCATCAAGTGATAGAAAGTGAAAGTGATCTAAGCTCGCGAAAGGCGGCATATAAAAAAATAAAAAATTATATTCGCGGATGCTGTGGTCCAGATACGCGAAAAAGTCGCGGATCTTGACACAGATCAGCGAAAAAGTCGCGGATGCTGTGGTCCAGTAGAAAGTGAAAGTGATCTAGGCTCGCGAAAGGCTGCATATAAAAAATTATATTCGTGGAAATTAGAAAGTGAAAGTGATCTAGGCTCGCGAAAGGCTGCATATAAAAAATTATATTCGCGGAAATTCGCGGATGCTGTGGTCCAGCGGTGGTGGGGAGAGCGTGGGAAAAAATCTTGGACCGCGGGAACGGCGGCATCTCTTTGATCTTGTTTTTTAGCGTTTTTTATGTTTTTTAAGAAAGGCGGCATTCCTTTGTGAGTTAGAACCGGCATTCTCCCCCTACTGTGGTGCTTTCGTTATGAACTCGGTCGGTGTTAGAAGTACGTTGGGTTGAGTTCTATAGTAGTACGCTTTTTGAAATCGTGTATACATGTCGTACAGCAGTGCTTAACGTCCGTTATCGATATCCAGGTTCAGGTTATCGTACGGGTAGTATTTGTCGTTCAGAAAGAGTCTCGCGTTGGTCACCTTGCAGTGATCGAATTCGCCTGCGTGTTTCTTCAGATCGTTCTTTCTGCCGGTCTGGAAGGTGAATATCACGTACCGCGGTTTCTCCAGTTGTGTCGTTGTTTTCACCGTCCAAGTCTGTCTGTCGGTCGTCGGTAAAGCCGGGTACTCGTGCTGTTCCCAACTGCGAAACGGTAAGAATAGCGGTAGGTCCTTGCGTATGATTTCCAACAGTCGTATCCGCACCTCGTTGTTCACGTACACGAACGGAATCATCCAAGAGATTTTGGTCAGTACTATATCAGCGTTAGCGGATGTATCCGTGGACGAGAACAGAGCGTTAACGTCGGTGGAAGTGCGCAACAGTATTAGTTCCTGTTTCATGTTTAATATAACGTGCGTGAAATCCTCGGCGAATCCCATCAGCATCCTCAACGGTATGCAAAATTGGAATTCACCGTTTTTACCGGACGGTGTTAGCTCGTTAGCCGCGGGAGCAACCCAACCGGCGTTTTGCATCGAAACAACGTTCTGCTTGCTGGTAGATAGCACGGTTTTAATAGTGGACGTGATGCCAACGCTCTTGGTACGATCCACTTCCACGCCGGCCAGTTCGTAACGGATTTCTTCGAAGAGAAACGCGATCACGTTGTTGACCATTTTTACGTTCATGGCATCGGTGCTGCCGGTCTTCTTGCTCAACTTGCCTTCAACGTACAGGAAACTTTCCATCGGTAAAGTGAAGACTTCCTGTTGCAGGATAGGTATATGTATCTCATCGTTATTTCCGTATCGTGATGCCGACGCGTACGGTGCGTGAGGATGATATTCGTAATGTGTGATGTTGTCTTCAAACAATGGTCTGCGTTCGACCGATAAGACGATACCGCTGTCCGCCATGTTACTTGTTTTTCTTGAGTTTGAATCCTAGTGAAATCAGGTAGCGTCGGTTAGTTGCTGTTAACCGTGTCAACGACGAACGTCTACTGATACCTTTTCCGAAAGTGTCGCCCTCTTTTATCTTGTGGTGCGAGCAGCCGCTCTTCATCACCGGTAAAGCAGTGGTATCGGTGAAATAAAATCCCATAATTACTACGCACGTTTAAATGTATACGCGCGGTGATGACTTCGTCTTGAAAATTCACGATATCACCGTCCTGATCCTGTACGGACACTGTAACGTTACGCAAGTGTAGTACGTTAAGTGGAAAATAAATGACGTTTCTAGGCGTTTCGACTATCTTGAATCCCGGCTCGACCGTTGGATAGAACGAGTGCAGTATATGCTCGATTCGTCCCGCCTTGTACGAACGTTGTACAGCGTTACACCTTATCTCCAACACGTTCACTTTGTTAATGTTTACGGGCGCGTCCGACGTATATAATATATAAGCTTCTAACTTGCGGTTCGTGGAAAAACCCAGCATGGTACCGATCGCGTGTTCCGTACGCCCGAAATCGATCTCATATAAACAATAAAGTTCGCATTTCAGCGTGTTGTTGTTGGGTCGTAGAGTAAATTTCAGGTCTAATAGTGCTTTCTTCAGGTACGTTTCGATATCGCTGATTTCGTACACACTGGTCGGTATTTTGACGAGTTCTAACGTTTTACGTGCTCCCTTTAGTACGGGAAAGACGTTGTTTCTTCCGCTTTCCACGTTCGGTATAGAGTTGTACATGGTAAAGTCCAGCAGTCCCGGTATAGTCGTGTTCACGGCAGGCTTCGTCCAACTCGTTGATTCCTCGATCGCCGCGAGCGAATCTCTCTTCTAGTTTCGTTCCGGGTCCGCAGAACCTGTAGCCAGGCAGATGTAGTTCCACAGGTAATACGTCCACCGCTCGATTGGTCAGTGTAGGTACTGACTTTGTGACGAATGGTACCGCGCTTTTAACTATTTTTCCGATGGGACCACGCCCCCTTTTTTATCAACGCGACTACGTAGTTCGTACATGCCTACTGTTTCGACTGCTGTCGATAAAGGGATATCCAATCGTGGTCGTCCTTTTTGTCGACAGATTTGTCCAGATCACTAATCAAGTCGTTCGTCTCCGCCTTGCTCGTAAGTAGTAACTCTGCCTCTTCGGCACCGAGTGATGTACGCGCTGCGTGCGTATGCAATTTATAGATATACGATACAACTTTCTACCAACGGTGTTGGAACACTTTTGCGAGTTTGTACGTTTCGCTCTTCGCGTACCGCTTCGTGTCCTCCAATTGACGCGCGTTCACAGCGTCCATGGCCCGTGCGCCGCCGTCGCCGACGTTCACAATAGTCTTTCCTTGCGCGTTGACATAAGCGTCGTTTACCGCGGTGATCGTGTGCTGGTACAAAAATTCCAAGTTCACCGCGTCCTTGTCGTTGACGGGCGGCACTAACTGTGTTATCCGCACGTTGCCGACCATTAGGTTAGAGTTCGTTTCCTTCGGCATGATCTTCGCGTCCACGTATACTTTGGTCGCAACGTCTCTCGTGCGAATCGGTTCCCTCAGTGGCACGTGATGCATGATCTTCAGCATGATCTTCAGCGCACATGTTCTTAAACGTGTCATATTTCATGTCCGTGTTGACGTGATCGTTGTACGCGTGCTTCAAGTTGAGATCGTCCAGTTTGAACAACACTATTAGATTGGTGTTGTCGCGAACCAACTGTTTCGGTAGTTGGCTATACGTCTGACACAGGTAAAACGCGTCCACGCCGCTGTGTCGTCCCATAGGGAAATACTTGCGTATGTTGTGTTGTCTTTCACAAGACACGTCGTCGAACACAATAATAGAATCAGGATCGACCTCGTCGGGTGGTGGTACCTCGTCGTTATCGTTGTACGCGTGATAACCCATTCCTTCGTCAGAAATTCGCGTCATCAGGGTCTCCAGCATCCGATATTTGGGTTGAAACAATGATTTAGAAAACACGTACAGGTTCGCGTATCTCAACCCGTTCACATCGAACAACAGGTTGCACATGACGTTGGTCTTGCCGCACGCGGAAGGTCCGCAGATGATCGGACGTACGGTATCGGGCAGAAGACGTCCGTGTTTACGTTTTTTCTGCCACAACCACCGCCACCACCATCGCCACACAATTTCGAATAGTCCACGTCGTTTATTTTTAGTCTGTGCGCTTGTTGCAATATATTCATGTTTTCGTTGTGTGCACAGTCTATTTAATAGTCGCACTATGTTGGTACAATCGACGGATATGTAACTGCACACTCAAGTGTCCGGTCCCGTTTAACAGTTCGGATTCGACCAAACACATTCTTTGTAGTGATCGAATCCGGTGCCACTAGGTACTATTTCGCTGAGTCGGAACCTCGTCACACGATTACTAACCCGCTGCCACTACTCGTGTACCGTTACGATCCTGCGCATGCGTTCGACGTAGTCAGCGGACGTGTTCACGACGTACTCTTCGTAGCCGGGATGCGACACAACGTCTTTCACACTGTACACAGCGTGAATGTTGTCATCGTAACGCATGGCGCATACTGATTCTATTTCCACGAGTCGATTCGTTGTTAGCAAGTTCTTCTTGTGTATCCATAAATCGTGTTTACCATTAAATCCTAACCACCTGACTTTTACGCGATCGCCTTTACGTTGCACGATCTTTTCTACCAAGTACACGTCACCGACGTTCGATTTACTGATTTCGTGTTCGTAAAAATCACCTTTCAACACTTCTCCCGTATGATCCTTTAGCGAATAAGTGACGGGTACGCTGCCTGTACGTATCGCGTGAACGAGGAATATCTCGTTTGTCCAGTTGGGGGTGTATCCTTTGGCGAACGTCATTTTGTGTTTGCTTATACGCACACGATCGCCTACTTTGAACTTTGGTCGTTTATAGTCGATGCTCCTCGCTGTGTTCTCACGAATCCGTCGTAGCACCGTACGTTCGTTGGATTCGTTCACCTAACGCGGTTTCATTCCGATCGTTCTGTGCACGCTGTCGTTGTACGCCCTGACCAGTTCCAGTAACATATCCAACCAACGGTAATGACCTTGTTCGCTGAACGCTCGATACATGTGCGTTTTCAACGTACAGTTGAAGCGTTCCACAATGGACGCCTTTTTCTCACTATACGTGGAATAGAGTGTGACACCGTATCTGCTCAGCAACGTTTGTACGGCGCTGTTGTAGTACTCTTTCCCGTTGTCCGTCTGCAGATATTTCATTTTATTGGCGCGCAGAATCGATTCCAGAGCGCGTGCCACCTCTACACCCGTCTTCGTTTTCAACGGACCGGCGTACGCGTACTTGCTGAACGCGTTAATCATCGTCATGAGGTACTTGAATCCCTTGTTCACCTTCGCGTGCGGTATCATCTCTACCAGGTCCGCTTGGTACAAGTCGTGAAGTCCCTTCAACTCGACCGCACGTCTCGAAAAATTCCTTTTTACCGGTCTGTGCAACTCCGTCGCGATAGTCTTGCGAACACTCTGCTGTATGTTCTTCGCCTGTCGTTTCATTCTCACGTCGTCGTCGTACGAACCGTGATTCACAATACGCTGGAACGTAGTAAACCGTCGGCTCAGTGCTGAACGTAACTCTCGTCGGTACCGTTCCGGTACGACCGCCTTCCATCACGTGACTGTCGCGACGCCACCGCTCCACACCCAGTTATATCATCTCGACCGAACGGAAGAACAGCGCGTTCTTCTTGCGATTGTGCAAGTATGTTAAAACGTGAGCTAAACTGATTTTCATACATCCATTGCGCACGAGGCTCATTCCACTGTAATATCTCATGACCGCGTGTTGTTTCGTGTCCACAGCTCGTACGGTCTTGAGAGAATTCATGTCTTTGAACATGACGCTACGTAAACGTTGTCGCGGTACACGTGCATTTCCGCGACTACAACGTTATCGTTCTGAGGTAGGCGCTCGTACATTTGTTTAGCTTTGAGTTCAGCGATCGGACGCTGACTTCCCGACTCCGTGTGCAGGTGTATCAGGTACGAGTTCAACAACCAAAATTCGTCCGCCATAGCGCCCGTGCACTGCTGCCACTGTTCGTACAAACGTTGGTCTTTCACCGTGTACCCTTGTCCGTGCGAATACCGCAGACCAAAGTATTCGCAATACTCGCGGAGTGTAGGCAACGCCTCCTTCAGAAAGAGTACCGAAAACAATCCCTGCGCCGTTTTGTTCATCAACGCGAACTGTTTACCTCTCGCTAGTGTCGGTAACGAGGACGGTGGACAGTGCACGTCAAAACTTACATTGTAGCTACGATCCAGTGCGCACTTTGGCGCTATCGCCACCGCGCTTCTGTATATTTCAATCGGTGTACGTATCGGAATAGCGCGCTCCGTAAGGACGATGCAACATGAAGCGTGTGGGATCGAACTTCTGTAGGCGAGCATGTCCGTGTACACCGTCGCGTAGTTCATCCGTCAGTGCGAATCGTGTAAGTCGTGCACGCGTTGAACGGCGTGATACAGTTCGGGAATCGGACGGAAACGTGAAAGAAAATTCCATCCATGACGTACGGTACACTTGAACATACTCTTTTCGTAAACCACGAGTTCTATCGGTACGTTGTTTCGTTCACACTCTTCGATAAATTGAAGCCAACGTGATTTGTTATGTATACGATCGGGGACTATCATCACCAGCACGATCGGTGGCAGATCACCGCTACGCTTTTTTATGTGACGCCAACAACGTCCGTGATATCTGTCAACAACGAAATTGTAACGTGTACAGTAGTTGCCGCAAAATCGTTTTTTCTTCACAAAATACACGGAACATAAGTTGGATCGTATCGCGCTTCGTGATGGTTTTGTTATCGCGAAATATTTCCCATCGTCGTATCTATTGACGTCCACCGCGTCGATGATCTGCGATGTGAGCGATACGCGCTTCGTCATGATCACGATATTTAAAGTGTATACACATATTGTTTGAGGAATTTTTTTTATTTTTTTTTATCATGAGTGTCATTACTCGGACTTTGGAGTGACTACTGTCGTTTAGTATTAGTAGTAGTAGTACTAACACATAGTAGTACTAGTACTACCCAAACAGGTATGTAGGTGAGTTTATGCCAGCTCTGAAAAGAGCCGTTTTTGAGTGCGTTGACTTCTACAACCGCTCGCGGACGAAATCGCATGTGGACATTGACGCCTTATGGACTTGGGCGGGATCGTCACCCACCGCCCAATCCATAATTCTTACTTTACATACATAACATCTTACGACATCACCGTCGCCTTCGTAATGGAATCCGGCTTTAGCCAGGTCGTACATTTTCACGTTCCCATTTGGATATTTGGGAACGTAAAATTTAATATGACCTCGACGTCGGACGTCGTAATAGCTGCTCAGCCGGCTTCTAAAAGTATGTGTGTATGTGTCCATGTCTGAAGCAAGAATGCTCGTTTGCTGCGATACATTCCACCTCCTCGGAGATAGCTGCGCGCGCAACCAGTAGTGGGAGAGGTGATCACGTGGAGGGGGATCGTTGTCGACAATAGGTCGGAAACCATGGTGGTTGGAGCGGATAGCTGCGCGCGCAGCTGGTAGTGTAAGCGTTCATTCATAGTTAACCTCGAGTCTAGTGCAGACTAACTTTCACATAGCGCATATAAAGCATCGATTATTTTCCAACTTCGCATCAGTCTTCCATTGTTCCTCAAGCGTGCAAATAATTGATTTGCTTTTATAGCTTCACGTTTTTTTTGTGTTGTTGTGATTAATAGTTCCAACAATGCAGTCGTTTTCTGTTGATCGTAAACATTCGTTGCGTGGCGCGTTGCTCTCGTACGTTTACACGCCTGTTGCGGGGGACGAAGGATGTGTCATCCATGTCATAACCTTTTTCGATGAAATGCACGATACGTTATGTACGGATATTCTAAACGAACTGAGACGTTTGCTTACTATAAAGTGGCATATAACGGTTAAAGCGAGATTTGTCAAGTATATCGTAAACGCTGACACGGACGAGGACGAAGAAGTGACGACCGAAGCCTATTTTCACGGACGATGTCATACGACGCTGATCGGTGACCAAGACGTATTGCCCGATCGTTTAGAAGCTTCGTACGAAAAAATCATCGAATCGATTTATAAATTCACACGTAAGGGTAGCGGTTGGGCGTTGGACCACATCGTTTCCTTAGAACTCGTTCTCTCACGGTACCAACCGCTGGCCGCCTCCAGTTTCATCCGTACACCCCCGAATTGTCTCGTACTAAATCCATCATCAACGTGAACAATATAGGCGATCAAATGTGTTTCGTATGGTCAGTGTTGGCCGCTCTGTTTCCTCAACACTCACACGGCGACGTGTATCCAAATACAAATCACATATTATAATAATTAACCTTCCCTCATTGTGTGTGTTTTAATCTAGTCACACGTTGGTTGCGTCAATTTATAACAAGCTGCCTGTGTCGTACTCTATTTTATTCGACTCCGATCGTGTTATTTTTTACGATGTCTGAAACCTCGTAGCCTTCCCGATACTCGTCGTTCTTGTGACCTCGCCAATACCTGTTTACTTGATTCCACGTAGTTGTTATTTTCCCGATTATAGGCGCCAAATTGTTTGATTCAAAACAATTACAAAATTTGACTTCTTTTTTTTTATGCAACCCTATCTCTCGTAGCTTGGTGTCTGTTAAATTCGAAATCCGCTCTCTCGCGACAGTCGTACCAACCTGTAATTCTGGTAGAAAATTTTCACGGTGCTATATTAATGAAATAAACACATAAATATTATTAATTGAAATAATGGACAGGTATTACTTTTGAGTATTGGTTTATTAGTTATCGGTTCTGCTTTTGATAGTTACTAAGACATGAGATTATAAAAACCTATAACTTTTTTGCTCCGGCTTTAAAGAATCACAGCTCAGCGGTTGGCAATCGATCGTTGGGTCATGGACTGGACACGCTCTAATGTCGTGTTTATATTATACAAAGTGTCATCAGTCACAGAGTTCTTTTGATTACGGCAAAAAGATAACAAAATGATTTTCGAAAGTACAATCCTTCACATCAAGTTAATTAAATATTATGATCCTTCTTTTCAATAGTTTTCTTAGTATTTAAAACAATAGAGAGTTCAATTTACAAATATAGGTTAAGTTAGATATCGTGTACAAATATATTCTTATTTCCCAAAGTGTTAATAATTAATTTGAGTAATCTTTTAATAATGATTATTACATGTTTTAATAGTCATTCAGTGTTTTTAGTGTTTGAACCAAGTTTTGAATATTATGCTTGATTTTTGAAGTATAGTGATCAGTCTCGTGGGTATAGTAAATTAATTAAATATTATACATTACAACTTCATCGATGTTTGATAGATTATTTTCATAAATTCTGGTGTTCAGGTCTTCCTTCTCTTATTTCATTAGTTTATATTGGTTTTATTTTCTGTAATTCTCAATTAAGTTGGATGGATCTTGCTAATAGGTTCTGTTAATGTTGTTTTTTCATTTCCATTTAGTATTATTTGTTTTAATTCATCTAGTTGGTTTATTTTCTAATTTTTATGGAGCGACTATTTTGTCATCTGCTCTCTTCTGATGCTAAAAATGGACTGTTAATGAGTTTGTAACGGTTTTTTAGTTCTAACTGCCAAAATCTACCTTCTCATTGGTTGAAAGAATTTTGTACTCATTGTTAGATATGGCTTGGGTTTTTGCCCAAAATGAATAAATATTTTCTAATTAGGATAATTTCCTTGTATTATTATGAATATGGTTTTTATTATTATCATTGAATAGCTTTTCTGATGTAGATTAATTTGACATCATACATGATTAGGTTCTATTATCTCTGGGCTGTTTTAACATTTGGCTAGTTTTGTTCTTTGTACTTATTTTGTTTATTATGTTGTTTATTGCCATTATTTTGGGTTTGTAATGTTCCTTGGTTTAGTATTTTATGTTAACTTATCTTTTTCCCTCACTGTATACTGTTATTTGTTTATATCCTTAAATTTTTAGTGACCGTCAATCAGTGAATGTTTTAGTGGATGGTTAGTGAGGATCGGTCAATAATACAACTTTTAGTTATTTTGCGTCGACGTTTCGACAATATTTATTGTCATCTTCAGGACCTGTGTATGAAATACAATAGAAATATCAAACATAACGGAACAATTAAATATTTGGGTGAACGTGTTGGTGATGTGAGTGTGTGCGTGCATATGTATGTATCATTTTTTATGTGAAGACTTATGGTAGTTTGTTTACATCTTCAAATTATCTTTAAGAAAGCGAGCAAATTATAATATGAGAGAACTTAATTTATACAGTATTACAATTTAAATTACTAAATGTAATGTTATTTTAATTAATTAAACAAACAGTAATCAACAATTGGATATTAGATTGGTACATAAATTGTTTATACCTACAACAGTCAACATATAGCAAAGTAATATATTACCTATAACTAAAACAGATTAGGGGATGTTCACTACGTAATTATTAAAAGTTATTTTTACCATGTTTCACTCCCTACTGGTGTTAACAAACAATCATAATTTAGAAACATACAATTTACACAATATTGTAAAACATTACGACTTAAATCAGCTAGTTGACAAAGGTTACAAACAAAAGTTTCTGGTAAATTTTACTAACAGGTAAACTTATATTTACAGGTTATTTGTTTATATTTTACAATTTTGTTTCACATTGCTTTAGGCCTACCTTTGCTTATCCTTTTGAGATTGTTTAAACTTTAATTTTGGTCTTATTATTAGTTTCTTATTGCTTTGTTTTAGCTAGTTTACAATGATTACTGATTTACATCCCTTAGTATATGAATATTACAGCTTCTCCGACATATTAATGCCTTTTATATCTAAATTTATAACTTTAACATGAACTGTTTCTTAGGCTTTCATCACCACTCAACATAATACAACTGCTTCTTAAGACTATTTCAACAATTATAACATTTGCACATTTCTATAATATTACTATCATCTTCTCTGCTTTCCTTTACAACATAATAACAATACTTTCTAACATTTATTATTTAATTTTAGTATTGTAACATTCATTTCTTTTTTAGGCCTACTTTTCTTTTATACCATATTATTGGTTTAAAGTTTGATCTGGCCCTTTAACTATTAACTCTCAACTGTTAACAATAATACCTTGAATAATATTAATGGATTCTTATCCTGATTAATAATATAATATAATGCTGTCTTATCTACTACTGTTTTTGGTCCTTTTCCAAAACTAAACTCTAGTATTGTTCACTTATTTTGGTGTCTGTATACAGATTGTGTATGTGTTTTATTTTTAGTTACTCACTTTCCTTCCGCACTCTCACTTTTATATGAGTTCTTGCTTATATTTGATGTTTTTTTATTTATATTTTGTGTCACACCTGCACTTGTACTGCTTCACTGTACTTAGTGTCAATAGTGTTATACACTTTTATTTTGTTTCTTAATCACATTGGTGTTATCACCATTATCACAGAGTGTTTATTACTTAGTGTTTATTTGTAATTCACTCCCTATTCATATCATGCACTCTTGGTTCACTTTGGTCTATGACTATTTTGAGTATTAGTCTATCTCTATTATATTTCATTTTTGTTATTATACTTTTCTGTATCAATGTTTGTGTATTTTATTATTTGTTTATTTCAGCATTATTCTATACTTACTTAGCTAATATTACAACATTTTCCTTTGGTTTGTACTTTCTATATTCAATGGTACATTTAATTATATTTACTTTTCTTAGTTTTTTATTTCATGGGTTTGTTTCATATAATTTGTCATTTGGCCAATCACTTGGGTTGGGTCATAGTCATTTGTCTCGTATACGTTACAGTCATTCTAGTGCTATTTATTTAAAATTGTTAATTCTTCTTCTTTTATCTACCTTTAGCCGCATGATTTTTACCTTATATTCTATGGTATATCTTCCCTTGTATTGGGCTGCTTTTGGTATTGTAACAATATCCACAGTATCATCACTTCTGGAATAACTTATCCCACACGTCTATGCGACATTGTGAAGTTGGAACGAGACAATTCTGACGTTTCTATAAATGTTTTCGGTTACGAAGAAAATGAAATTTACCCGTTAAGAATAACTCCTTCCAGTGGCAGACGACATCACGTTAATCTATTACTTCTTACCACTGCCGACCGAAAACATTAATGTTTAATAAAAAATACGAGTCGCTTACTGTCTTCACTAACCAAACACGACGGCATTTCTTTCTATTGCGATTACTGTCTGCACAGGTTCTGCGAAGAACGACTCCTTACCGAACACATCCCCCACTGTTCACCGTACGGCGAACAGAGAATTCGTTTACCCATGAAGGAGGAGGAGAAGGTTATGTGTTTCAAAAATTACACCTACTGCCATAAGGTCCCTTTTGTGATATACGCAGACTTTGAATCTTTCGTCGTCCCTTGCCATCGCTGCGACGCTCCTCCGCACACATCGTCCACCACAAAGGAGTCGTTACACATTTCAACTAGTCTCTAACGAACGACGGCTGCAGAAATTCGTTTCCAATCCACGGCTAAAGAGTATGATCCGCCACACCGATGACTTGATCGGACTGGCCTTACGAAACACGACGATATTCCTTTCCCGTCCGGTGTACGTCGGCTTCACAGTACTAGACGTCAGCAAACAGATAATGTACGACTTTCATTATCGATACGCTGTCGCCAAGTACGGACAACGATTGACATTACTAATGACTGACACGGACAGTTTACTTTACAGCATACGGACTGACGATGTGTACTCTGATATGAAAGAGGATCTCCACCTTTTCGACACGTCGGACTATCCCGTGGATCATCCTTGTCATTGCGACGACAACAAAACGTTCGTGGGGAAGTTCAAGGATGAAACCAATGGGAAACCCATTAGGGAATTTGTCGGACTCAGAGCGAAATGTTACTCGCTCCTGTTGTCCGATCGCACCGACAAAAAGTGGCGAAAGGTGTGCCAAGGACGGCAATAAAAAATAGGTTACGACATCGATTGTACAGCGAGTGTCTTTTCGACAGTCATACGGTTTTCACCTCTGCCGAGTGTATACGAAGCGATCGTCATAAGCTGTACACGGAACGTGTAACAAAACTTTCCCTGTCACCTTATGACGATAAGAGGTACGTACTGGACGACGGCGTAACTACACTCGCGTACGGACACTATAGAACACGTAAACGTACGCTATCCGACGACAATGCTGGTCCTAACGTGAAGAGGCGGAGACACACGGACCAGTAACTCACGGTAAGAATAAACTCGTATTTCGTGTATAAAAATTATTTATTACAATTCACAGAGTACAAATTCAATAGACCTTCACGTACACGTGGTAAGGGGGGTAGGCGACTAGACGCCAACAGTTAATTTGTGAAACAGGATGCAAGCCGTGGCTGATGTAATCGACTCCCGCTGAGACCTTCACACTCCATGTATACGTGATCAGGGGGAGGGGTGAGTATGCAGTTATTTTTATCCGCTTACAACAAGATGCTGAATGGGTATATGTTATCGCAGCGTGTGAACGTTGTGATGGTGGCGGGGTGTTATTCATCTTATGTGTACATATTTTATTTCCACGTCTGTACATGTTGTTATATTTTACTTTTCAGTAAAATACAACTGCAGCCACGGTCACAACCGCAACAGCCGCAGCGGTAGCCTCAGCCGCCACGTTATCGGACACCACTGCAGCAGATGCATCCTCAACCGCAGCCTCAGCCGCAGCTGATACACCCTCAATCGTAATGGATACACACACTCGTCCGCAGCAGATACACCATCAGCCGCAGTCTCAACCGCAACCACATCGTCGGGATCCTCGGTTGCCGTCCCCAATTCTCCACCGCAACTAAGAACAGGCGTCATGTTCGAAATTCTTGATACAGTGGAACCAAGGGCGCACGGCAACCTCATGTTGATGAGGCTACTGCTACGCAGGTCCTTACCAACGCGGTGTTGGACCCAAGGAGAGGCCTGCCCCGTCCAGGGTATGGTGTATGCTGCCGCACACCACATGCGGTGAACCGTACACGGAGGGGGAGAGACTCCTCGTGTTGGTATGCACCGACACATTCCATTATCGGTGTATAGTCAACTGGTTTCGGATCATGGCGTTGGAGGGGGCGGAACCGAGATGCCCGCAATGTCGGTTCTACGCGTTCGTCAAGCCGAAACGAGAGTTCTACACGCGTATGCATTTTTGAGGTATGTTACAGTGCTCATAAACGTTATTCTAAACCATCATATTCGCATTAACTGTACGTCACTAATACTGTTTCTTTTTTTCTGTTGCAGATGGACAAACATTCCTACCCAATTTTGGCAATGTATATTTTGTATATATACCCGATTTTGGCAATGTATATTTTGTATATATGTGTATATTTTGTTGTGTAATGTTTGTATATATTAAATGTAAAATTGTTTGTACTTTTATTGTTTACAAATATACGTGTACATTTTTCATTGTTTAAGTGTTTATGTTCAACTATCCTTTTCCATGCATGATGTGTGTTGCACAATTTTTACAAGTGAAGTGGTTTTCAATTGTACACACAGGACATTATGTACATGTCATCATGAGTATCTTACGACGACGGCAGAAGAAGAACACACTGATGCCGCACCCTTTTTTTACAATATATACATACCACAGACACATACCCATACGCCCACCAATCTACGGTCGGGCGGCGGACGGCGTACAACTTTAACACATGTACAAGTTGGCAACAATGCAATACACCCAGTCTTTTCGCCACCACCTTAATTTCAAATTTGCCCTCCGACCAATCATCGACGACATCCGGGCGACGGCCAGGCGGCGGATGGGGAACCAGATCACACCACTGCCTCTCAAATCTAACCCCCGTTCGCCGTTCGTCGTCTCGTTGTCGTCGGCGAATGGCGGCTAAAGTCCGTCATACGCCCCCTTCACCCTCGACCAATCAACGCCGACAACATGGCCGATACGCCGACCAATCTACGTCCGGGCTGCGGCCCGGCGGCGAACGGCGGCCATTGCTCCACCAATCAACGCATTGAGCCCCGCCTACAACATCGCCGCCCACCGCCCACAACATGGCCGACTTACGACCCACACCATCGTCACGCCCACCACTGTCACTTGAGAGACCCCACCTACCCCCACTACCACCCCCACCTCTGTCATATGGGACCCACACCACAGGAAGTCATCCCCCACCTCCACAATTTTTGAATTTCCCGCCATGAAGTGTGTGTTGGAGGAGGGATGACGTCACATCCGGCCCAGAATTGTCATAACCCCCTACTTACCTGCCTCTAAAATTTACAATGTGGATGAGACAGGGATTTCTACTGTGCAAACCCCTAGTCGAATAATTGCTGCAAAAGGGATGAAGCAGGTTGGAGCCCTAACAAGTTGGGAAAGGGGGAAAAACATCACAGTATGTTGCTGTTTTAGTGCGTCTGGCCGTTATATCCCACCTATGTTTGTTTTCCCATGCAAAAGGATTTCTCAGTTAGAAAGAGGAGGACCTGCAGGGGCTGTGTACCGCTGCTCACCAAATGGTTGGATGACGACTGGGATATTTACTGAATGGCTACAACATTTCGTAAAGGAAACCAATGTATCAATTGATCATCCTGTATTATTAATTTTGGACAATCACAGCAGCCACACGTCCCTTCATTCCTACATGTTTTGCCGAGAGAAGGGGATCCATACTGTGTCTATTCCACCCCACACGTCACATAGATTGCAGCCACTAGACCTCTGCTTTTTTGGTCCCCTGAAGATTGCACTGAATAGTGAATGTGATATGTTCATGAAAACTCGTGGTTCTGTAAAGATAACGCCACATGACATGGCTGAACTTTTCAACAAAGCATATTCAAGGGTGTCTTCTCTAGGAAAGGCGACTAAATCATTTGAAAGGGCCGGGATTTGGCCATTTAATCCCAATGTTTACACAGATGAGGACTTCATGGCTGCTGATAACCTGTGCCGAACAACCTCAGGAGGAAGTATCAACAATGAGGTGCCTACAGTGGTACTGCAGGAAGAAATGCCCGGTCCTTCAAATGAGGGACAAAAGCCAGTGTGTGTATGTGATATTTCACCTGTTCCTGGTCCTTCAACTAACACTGACAGGCAAAAAAATACGGGACGAAATAAGCAGCACTCACAAATTCTGACTGCTAGCCCTATGAAGGAAAAATTGGAGGCATTAGAAAAGCGGAAATCTAAGAAGGCCCGAACACAGAAAAAAACCAAAGTTCAGAAGAATAGCAATGGATCTGGTGCATCAAAAAGATCACATGTTGAACTTAGCCCTAAAGGCAAGCGCGAGGTAAAATAAAGGAAGTTGTACGATAGCAGCTCGGACGAAGAAAGCATGGATGAATCGGCACTGTGCCAGGATGATGACGACGACTCACTGGAAGACGAAATTTGTTGTATTTGTGGAGAATTTGGGAGAAATAATGAAATATGGTTCCGGTGCATAATGTGTGGAAAGTGGTCCCATAAAGACTGTAGTGGCGTGGATACCCCAAAGAACTATATATGTGACTATTGCCGTACCTAAGTTGGTTTAAGTTATGAGCATCATTTCCCTACCAGGGAGGGTATTACCGCTCAATACTGTAACATACCCTCCTTATGGGGACTTTCTTTTATCATGATAAAGTTTAAGATTTAGTCTTGTAAATGAATTATGGTATTTGTTGCCTTCAACCACAGGTGTTAAATGTCCTTTGGGAAAAATCAACTCGTAACCAAGGGGGTTTAAGGGATACCTAGCTCTGGGGTTTTAGTTGGATTATGTTATTTTATGTTTTAATTATACTGACCGTGCGTCGTTTTTTCCCTTTCTTAGCAGTCAGAGTGTATTGAGTCGTGTAATATAATAACACAAACTTATGCTAAATCTGGGCGCCACCTGAACACTGGTCCAGGAAAAATGAATCAACTGAAGTTAAATCTATAATATCTATTAACGATAAACAAGTTTGAGTTGTAATTAAATAAAGTTCAATTTATTAACTTCAAGGTTGCCTGAAGGACTGTTAACACACTTTTTAATTTGTTAAATAAATTACAAAGTTCAATATACTAGACAACCCTTAATAGTAATATCGGCTAAAAATTTGCTCAGTTGATCGGTTGAATTTAATGACTTTACAATATCACAAGGTCGTGAATTCTTTGAACTACCAAGATAAATCAAAATGATGCCTTACAATTTTTTTAAGCTAGTGTAAACTTTATAAGTTAACAATCTTTGTATGTGAATGACGTATTGTCAATTGATTTCTTACTAAGAATATTTTTGGTTAATTAAACGTCAAAGTTCAGTAATTACCAAGATTGTTTCCTTATTATGTTGTGAATTATAAGTATACTGGTTGTTATGTAGTTTAGTTATGTGAAAAAATATACCAGATCATTATTTAATATAAGGTTAAAAACTTACAGTTGTCAGTAGAAATTATTTTCTTTCCCTTTTTTTATTTTTTTTAATTAATTGCTCACTAAAATTCCACAATTCACTCCACTGATTTAAAAATAATAATTAATTATTCATTGGAACTTTTCACGTGTCGCTGGGAACTCGGCGTCCTAACCACAAATGTGCTTCTTCGCTGGTAGTCGATCAATTCTTCTGTATGTCGTGGATTATTTTATCACTTGTTGGTAAAAAAGTTTACTGTGTTTATTTACCACACACTTGGTTTAATAATACTGCTTGGTTAGGTAATAAATTTTAAAATTGTAGAGTCGATCTGCGTGGATTCCGCCTACACACACACATACACAGACTGGGGGTTGCGCGGCCCGCGTGAAGCGTGGGTCGCGAGTAGTGCAGTGTCCCGAGTCTCAGAAAGGACTCCTAATAGACCCTATATTTATAGTCCAGCCAATCTGCATTGAGTGACCTGACGCTTGTGACGTCATTTTCTCTTAATTTTTTAAGTACTTCCGTTATTTTTATGAAAAATTTGTTCGAGAAGCTACTAGAACACGTATTATCGAAGCTCATGGAACAAATTTTACTTCCGCCAAACATTCTAAAGCGTCGGTTTTCTTCTTCTTCCTCTTGAATTAATTTTTAGAAATTCCCTATTTGATTCTGGTTTGTTTTCAGGTAACTTTACAGGACTACTTACAATGTAAATTTGACTATTATTATTGAATTCCTTGCGATCAACTGATTAATTTGGTTCCAGTTGTGCCGAGTTTTGGAATACTCGGCCCTTTTCCCAGTTAATTATGTGACGGTCATTGCGGGGGTTTGTGAATTAATTATTTGAGCGGAGTATACGCTGTTATCTGCATACTTTGTGGCCGATACGTGCGCGCTCTATGAGGAGTGATACGCAGCGTTTTACTTTTCGCTGCTCTGAGGAGTATTCGCCAGGCAGCCGAACACGAAACAGCAACCAATTTCTCCCGGCGGCACCAGTTTGATTCTTTTTGTCTGCAGAAATCTATTATGACTAGATAATGGACTACGCGACTCTTCGGGTTCCCGACCTAAGACGATTCTCGATCCACTGCAGCGGGTGGCCGAACATCTGCCACCAATGGTAGTACACGAGTGATTCTCCGTCTGTGCCGTCGGGAGGAAGAAATGGACAATACATCAGGTTTTGTGCCGGATTTTACCAGGTGACATTTAACCCATTTATCTATATTTTGGCCTCTACAATGTAGAACATCTTATTCTCTTCCTGGAACATCTCCAGTTAAAGTTGTTGGGACACAAGTCCAGCGAGACAATTAGTGCTTTTAAATTTTGTCAGTGTATTTTACTAAGGCTTATGCCCCCTGAGTAAGTGTGAGCCCGGACGGGGTCATGCGCTACCGAATTTTGCTGCGAAAATTTCTTTAAGGGTAAAAGTGTGTGTGACTTAAGATTACTGATTTATCGGGGGGGGGGAGGTGAATTATGCTTGCATTGATTAAGGGTATTCATAGCTATATGCGTTTCGTTTTTTTGATTTTTTGATTAAAGCTTTGGGGAGGTGCTGTAACCTGTGGACGTCACCCGTAGGTGCCGTTAGTAACAGGTCTATAACATGTTTTAGGTTGCTGGATCTGGTGGTGGCCTCGCCTGTGGCCAAGCCAATTCTGTAGGAACAAGCCAAATGTGTTTTATTAGGGGCTGATGCTATAAAGTTTTTAATTAAAATTGTTATTATATATATTTTATAAAAATTATCTTGACTCAGTAATAATTCAATATAAGTGAAATTTCATTCAGTTCTTTTACTGCCATAGCCAGTGTACTACTAGTTCAGTTGTTAATATGAGCACACTATTGGTTCAATCATAAACCGTATTATATATATTTTATAAAAATTATCTTAACTCAGTAATAATTCAATATGAGTAAAATTTCATTCAGTTCTTTTACTGCCATAGCCAGTGTACTACTAGTGCAGTTGTTAATATGAGTACACTATTGATTCTTACTTCCAATCATAAATTCTGTTATACATTCGTACGGCCGTGCAGCCATGTTGACCTGGCCATGGCGCAGTCCTATCTGGGGGAACCTTTCTAAAATTTTGAATTCTTGTGATAATTTCATTGGCTGCATGACAGTCATAAGGCCGTTCCCTTTGAAGTTATGTTTGGTTTCTCGCCTACGCTTCCCTTGGCCAACTTGTGGAACATAGACGATCTTCTGCCGAGGAATCCGGACATTAGGACGGCAGATAGGTGGAAAGAGGCCCGGAAGAATTTGCTTCGTGCGCACGAGCGCGTCCGTAGTCGGTATAATCAGGGGCGTATTCCAAATCCCTTTAAGGTAGGAGATTTGGTCTACTGCCAGAGCCACCCGATCAGCTCAGCAGCGGATAGGAGAGCCGCCAAGCTGTGCTACCGCTGGTCGGGGCCGTACCGCATCCTGGGGTTCGCGTCGCCTGTGACGGCTAGGTTGGGCGAACCGGGAGGTACTTCTAAAGAGATACTCTCTCAAGTTTCGAAGTTGAAGCCCTGCCACATCGGGCGGACGGGCTGATAGAAAGGGGGGGAACTTGCCGGTCTCCATTTAGGTAGGGATGGAGGTTATTCGGGGAGGTGTGTGCTCTGGGGGGGGAGTTGATTTATGGTAGCGGGTAGGTGTTCCCCACAGTCCCAGTGGTGTTCGTCTACTTCAGGGATGCGCCCCTGCCTGCGCGAGCCTTGGTTCTCTCCAATTTTCCTTTTTCTGGAGAGAGCCATGTCCTTACCTTCTGTTCCAGGCCTTGATCTTCAATGATCCTTGCCCTTTCCTTCTTCCTGATTTTCCTAACCTGCCCCCCAAAAAAAAAAAAAAAAAAAAAAAAAAGGAGAGTAGAGAGCCCTTGGAGCACACACACGTATGGGATTATGGATATGTATATATACATGCAAGTGAGATTATTGGGTCATGGAGACCAGATCCCCTTTTCTTCGGTGATTCTGAAACACGGTTATTGTTTGGCGTTTTGGGGCTAGTCCCTCTGGTAACTATAGGGCTTGCCGCCCTGTTGTGGTTGTGTCGGTTTCTCAAACATGGTTGGGCATGTCTCGGGGGGCCAGTGCTCAGGGAGCTCCCGTACTTTCTTTCATCTTTTCTTCGCTGTCTTTTCTTGCCGTGGGCTGGCCCTGATCAGGGCAGCCTGCGGTGGCTACACACTTGCACGTTACATGTCTTCTTCTGCTCTTTCGTTTTCCTTCTGAGCCTCTATTCTCCTGGGAGCCATGACTGATGGGAAAACCGATACCAACTTGAGTATGGAATATAAGGATGGTACACTGCAGGGTACCACTGAGTTCCAGTTGGGGCAACCATGTTGCCCTTTTGGAGTGGGGGTGTGCCGAGTTTTGGAATACTCGGCCCTTTTCCCAGTTAATTATGTGACGGTCATTGCGGGGTTTGTGAATTAATTATTTGAGCGGAGTATACGCTGTTATCTGCATACTTTGTGGCCGATACGTGCGCGCTCTATGAGGAGTGATACGCAGCGTTTTACTTGTCGCTGCTCTGAGGAGTATTCGCCAGGCAGCCGAACACGAAACAGCAACCAATTTCTCCCGGCGGCCACCAGTTTGATTCTTTTTGTCTGCAGAAATCTATTATGACTAGATAATCGACTACGCGACTCTTCGGGTTCCCGACCTAAGACGATTCTCGATCCACTGCAGCGGGTGGCCGAACATCTGCCACCAATGGTATTACACGAGTGATTCTCCGTCTGTGCCGTCGGGAGGAAGAAATGGACAATACATCAGGTTTTGTGCCGGATTTTACCAGGTGACATTTAACCCATTTATCTATATTTTGGCCTCTACAATGTAGAACATCTTATTCTCTTCCTGGAACATCTCCAGTTAAAGTTGTTGGGACACAAGTCCAGCGAGACAATTAGTGCTTTTAAATTTTGTCAGTGTATTTTACTAAGGCTTATGCCCCCTGAGTAAGTGTGAGCCCGGACGGGGTCATGCGCTACCGAATTTTGCTGCGAAAATTTCTTTAAGGGTAAAAGTGTGTGTGACTTAAGATTACTGATTTATCGGGGGGGGGGAGGTGAATTATGCTTGCATTGATTAAGGGTATTCATAGCTATATGCGTTTCGTTTTTTTTTATTTTTTTATTAAAGCTTTGGGGAGGTGCTGTAACCTGTGGACGTCACCCGTAGGTGCCGTTAGTAACAGGTCTATAGCATGTTTTAGGTTGCTGGATCTGGTGGTGTGCATGGCCTCGCCTGTGGCCAAGCCAATTCTGTAGGAACAAGTCAAATGTGTTTTATTAGGGGCTGATGCTATAAAGTTTTTAATTAAAATTGTTATTATATATTTTATAAAAATTATCTTGACTCAGTAATAATTCAATATAAGTGAAATTTCATTCAGTTCTTTTACTGCCATAGCCAGTGTACTACTAGTTCAGTTGTTAATATGAGCACACTATTGGTTCAATCATAAACCGTATTATATATATTTTATAAAAATTATCTTAACTCAGTAATAATTCAATATGAGTAAAATTTCATTCAGTTCTTTTACTGCCATAGCCAGTGTACTACTAGTGCAGTTGTTAATATGAGTACACTATTGATTCTTACTTCCAATCATAAATTCTGTTATACATTCGTACGGCCGTGCAGCCATGTTGACCTGGCCATGGCGCAGTCCTATCTGGGGGAACCTTTCTAAAATTTTGAATTCTTGTGATAATTTCATTGGTTGCAAGCAGTCATAACTGGACTGGTTAATGGTTTGGTTTATGAAAGTTTTCTATGGAGGCTGGGCACTTTACCCTTTTGCAGTAGTTTGGGATGGGGATCTAGGTCACTGATACTGAAGATGGTATTCTTCGGCGGCATGGTTAAATGTCTATGAGCTGCCTGCCAGGTGAACATGTGTGTAGTATATATATGTGTGTATATCGATATGTGTGCGCTATGTGTATTTATGTAACTATTTATTTATGTGTATTTATGTATTTATAGTGATCGATGTTATATATTATTTATATTTGGGAGATACTATTATGCTGATGTTTTACATGCATTATATTTTGATGAGATGATACGTGCATATTTTCAGAGGAGTGTAATGACAGGGAGTGATACTTGCATGTTATTTGAAATAGTGAATAAAATTGTTATTGTAGCTAAACAACGAGTTTAATTGCAAGTCCCGTCATACCGGACCCAGTGCAGTTTTGGCTTCCCTAGGTTCTGGCCTAGTTTTAATTAACTAGTGGCCCCTCTTTCAAAAAAAAAAAAAAAAAAATTTTTTTAATAAAGTCTAAAAGTTGAAAGAGGGGTTACACAGTTAAGCCTGGTTTCGAATAGGTTAACTTTAGAAAAATACAAAAAGTTTATAAGCTTACCTTGTGATGACTTACAACAATTCATCATTGTCCACCTATTTTTGATAATTAGGTGTCTCACACCTTACTAAAACATGGATACATAATGTGAGTAATTATACATAACAAAATTAATATCTTTACAATAATATAATATATGAATAATGGTGAATAACCAATAGCCTCGACTTAGGCCTAACAATTTTTCCATTACTAATTATTAACTTGTGACATTATTATCTTATGAAACAGGTTGTTCTTGGTGTTCAATTCTAGCTTAGGCTTTGGTTCATCATCATGACCACCTCCTGTTTAATAATATACAGTATTTTAATAGCATTATACGTTAGCATCATTTTCACTCATCTGGGCTTGTCATATTGATTTGGTTAATAATACCTTTATTTTTGCAATAATTCTTATTGAATTGATATTACTATCAGCTGAGCAGGTTGATTCTAGTTTAATTTCATTTCTTTACATCTTATTTGCCCATAATTTAGGGTTTTGAACATTAAATATTTTAATTATGACCCATTTACTCTGTCTGTTTTGACAGGCCTACACTATGGTTCAGCTAACTTCTGATATAACTTATACATTCAGGTTTATTACCTAATGATATCTCTAGGTCTATTGACTTTACACACTTGTGCAACTTTAAAAATGAATTTGGTTGCATTTTGACAATATATTAGTACCGTAACAATTTATATCATTTTAGATGCATAGTACTTGCAACTCTTTTCACATGGTTTTTTAATATTTTCTATGACTTTTATTTATTTTAAAAGTTCCTTTATTTAACATAAAACGTTCATCTTTATCTACTTGATATTTAGATATCATTACCTTTTTGTTTTATGATAATTGATTTTTCCATTATTCTGTTGTGTTGGTCACATACCCAGTACATAATTGCTATTGCAATTTTCTAGTATTTGTTTACAATTTTTCATTATTCTACCTATGGATCTAAGCCATTTGGTAACTCTAGTTGATGTTTTTAACCATACATTGGTTTCAATATGAGTAATAACTCTGTAACAATTCTGTTTTTATGCCCTTATTCTGAGCTAATTCTTGAAACATTGTGACATTCATTTGTCACTTATAAAGGTTATTTCTTAATACTACTTATTACTATTGGTTTTATCTTTACACTTCACTTCTACAATCTATGGGGTGTCATCATGGTCAAAGTCTAAGTCCTTTTTACTGGTTCTGTCAATAATCCATACTTTAATACAAGTGGCTAGTTTGCTGTATTAAACCTGTTTGGCTTTCAATTATATTAATTATTAGATTTACTCGATATTTATATGAGTCGATCCTCTACTATTTTATATTCTTTAGTTGTTATTTTATTTCTTATGGTGTTATTATTTATGGGACGTCTCGTGACATTACAATACATAAAATTATAAATAAATTAATATTTGTATAATGGAAGTCACTTTTACAAAATACTTGAATGGAAATTGTTCAATGTTCTTTGAAGTTAATTTTCCTTAATAAAGCTTGACAATTGTGTAAATTTTAGACAAAAATATAGATGTTTTCCCTCAAGTGACCGGCATTACCCTACTTTTCCCTATATGACCCGGACACTAAACAAAAGTAAAAGATGAACCAAGGTCGTTTGACACATGCTATAACGCTATTATCTGTTCAATAAAGGATCCACTATGCCCGGATTGTCAAAGGCAGTTAGTAAAATCAATGAATCTGTACAGATAACAAATTTTCTCTCACGTCGGTGTTCACAGAACGAAGGGCTTGCCTCACCGCATACAGTTCAGCGGTGTGGCTTGACGATTTCGGGGATCGCCAAGAATTTATTTCTTAATTCACCCTTCACTGCCTTTTCTTTCTTGGTATTATTGTCCTCTGCAAGGGATCACTCTGCTCTTTAAATTAATTGTTCATGGTCTCCAATATTAATAACATCAAATCTCCGAAGTAGCCGATAATCTTTGGAGGTTGTATTTAATCTGTTGCTTTTCTTCACTTTTGCCTGTGTGGTTTCTACAATTAGATGTTTATATTGTTTATCATTGATCAGAAAAGGCCTATCTTTTACACTCATCAACTTACGTACCGTACTTACATTCAAAGGGAACTTTCGTTTTATAATACAAAAGAGCAACTGTGTTTTAATAACGTACAATGGCACGCACTGATGAAACAGACAGATCAAACTGACAATGACAATGAAAGTTGGCTTCACTGTAGGCAAGTGTTGGGTGGAAGGGTGACTGACATGCTGCAACATGCTTGTAGATACGAGCCACGGTGGCGAGTAACAGTCAGTTCAGCTACTGAACAAAAGTAAAATGAGCAGTTCACAAAGTGAGTAAAACAAAATATTCACTCCGCAGATTGGGTATTTTGACTTGTGCAGCCCCCGAAATAGAGTTCCATTTCGACCAGTGTGTAAATCAAAATGTCCAGTCTGCGGAGAGCGCAATTCATTTCGCCCTTTGCCCGAAATAAAATGTTAACTTCGCGAAGTGAATTTTTTGCCTCGCGCACTGCGCAGAGTGAACAAAATATTCAGGCAATGCCCAAAATTGGCAGTTGCGAATAACATATACACTTGCCGCCTTGGTCAACGTCCAGGAGTTGGAGGCGCGGTCGATGATAAACGCGCTACCCACTTCGCTCTCTGTCTTCGATCCATCAGTGTACACAATTGTATGTTCTTCAACGTATTCCTCGAGAACTGATCTAAAAAGCAGTTTCAGTTTATTTGGGTGGCACGATTTCTTGCTTCTACTGGCGACATATAGCCGGCAATTTGGTTTTCGAAGCAAGTAGGGAGGCACTACGCACTGAACGTGCACTTGGACCATCGGCGCTGGGCTACTGCGGTCGCTATTTCGCATGCTGGTTGGTCGAGTGAACGTAGAACGGGGGTTGTATATTCTTGTAAACCTGTTGTTCGCAAGCAACACGTGGTGTATGTGGTTCGGTAGAGATAAGCTTTTGGCCACACATCTCAGCAACAACAGCTCACGTCGAAGATGTAAGGATGTCATTTCTTGCCTCACAATACCAGCTTTATGCCGGCCTTGTGAAGAGGATCTACCCTTTTCAAGCACGAACTCCTGGCTGTAGTGTATACCGTGGATCCATAATCCATTGTAGATAGCACTAGCTCGGTGTACATACGCAATAAAACCTCTCAATGTGCTTCCCAGGTCATATGGGAGATGCACCTAGTGGCATTTAACGAGGATTTACCCTCGGGTCCAAGTCGTCCACATGCCATTCCATGTTAAATGTCTGTCGACAGTTAAGCGTAAAAATTTGATTTCATGCTTATAGTGCAGCCGAATACAGTTTATGGTTAACATCGGGTTCCAGTGCCTTCCTTGCTTTCGACAGAAGTGGACTACTCGCCTTTGTTGCCAAGAAAGAAAGCCTATTGTTCAGACCCAAAATGTGTTCAAACCATGATTCGCCTGTAACGTCGGCTGCATATCGCGTTATCGCCCGACGAGCTATTGTCGGTCCGCGCCCCCTCCAATCTATCAGTCAGCTCATGGAGCTACAAGAGACAAGAGCCTGTTCCGCGCGTGTGTTACGCAAATTTACCTTACGGCCGTCAATATGTTAACGATTTAATCAATTCAATTTCAATTAGCCTAAATTAATAGATATGCAGTCGTACGGGTACGCGCGGATTCGCAGAATCGCATAAGTATAATTTAATCTTTTCTTTATACAGATCTGTTCTTTAATAAACCGTTTTATACAGTCCACTTTTATCGTTATATATTTTGTTAAACCCAGCCTATGGTTTAAAGTGTGAACAGCCGTTAACCCCAAGATACGCAAGGGAACAGCAGGTTCAACCGCAACATATGGTCCACCAGGGTTGGATTTAATTTCGATCTCAAGGTGCGTAAAAAACTTACGAGAAGTTAGGAGTGACGGACTTTGAGCGTCGTAAGGGAGTTAGTGCGTGCTCTTTTCGAATATTAGTGCGGCATAGCTGTATGCGTCCGAGTATTATTCGGGCATTGAAACAGTTATGCGTAAGTTCCGCAAAATCATTTAGCTTGTAAATCAAATACGTAAAATTGCGGTTCGCAATAAGTTCGCAAGTGTCTACCGGACAATCTATTACATGCAGCGCAGACAGAATTGGACAGGTACGACACACCTACGCAGAGGCAGAGAGACGCATCTTTATCTCACCGCATTGCAGAAATCCGACGTCACGAGCTGCCGCTATCTCAAGAGATAACAACCCATTCTACTCAACGGCAATTACGTCATCCTGGTTGACTCTTATCCGCCATCAGCTGATGATCTCTACAAACCGTATGTAACTTATTATCTCGAATCAGTGGAAATTAAAGTAAGACGTTTTTGCCATGGGTTATTATTCACTCATTATGTTATGTTGTATTATTTATTTGCAATTATTCTATTTAACTATTAATACGTAGTTATATTGCTGAGAATTGAGTTGCCTGTTCTACTTTCGTTCCACGTCTTAATACGCTCAATATGGCCGAAAGCAAACAGCTCATAATGCAAAGGGCCATTATTAAGGCCTAAATAACAAGAATTATTATTTTCGCGGATGCTTTCGACATAACAAAAAATGACGTCCACGCGTTGCATGTCAAATTAAGGTCGCTTTCTGAGCTCCAGCGCAAATATGACACAATTCAATCCGAACTCGAGGTGTCCGAGGACGCTGTTTTTGATGCGGATAGCGATCGAATCCAGGTCGAAGATGATTTATGTACAATCGAGTGCAAACTGCACAACCTTATAGAAAAATTCTCGACTAATCTTAGTGAGAATTCTAATACTACTGCTAATGACAGTAGAGCGGAAAGATTCGCTCATGTCACGCAACTGGAGCTCATTAAAATCCCAGAGTTTAGCGGAAATGTCATGGAGTGGCAACACTACATACACATATTCAAGGACTTGGTAGATTCTCGCTTGGATCTTACCAACATACAAAAGTTGTATTACTTACACAATTCATTAAAGGATGAAGCGCTCCAAGTTATACAATCGCTGCCTATAACTGGTGAGAATTATGGCGAAGTCCTAGGGTTACTCAAGACTAGATTTTACAATAAGCTAATTATTGCCATCCACCATGTCGAAGATATACTGAAAATCAATTCTATCGATAGGCAATCGGTGGGTAGCATATCTAAATTTCTTAATAACATAAGCGCAACCATAAACGCGCTCAAGGTTATGGCTTTACCCGTAAATGTTTAAAAGCTTATTGTCACTCAGTTATTAGTGTCGAAATTGGACCCGAATACTTCCAAACGTTGGAAGGAGTCACTCTTCCAAACCCACTCAACTTTCCCGATTTTGAAGGGTTGATTGAGTTTTAAACAATAGGAGATCGCGTGGGCGTAACTTGGGGGGGGGGCAGGGTAAAGCTACATAAATTCACGTGTGTAGTGAGACCATCTATATAATAAAATTAATAAAATGTATTATATACAAAATTAGAAAGTTTAGTAATAATTCTTAGTTAGTAAACGAGGGACAATTTCATTATTTAATGATCAACAAACCTTTCTTCATAAGTTGTACTTCCAGTTATGTTTACCTAGAACAAATATACTGTAGGCCTATAAACATAAACAATTTCAGTTCTTCCAATTCTTATACCCAGTTTTCGTAAACGTATCCTCCCCCTTGGGGACCCTGTCACAAAATACTCGGCAGTAGTAACAGTAAACCGAATCATTCACAAGCAAAGAAATTTTAAAATTACCAGTTAGCAATTTTCAAAGAAATTAAGCAGTGTTACTTCTTTTGCGTTTCTTATCTCCCATTTCTCAGAACTTAGGAACACAAAAAACAAAACAATAACCACAATAACGAATTAAGAAAGACACAAGCGATGTATACTTTAAAGGACTACGTACACGACCGAGTAACCGACCGCACTTGTATCAGTAATCATTAACAAATAACAGTTCCAAACGTCCGTCTTTTAAGATTCGTGAAAAAAACCATCGACGTCTTGCACAGTAAGCCAGCATTGTTCACATTGCCGAGTCTGTTACCCCTACCATACAGCTCTCTTTTACACTGGCCTGTAGTGTTTGCGAAATTCTGCTGAACTAAAAACAGCGATAATCTTGAATCAAACAGTAAACAATCCGAGCACAGAGATGATGACTCAGAAGAATATGTGTGACAAAGAGAGGAAAGTAAAGAGAGCAAATTCTTAGAAGTACAGCTGCGCTTATTATTTCATTACGGTGTTCCAAAACAAGTCTTTGTTTGTGTAAAAGGCACGCATTGTATTCCAGTTAATTAGGTCTCTAGCGTTTGTTTTTTGTCGAACAGAAATATTATTTTGATGACGTATATCATTCAGATCTGTCAAACATACAAATTTGTACAAGTTTCTTCGAAAGAAATAACAATAATAAATTTATGGTACTTAGTCGTCTGATAACAGTAAAGACGTTGATAAATAGTGCTTACTGTGCTCGCAAGCATAGAAACTGTCTCCTGTTAGACTATTTGTTAGTTTTTATTTATAACAACTGGAAAAAAAGTATAATGCTCGGAAAATTGGGGGGGGAGTGTCCCCTTGCCCCTCCCAAGTTACGCCTATGGGTGCTGGAATCCGTGGCGGCAGATTCCGAGAGTGGTCGGGCAGGCAACTCAGCAAGACCTAAACAACTGATAAAATATGTAAACAATTCAAAACAAGGCAAGGTGGTCAGCTATCATGCTAATTCTAAAAACATTCAATGTGCAATGTGCAATGCTAACCACCACTTATGTACGTGTAAACAATTTGAGGGGTTAACCATTGACAAACGTAAGGAGTTTTTAATTAAAACTAAATGCTGCTTTAACTGCTTTCGGGTGGGCCATTCTGTAAAGGAAAGTAAAAATAAGCACACTTGTAAAACTTGCTCTAAGAAACATCACTCCTTAATACATACAGGACAGGGCACCTACTGTGCCCTCAAATTAAAACTAATAGGAACATACTATTGTCTACTGCGTTATGCAAACCCTTAGACAATTCTGGTAAACCCAGCCTTTGCAGGATTTTGCTGGACTCTGGTAGCCAGGCGAATTTCATTACACAAGCCTTTGCCAAAAAACTTAAATTGAACCTTGTAAAAAATGAGTTGTCAATTACAGGCTTCAACTATGCGTCCTGTCGGTCCCACCACAGTACCACTATCACCTTACAATCGCTGAACGAATAATTCAATTTTAGCGTACAATGCTCAATTCTGCCTAATCTTACTGACAATCTCCCCACGGAATCCTTTGATCCTGCGCAGTTGGGATTGCCCGAGGGTATATTCCTAACGGACCCAAACTTCAGCACGTCCTCGAGCATTGACGTTCTGCTGGGCGCCCAATTCTTCTTAAGATTGATTAAGCCCGGCAAATTTGTCAGGGACGGGAACTTCCCCATTCTTCAGGAAACTAGACTTGGTTACATTGTGTCCGGAAATCTTCCTTTCAAATTTAAATCTCCTTATAGTGCTTCGTCATTTATAGCAAGAAATGACAATAAAGGGGTCACTTCTATGGGTGAGAAATTCTGGCAGGTCGAGGAGTATCCTGTTGATTTGTCCTCAGCTGCCGACGAGTCATGTGAGGGACACTTTGTGCATAACACGCTGAGAAATAGTGACGGTAGATTTGTTGTTAGGTTGCCCCGTAGGGCTGGTGATGTGGCTCTGGGCGATTCGCTGGCCCATGCTAAACAGCGTTTTCAGACTCTTGAGCGTAAACTCATGAGGAATCCTGGGTTGAGGCATGACTATTCCAAATTCATCAAGAAGTACCAACTGCTGGGGCACATGTCACCACTCAGTCCCAGCGACAATTTGGTTCATCGCTCCAAGGTGTACTACTTACCCCATCACGCGGTTTTCAAGAACTCAAGTCTAACTACAAAGCTCCGCGTGGTATTTGATGCATCCGCAAAATCCGCTAATGGCCGTTCACTTAATGATACGCTACTGGTGGGGCCGACAATACAGCAGGATATTTTTTCTATTATACTCAGATTTAGGACCCACGTCTATGGCTTAACGTCCGACATCGATAAGATGTATAGACAAATTTTGGTCGATTCAAGTGATTGCAACCTCCAAAGAATACTTTGGCGGGATTCTCCCGACTTGGAGTTGAAACATTTCGTGCTAAGGACTGTGACTTATGGCACAGCCAGCGTTTCATTTCTTGCTACCAGGTGTCTATTCCAGGTTGCGAATGACAACCTCAATCAGTTTCCCTTGGCACGCTTTAATTACCGGCTGCGATGATATAGATGAGCTCAAACGGTTGAGGTCGGATGTAAGCGAATTACTTCGACAATATGGGTTTCCCTTGCATAAATGGTTTTCCAACAGCCAAGAAATCATAAACCAAGGCGGCACTGCCATACCCCTAAACAAGGGTGAAAATGTGAGCACTTTAGGGCTACTATGGAACAACGTTTCCGATATGTTTGTTTATAAGACAACGCTCAAACCTTGCCATAAGGCGTTTACCAAAAGAACTGTTCTTTCAGTAATTGCAGACATTTATGACCCGTTGGGTCTACGTGGTCCCGTAGTTTTTCTATACAAATACTTCATGCAGCAGCTTTGGCAAGCAAAAACGAATTGGGATGAGGTCTTATCAGATTCTCTTCTCCCCAAATGGAGGGAATTGTATAGTAAACTAAATCTAGTCAATAAGATTAACGTGAACCGTTGCATAAATTCTAACCCATACACGAGATCGTTTCAAATTCACGGGTTCGCGGATGCTTCCTGTGAGGGTTATGGTTGTTGCATATACGCAAGAATTGTATATGATAATAGGCATGTCTCATCTAATTTACTGTGTTCGAAATCCAGGGTAGCCCCCTTAAAACAAATTACACTGCCCAGACTTGAGCTATGCGGTTGTCTTCTTCTTGTCCGTTTACTTCAAAAGGTTATTCGTGCATTGAACATACATGCTCATGAGATTCATCTGTACTCCGACTCCATGGTCGCCCTCCGCTGGATACACGGTGAGTCCTCCAGGTGGAAGACCTTCGTCGCCAATTGTGTGGCTGAAATCCAGCAGTGTTCCAATAACGCTGACTGGCATCATGTGAAGTCCCAGGATAACCCCGCCGATGTTCTATCTCGTGGTTGTCATCCAGACAAATTGCGGAACTTCCAATTGTGGTGGCATGGTCCGGCATGGCTTTTGCAAGATCCAATTCGCCACCCCAATTTCAGCACAATTGATTCGGCCACCATACGGGAGTGCCGATCTGAACAAAAACAATCGGCAATTCTTTAATGTAGGCCTATGGCTAGCGTCGTCGCTACCGATATAAGTGAAGACTTTTCCACTCTTCAGAGATTGATACGCGTTATCAGCTATTGCTTCAGATGTATCTATAATCTGAGATCGAATTCCCCTGGTACGGGACATGACCTGTGACTGTCCAGGGAGGAATTAAACAACACTTTAAATTTCTTTATACGCCAATCTCAATTGACGTACTTTCACAAGGAGATCATTGAGATAAAGAATGGCAATATATCAAAATCTAGCAAAATTATCTCTCTTGATCCATTCATCGACGATTCGGGGTTACTTCGGGTTGGAGGTCGTCTCCAACATTCCGATTTGCATTACGATACTAAGCATCATATTATTCTGCACCCAAAGGCCCACCTCACTAGATTAATAATAGAGGCTGCTTCACGCTGGCGTTCAGTTAACGCATAGTTCTGTTCGTCAAAGGTATTGGATCGTCAACGGCAAGATTGTTGTCGGTTCTGTCATCTGTAAGTGCATCAAATGCTTTCGCTTCAGAACCCACAAGCAAACGCAGCAACTTGGTCAGTTGCCTTCGTCAAGAGTGGTATTGACCAAGGCCTTTTCTTCGCGCTGTAGATTACGGCGGCCCTATCGTGATCCGTCATGCCGGGCAGCGATCCAAGACTACCTCAAAGGCATACATATGATTGTTTGTCTGTCTTGCTACGAAGGCGATTCATTTGGAATTGGTGTCTGACCTGACTGCTGAGGCATTTATTGCCGCCTTTAAACGATTCATTGCCCGCCGCGGCATTCCCGGGGAAATGTCTGACAACGGCACTAATTTTAAGGCCGCGAATTCCACTTTGCGCGAGTTATACAAATTATTCACCTCTGAGGAATTTAAAACGAGTATTCACTCATTCTCACTTGCCCAAGGTTTCAAGTGGTCATTCATTCCACCCTCCTCACCGCACTTCGGCAGCCTTTGGGAGAGTGGTGTAAAAAGCGTCAAGCATCATCTGCGCCGCACCATTGGCGCCACCATTCTTAACTTTGAGGAATTATACACGATCCTTACTCAAATTGAGGCGTGTTTGAACTTCCGTCCTCTTTCTGCCATCTCATCTGATGCTAGGGATCCGCAGCCCCTTACACCCGGACACTTCTTAATTGGCTCGGCCTGACAGCCCTCCCCGACGCTGACCTTGCAGCCATTCCATGCAACCAACTGCGACGGTGGCAATTGCTGCAGACGTTTATACAATCTATCTGGAGCAGGTGGTACAAGGACTACCTGCACCAGCTTCAACAACGTAATAAATGGGAGACACGCAAGGGGAACCTCGCGGAGGGTGATGTGGTCATAATTATAGAAGATAACGCCCCTCCATTAAACTGGAGTTCGGGTGTGGTCACTAAGATTTTCATGGCGACGACCAGTTGGTGCGCGTCGTTGACGTCCGCACTCCCCGTGGTAGGGGCAGGACAATGAAAGTTGAACACAGAGGTCTCGATGCGCAGTAGACAAGCGCCTCGTTGCGAGGCTAACAAAATTTTCATTCAGGTCGCACATGCGCAGAACAGTTTTGTGCACATCGGGCTTTGCAAACATGGTGTATAGTCATTTACAAATTATACTGTGACGACAAAACTATTTGTGTTAATCAGTAAAGTTAGTTGTAGGCTACCTATTTACATAGAAAAGTCTTAAGAAACTATTTCATAATTGGCGTACATGTTTTAAATATTAGTGTGAAACGTACATTAATATGTCCCCCAAAATTTCCAAAAATTGAGTTCAAAAACTCTGCATAGCCAGACTCGTGAGGTAGTGTGGAATGTGTATAATTTCATGAAGAGTGAGGCTGAAAGTGGGAAACCTCTCTTAGATTTCCATAAAGTACAAGAGCGTGTTGCAAAAGCGACGGGTATTTCTCATAGCTCCGTGAGGAGAATAATAAAGAAAGGTCAACAGCTACACAGTCCAGATGCAGAAGCGGGGACGTCATTTAGCACACCAGGAAAGAAACACCGCGTTCGTAAACCTATAACCGGGCTTGACGATTTTGATAAAGGTGTAATTAGGAGAACAGTTCGGAATGTTTACATTGAAGAAAGGTGTCTCCCAACGGTAAAAAAGCTGTTGGAAAATTAAAAGAATCTATCAACTTTAAAGGAAGCAGTAGCAGCCTAAAAATTATCTTGAAGGAAATAGGCTTTAGGTGAGTAGAAACTAAAAATAATCGACCTGTGTTAACAGAAATTCACGAAATAATGTATATGAGAATACATTATTTACAAAACATAAAAAAATTTAGAGAAGAAGGCAGAACCGTAGTATATCAGGACGAAACATATATTCATAGCAGCCGCACACTTCCGTACACCTGGAATGATCAGATTCAGCCTGGTGGCTACGCTGTTCCAGTTGCGAAACGACAAAGATTATTGCTCACGCCGGCAGTCAATACGGGTTTGTTCCAAACGCACTGCTGATTTTTAAATCTAACCAAAAGACAGGAGATTACCACGATAACATGAACGCTGACAACTACAGACGTTGGATTGAAGAAAAATTGGTCCCGAATTTGCCCGCCAACAGTGTGTTGGTAATTGACAATGCCAGCTATCATAATGTACAGCTAGAAAAAACACCTACGTCTATTTCTACGAAACGTGATATGCAAGACTGGTAACACGAAACGCAATACCGTTCGTCCTGATATGTTTAAAGCAGAACTTTATGAAGTTGTTAAAATGTATAAATCAAACTTTAAAACATACTTAATAGATCAAATTCTGCAAAGCAGAGGACATTTAGTTTTAAGGGTTCCCCCTTACCACCCTGAACTAAATCCTATACAGATGATGTGGTCAGAAATTAAGCGGGGTGTTGCTGAAAAAAATTTAACGTTTAATTTAAGTGATGTGAAAAACTTATGTGAAGAAATAATTTCATCTGTGACTGCTGACGATTGGGAAAAAAGATGCAAACATGTAGAAAGCATTGAAAAAGAATATCTGGAAAAGGAAGCTGATGAAACAGTAGACCGATTCATAATTAATCTTGGAGGAGAGAGTAGTTCAGACAGTTCCGACGATTTTGCTGAAGAGGAAGATGGTAATATCTCTGGAATAGAGGTATCGCCTGACAGCGACTGAAAACTTCCTTCAAACGTAAGTACTGTAGAATAGTTTTTGTAGTTAAATAATTCCAATATTATTTATTAAATGTAGTACAAATTTTTATATTTAATTAAATATATTCATATTTGCTCAATTATTCTTGTTTATATTTTTTATTATTATTAATAATAAATAAAACTTTTCTTACAAGAATATATTTTTTGAATATATAACACTATTTCGATAGTATAAATTATCATCATCAAAACTATCATGATGATAGTTTATACAATCGAAACAGTGCCTTATTAAAAAAATACAAAAAAATTTATTCTTGTAAGAAATGTTGTGTGTATTATTAATAATATTAAAAAAATAATTAAATATGAATAACTCAAAATATTCTCGAATTTATAATTTTAAAATAAATTTAGGTTACGTACATTAAAAACAATGCAAATAACAAATATATCAAAAACTGTAAATGACTGTTTTCAAAGTAATGAGTACATGTAGTACTATGTTACACATATAAGTAATATCAATGATGTTAAGTAACAAAATAGATAAAGTTAAAATGTAAATAGATTTCTGGCAAGAACATCATAAGCGTGCAAGTTTTGTTTTGAAGGGACTGCACGTGTTAGAGAGACGCTGTTATCGCATACTCTCCTCTCTCGAGTACTTTTTGAGTGGGGGTAATTTATACATTGGGTCTGCGCCGATGACTGTTCAGGAATCACTGGCGGGCCTAATTGCGTCGACCTATTTCATGAGCTGTGCGCTTTACCTGTGTCCAACGAATAAGGATTATCGTCACTCGTGCGGGGTTCACTCTATGCGAGGGGGTGTTATTGTTCTGGTCCTCAGTAATGCTGCCTTATGCAGAGGAGTTTATTCAATTTGCATACTCATCCAATTCGTGTAATTTATGTATTCTATTCAAGTTATGTGATTTATGCGATTCATGTATTCTATTCAATTTATGTATTGTATTCAATTATGTGTTACAACCAATTTATGTAGCCGCTGTTGGCGTCATGGGTGAGTAAACTGCTCACTGCATCAAGCTCGGGAAAAATCGAAATCTTCGATTTTTGACGGGCAGTATGTTCAGACCTAAAATGTGTTCAAACCATGATTCGCCTGTAACGTCGGCTATAGTAGAGTAACCTTGGTCGGCTGCATATCGCGTTATCGCCCGACGAGCTATTGTCGGTCCGCGCCCCCCTCCAATCTATCAGTCAGCTCATGGAGCTACAAGAGGCAAGAGCCTGTTCCGCGCGTGTGTTACGCAAATTTACCTTACGGCCGTCAATATGTTAACGATTTAATCAATTCAATTTCGATTAGCCTAAATTAATAGATATGCAGTCGTACGGGTACGCGCGGATTCGCAGAATCGCATAAGTATAATTTAATCTTTTCTTTATACAGATCTGTTCTTTAATAAACCGTTTTATACAGTCCACTTTTATCGTTATATATTTTCTTAAACCCAACCTATGGTTTAAACTGTGAACAGCCGTTAACCCCAAGATACGCAAGGGAACAGCAGGTTCAACCGCAACATATGGTCCACCAGGGCTGGATTTAATTTCGATCTCAAGGTGCGTAAAAAACTTACGAGAAGTTAGGAGTGACGGACTTTAAGCGTCGTAAGGGAGTTAGTGCGTGCTCTTTTCGGATATTAGTGCGGCATAGCTGTATGCTTCCGAGTATTATTCGGGCATTGAAACAGTTATGCGTAAGTTCCGCAAAATCATTTAGCTTGTAAATCAAATACGTAAAATTGCGGTTCGCAATAAGTTCGCAAGTGTCTACCGGACAATCTATTACATGCAGCGCAGACAGAATTGGACAGGTACGACACACCTACGCAGAGGCAGAGAGACGCATCTTTATCTCACCGCATTGCAGAAATCCGACGTCACGAGCTGCCGCTATCTCAAGAGATAACAACCCATTCTACTCAACGGCAATTACGTCATCCTGGTTGACTCTTATCCGCCATCAGCTGATAATCTCTACAAACCGTATGTAACTTATTATCTCGAATCAGTGGAAATTCAAGTAAGACGTTTTTGCCATGGGCTATTATTCACTCATTATGTTATGTTGTATTATTTATTTGCAATTATTCTATTTAACTATTAATACGTAGTTATATTGCTGAGAATTGAGTTGCCTGTTCTACTTTCGTTCCACATCTTAATACGCTCAATATGGCCGAAAGCAAACAGCTCATAAGGCAAAGGGCCATTATTAAGGCCTAAATAACAAGAATTATTATTTTCGCGGATGCAGGTTTCCGTCATTGGGGTCGATCTTGTTATGATCGAGACGTGGTTTCCCAGCTTGATCTTTTTGCAGCGAATATCAACGTGTGTACTTCGCATTATTGTGAACTGAAAATGCTACTGGCCAGGCATACAATGATGTGTGCCAGCAGGAAACACATTTAAGATCGCAATAACTATTTAATATGAGGGGATTGAGTCCTTCCGCTGTGATAGGACACCAAACATCAGAGCTAGGGGAGGCGTTGCTATATATCTGGGGGGCGTATACCCTGACACCTTCATTCTAGTCACGTAAGGTTTTCCAGTTATTGTAATAAAAGAAAATTTGTAAGTAGAAAAATACAGTAGAATGATTTACCTCAGAGGTATTAAAATTAGTAGGGCTTTAACCCTCAGTCCCTTTGGATTTTGTCTGACTTGAGTTTTGCATCACTTATTAAATTCACGCGCACGCGCACACGCGCGCGCGCACACACACACACACAGAATAGTGTATTCCTTGTCTTCTCTTGGTGCTATAAAGTTATGCAGGAGTGACAAGGAGTGACAGGTTAGGGTGCCACCTATAAAAATAGAACTTAATATTACTTATATAGGAAAAAATAGAACAGTATGTACATAAGGAAGGTAGAGTGACCAACACCTATTGTCTCATTTCTGAAACATAGGTGTAAATTTATATTAGAGTACACATATGAAATAAATGTTAAATTTCTAAAAAAAAAATATAATGCAGTGTCATCTTATGGAAAATTTTGTTATAAGTATGGTAGCTGTATTTATAAAGAGTATCACAGTAACATTTTTGTTTTTGCCAAATAGATCCATAAATTTTCTAAACTCGTATATAGTATTTATTATTGATATGTTAAAAACGTTATGTAAAATGTGTTTAGAAAAACAAATTCTTAGTTAGATAATTATTTTCACACACACACGCGCGCGCGCGTCACATTTTTCAAAGGATATGTTTTGAAAATGCCTTAAAAATACATCAAAATCATAATTATTGTTTACTGCTGAACACAGTGAAATTTTATTGTTGCTGAATATGGAAATAAATCTGAATTTGTTTGTAATAAAATAAAATTATAGGCAATACTACTACTACTACTACTACTACTACTACTACTACTACTACTACTACTAATAATAATAATAATAATAGACTGCCATAAAATTAATGTGGAATAGTTTTGTATACATATATCATTAAATTCATGAGTTCTTTTGTTCTAGTGGGTAATTCCAGATTTCGTGAATTTTGTTGGCCAGAGTTGTCGTGTATCAAATACTATGACATACACTTTTCTGATTTTGGAACGCTTATTCTTGGATACAATTTTAAATAAAACTTTACCTGTGCATGAGATAGCTGTCACTTGTGTATAGCTGTAGGTTTATGCGTGTCCTTACTTCTTCACCTACCCTTTTCCAACTTTCTCTGTTTGTTCCCTCTATCTTACAACTCCTACTCATTACTTGGTCCTGCCATTGATTTTTTGTCTCCCTCTTCCTGAATTCCTCTTGGCCACCAGCTGGTGGTTTTCCTTGAAAGTTTTTGTGCTTCTGTTATATACTGATCCATACTAGGATATTCTTTTGGCCTTTATTTGCCACACTGTACCTTCTTCTTTCACCGTTTCTTCTATTTCACAATTTATCGTCCTTCAATATTTATCTTCTATTTATTTGAATCTTGAATCCTTCTTATAATCATTTCAAATATTCCACATCAGTTTTTCTTCGTATTTCTTTATCAATATTTAGTATAATGATTTTTCAAAATATAAACGAAACTTGTATTATCAATATATATCGATATCGATAGCATATAATTTAACTTCGTTACGATCTCTGAAACGGCCGCTGTCGTGTCCATTTCGAAAGCATGGATATGGTATTCGATTTTACAATGTACACCAAAAATGAGTGAATACGTAAATTTCTGTAATGTAAATTATAGCAAAAGTTAGATGCTTTCGAGTTTAGCGAGTTGGCAGTGAAAAGTGCTGGAATCTGTATAGTTAGCTGTTTCAGAATTTTTATAATTTTGTCATTTCACAAGGTTAGAACAAAAACTGCGATAGACTGTTTTTCGTTTTTCTTGGAGAAACGCAACATAAAATTTTTTGTAAAAGCGTATTGTCTGAAACTTTGTCCGGCAATTGACCTATTTGTACTGAAAGCGTTTTGTAAATTACAAAGTTTTTCATCTTTATAAGTAAGTAATTATTGTTGTAAAACATCGTTTTCGATGTTAATAAACAAATGATCCTCCTTAATTCGAATTAAGTTAAAATCGGTATTGTATAATTGTTTTGTCTTTGTTTAGGCATTTATAGCAGACCGTTCTAAAAACTTCTATATCGACAGGAGAATTTTATATAAAGTTTTATTGACAGCAAAATTGCGTTTACGTATGACCTTTGCAGGCTGGCATAGTACTGTAATGTGCAGCGTTGTCAGGGGTGCCGCACTGACAATGTTTTAATGTCTACTTTCAATTTATAAATTTTAGTAATTCTGTGTCCTTTCTATAGCAATTCTATTCCGTATCATTTTTCAGCGGAAATTTGAGGAAATTCGAAAAGTACAATTTGAAAGGTTTCTTGAACTACCTAGGTTGAACGTAACAGGATAAGATTTAAAGGATTGATTTAAGAACAATTGGACACCATCAGTCTAATGCCACCGATTGCGGGATTCTCACTAATATGCCTAATAACAATATATTATTTTATTATTTTTATTTCTAGCTAGTAATGTGATTTACTTTGACGGATAGAACCGATTTGTATAAAAATTCTATGCATCATGGACACGTCATGGATAACAAAATCCAAGGATTCAAAAATTGTATTGTTTTTATTTTTATTCATTTCGTGTAAAAATCGATGAATGCATGGCAAAGAACATTCAAGTGCATGGTTTACCAAGTTGGAACAAAACAACTTTAGCTTTTTCAAGAATCATAAAATTTCAAGAATAAAGCTGAATACCACCTGTGGACAGTACAAGAAACTCATAATCTCAAACCATTGTGCACGTTCACGTAGGCACAGATATTAGTGTTCATTTTGAATTCAGGGAACAACAAATGCATATTTCCGTTCCAAATGTTCATGATTCTACACCTTCATAATCCAGTAACGACAATTTCATTTCTACTGTAAAGATCTAGTGTCATACGTTTCATGATGACCTTTACGGATGTATTTACATTTCAATTAAGTGAAAAAAAATTTATTGTTATATTGGAGTGTTAGTGGTCTCAAATATTTCTATCATATTTCTCTGTTGGTAAATGACCTGAAGATGGTTTGACTGCTGAAAGCGCTCGTCAATACCAAAGACAACACAGTGGTTTGTATAAAATTACTAGTGGAATTAAAAAAAAATTATTTAGCCTAAGATATTAATGACGATCACAATTACATTTCTGGCTGAGGTTACTCTAATTTGGCCAAATGCCTACTTCCATAAGTGCAAATATCACGGGTACCTTACGGAGACATCACATTACAATGATTTACAAAATACGTCCAAAATAGCGTGTCGTATAACGCTATCATTAATACATTCAGTCCTCTGGGAGGTACTCTTGTTAACATAATATCGATTTAATTCAAAAGATGGAATAATAAATGATAAACATCACGAACTTGCTGTGTGATTTTATATTGTTATTGTTTGGACTGAGGACATGAGGTGTCATTTTTCATTTTCGGTTAGAAACGATTTTCAGACAGTAGCACTGATTCCATTACTGACTAAAAAATCATTAAATTTATGACAATCATTAATTTTTACCTCTGGTTTCTTGACAAGTTAATTTTCCTTTAGTGGTAATTCTGTCAATATTGTTTAAGGTTATTGTTTGAAGCGATTAATACTTATATTTTAATAAGTGAAGGAATTTTTTTTACAAAAACCTTTGAATATAAGGTATCTATCATGTGTTAACTACAAATTGGTTGGCATCTATGTTAAAAGTGTAGCAATTTATTTGCTAGGCTATTGCATATTGTAAGAAAACTAAAAAAAATATTTTGTATGTGTGTTCTACTTGCATATGTGCAAGGTAAGAGACGAGAGATATCCCTTAGTTAATCGTAATTAATTAAAATGGACCTTTTATCTGAAGGAAAGATATTTCAAAAGGAGCGTCTAGTTGGTAAGGTGTATGCATGCGTGTCAGTGATTGCATCGTCAGCCGCTCAAGCGCTACCGTAAAACGCACAGGATATCGATCATTGAGTGCCGGTTTTATGAGACCGTAAACAGCGAATAATGTCATTTCTACTTTAATTATTGAAAGTAATGACATCTGCCGAAAATAATGCAGGTGAGCAATCAAAAGGACCTCCACAGACTCCAGTTCTGACTGTAGGATGTCGTATACTTAGATCGCCATCTCACGAATCCGTTACCACAGATTTATCATTGTTTTCCGTGTCGTCATTGGCATCAGAAGCCGCTGGTAAAGGCGTTCGGTTAGTCAGTTTTAAATCGTGTACCGATGTAGCGGGGAGGGGACCAAGTCCAAATCCGGATAGCAGATCAACAAGGTGAGCTACTGTTTGGTCGTCAGCTTGTGTACTGGTTTTACTTAAATGAATGTTAAGAACATAAGCTATCACAATAAATGGCAAAAACCAATTGTATATGAGTAACCTGTTAACGTGTAAACAAATCCACTTTTTTTTCCGTCCATCAAATCTTAACTTTGCCATTATTTGCCTGTATCCAGCCAGCAATTAAAGAAACTTGATTAGGGAGCTTATTTTATAATTAAGTATTTAAAGGCAAAGATGCAAAGGATTAATATTATGCAATAGTAAAATTAAGCTTATAAAACAGAAATTAACTTTTCCATATAGGCTAAAAATAAGGAGAATTGTGGAATATTAAATTGTTCATGATGAGACATTTTTTATTAAATAGAGGCTTTTATTTATAGACTAGAAGTGCAGAATTATAGAATATTAAATTTTGAAACAATGATTTACAAAGCAAATCTATTCCCCTGTACTGACTACAAACAATCCACTGCATGAAAAGAATTATGTCACTCATATTTTGTTAACAACATTATATATTTTGTTAACTAATATGTTGGCCAACAACATTATAAATGCAGAAATTATTTAAAAAAATTAAAAATATTCAGTAAACATTTTAAAATCTTTGTATTGTTTTTGTTTTCCTCTTTCCATTTGTTTCAAAAAATGTGAAATTTCAGAAATAGATAATGACTTCAATGAATTAAAATATAGGCACATATTTAATCCTCGGGTTAACTCAGTCTATGGAAATGATTGTGTAGGATAACATCTAAGATAATAACTAGTAGCTAAAGCATAATACCTTCCTTGTATACTGGATGACTCAAAGTGGCAACCTGTGTCACATATTCTTCACACTTTTAATGGTACAAAAATGGTTTATAGTTTTACAATAATTGAGACAGTAGATTTTTATATACTTATTAATACTATCTCGATTAACCTAATATTAAGTTTTTCGGTCTGACCTATACAATATTTTTTACCATCAGGTCACTATATTTCAAACGTAGGTGTACAGTAAGATTATGTTCCAAAGTATCTGTTTTAAGTTACATTTTACTTAAGTTTATATTAGGCCTACAATTACTGTCATATGGATTGGCTTCAAGTATACATACATTTTCTTTGTTTTACATAATTAATTATGCTACATATAATTAAGTCTGTTTTACAGCTTTTAGGTTACATATAAAGGAGTTTTCGAGATTAGTGGAAATAGAATAAAACAGCAAATTACTATCTCATGTTATTTGTATTCTGAAAATATATGTTTATGGATTGTAAAATTTAAGTTCAAATTTAAATTTATTACATAAAAAGTATGTGGATGCATTAAAAACATATGTCCGACAATGTAAAGGAAAATACTAACAAATTTTATACAGTAATAATGAATGCTTCCAAATTAAATGTCTTCTGATACAATGTAAGCTGTGTCGTAGGAATGTCAGTCTAGTATAACCTGGAATTATTTGGTAGGATGTGAATGTGTGATCTTATGTGCATGGCTTGTTGAGAAGTAAGAAGGTGTATATAGTTTGCTAGACATGTCCCATGTTATTTTCTGTCAAAGTAAGAAGGTGTATATAGTTTGCTAGACATGTCCCATGTTATTTTCTGTCAATCACTAATGTGTGGAGCAAACACATCTACTAGTCTACATCGTGTTATTGTTAAGTTTTTAGCAAACACAAAGGTTAAACTGAGTTAAATTTTACGTTACATGTATGGTTCAGTAATGAGGCTTTATTGAAATCACAAATGTTTGCATAGACTACATTATTCCTGGTGACTATAAAACACGTCTGAAATTTAATCTTTTGTATTAACCAGATACCAGCATGTGTCTGAAAAATTCATTACCTTATTGAAGATGACTGATGAATAAACTAATATTTCATCATGAAATCAGTGAAGAAACAGGAGATGTCTGGGAGTCTGCACAACAGCTGGAAAATGAATTGAAGTTCTAAAAAGTCACTGAGGGATAGGTGTCTAAATTTTTAAAAGGACCAGAGTTATAAAACTCTGCCATACATACAGAGTTATGTCTGGCTGACATACAGAGGTATGTCATTTGGTCTCAAAGGTTCCATAATGTTGCTGTTAATCAAAAGAAGTTGATAAAATTGCATTGGGTCACTGTTGAACATCCGCATTATACTCATTTTATTATTAAGTGATTCTTATTTGTTTAGACTGCAATTTTGAACTCACCTTACTTCCTTTTATGCATCAGAACTAAAATCTGACAATCCATTTAGAAGGGTTTACATATAATAGAAACTATGAATAAAACTTATGTACACGCACTTGAAAGGAGGTATATTAATTAATTCTTGCAAAATTCAGGTTTATGTCTGACTGTGTGTCTAAGAAAGAAATACAGTAACTCCTTTTTATTCAGAGTAAACCATCCAAGGTAGAGAAGAGTTCTCTGAGTAATCCAAAACCACAGAATATCCACAGTCTTCTCTTAAGAATCATAATATATGAGTCGTCTAGTTTCATAACCAGATACATCCACTTTTTTCACATTCACATTTTTTTTTCATTTTCCTATACTTTATTATCTTTATTACTTTATATTTATTCTACATGTTTATCTACTTCACAAATTTCTAAAACATACATCCTTATTAAAATTGGAGTTGAAATTGCTGGTTAGTTGCAAAACCAGATCTCCTGCAATAAAGTTTTTTAGCTCTCCTGAAAATTTCCTTTTTATGGATGTATTTGGTTTTGAAACTAGATGACTCATATATGGTGAATGTTAGGTTATAGGATTTGAAATAACAGAAAACATGCATTAATAATAGAGAGATCACTTCTTTCCAATCACTTCTTTTGTCCTTATACTTATTTGTACTTCCTCTGCTATTTCTTCCTCCATTTCCGCTGGCAACAGGGAGGGTTCCTCTGGACCAGACTTGTTGACTTTTTCTTCGACTAATGCCAATAGCTTAATCGAATGGTTGGTAGACCCTATCGTTTTAGCCATGGAAAGCTTTATCTCCTCTTGGCCGACACACAGGACATTCTCTCTTAAGTCACCATCACCATACTTCTATTTCCTTAAGGAACATGGAAGTAATAAAATTATTATTACTACAGAATACAATTTTAAACACAAACATCTCTTTTAAACATTTTTACAAACACTTATAATAATAATAATAATAATAACAACAACATAATAATAATAATAATAATAATAATAGATAAAATATAGTATCCTTTTTAAATACTGTGATGTGCTCTCTTTATTAGATTATAAACATTATATTACTTTATATATTTTAAATTATTTAATATTAAATAAATTATAAATTTACATTAGATTATGAACATTATATAATTTTAAATCTATTAAAAATAATCTGTCATGAATTTTTGTTGCAAAATTTTTTTATTGTTGCACACAATTTTCCCATAATTAATTTACTGATTAACTGGCTGTCATCTTCGTTCTCAATACACTCAATCAAATCCTCAAGAGAAGTCAGTGCGGTTTCGTGATAGATTCTTGTTCTAATAAACCTTTCTTTTCTTCCACCATCATGTTTTTCATCTGATTAAATTACAATTCCTTGTTCCCTTTTAACAATTTCTTCTGTTCAAAACAGCTGCTCAAAAGTCAACTCATCTTGGTCAGTGTTGAACCATACTTTAAACATTTACTTCATTGACATCTTCCCTATCTGGCATTGAGTTTGCAATTTTTGCTGTTCGTAAGGCTCTAATTTCTTGAATGAGCTCACATGAAACTTGTTCTATTATATTTAGAAGTACAGTATTTTTCTCCATGACTTTTGAAATGTTTTAAGTTCAACACGTTACTGTTACCAAGCTGCTGCAGATAATATATGGTGTCTTAAATAGTGAATTCCTTCTAGAAAGATTTCTAGTCTTATCCTCATCAATATAATTCTGTAGCATGTTGTGATTATAATCCCTTTTAAACAATAAATCACTCCTTCATCAATAGGCTGGACAATGGAAGTTACATTTGGAGGCAAAAATTTCACCAGTATTTTTGTGTCATCAGTTTTTAAAATATTTTTAATGGGATGTGAAGGCACATTGTCAAAAAACGCATGACTTTTTCTGGTAGATTTTAGTTTTTGTTTTAAATGGTTTTATCCTTGTGGACCAAAATACTATTAAACCACGTCTCGAAGATCATACTGTCCATCCAGGCGCCCTTTTAATGATAATAAATATAAGTATATCACTACCGACTCAGAACATAAAGTTTTATACCAACTTTATATAAGTGATACACATATATTTAGTTAATCAACAGACACGTCATGGACAACAAAATCCAATGATGATAATAATTTACTAGCAAGTGAGAAAAAAGGATTCCATGCCTTTCAAAGTCTGAAATCTTTTTGCTTTCCCTATGACAAATAATTTTGGATCTTTTCGGTTAAGTGGCAGCATGCAGTGAGCAATTACTCTATGTAGCAATCGCCAGTAACAACGCATTTCCCCCTCCAACGCATTTTGCAACCATTCCATGGTGACAGTGTGGCCGGTCACTCTGTATACCGCAGTCGCAAGTGTAGTAGTATCGTTGCGTATCATGAATTTCCTTCAGTTAACAGCACAGACTCCCGACAAAGATTCAGCGATACAGTTTCTAAGAGACAAAAATATTTTACATGACCCAAGAATTTGTACGAACGGCGATCAAATGAAACTGTATACGACAGGTAAAGACCGTTGGGTATGTTCTAAAAAGGACTGTCGGGAATCCAAACAAGTGCGACAGGATACATTACTAAATAATTCTCGATTAGATTTCCGCACAATCATACACTTCACTTACTGTTGGAGTAATGAGTACACAACTGGGCAATACTGTCAAGATGAGTTGGATTGGAATTCATACATGCGAGAAGTGTGTGAGCACCATTTTAAAAAAAAAATGTCAAGATGAAAATAAAAATACAAATTGTCACTGGTTATCGCTACATGTGGAGGGGGAAATGCGTTGTTACTGGCGATTGCTACGTAGAGTAATTGCTCACTGCATGCTGCCACTTAACCAAAAAGATCCATAATTTTAATTTAAAACTTCCCGATGCATTAATACATCACATTACGGTTACTCATTTCTTACTTCATTTGTGACACAGTGTCTGTAGTCTACTAATTAATGCCAGTGACCCAGTTGACAAACACTTCCAATACAGTCCACTTTTATCAGCATTAAATATTGATCAGGATGAAAATTTTGCTCTGAAATAAATTTCTGAAATTCGCTCTTTAATTCTATTTCCTCATCACCACTTAATTTTTTGCCTTGAATAGCGATTTTACAAATGCCGTTGCACTGCTAGAATTCAACCAGTTTGATGAGACATTAAAATTTCCCTCTATTCCAAGTGCATCAAAAAAATTCTTTGCTTGTTTTACACAAATGGAACCAGTGGTGAGGGTCCCAGTCCACTAGTTGAACCACTGTAACATGGCTTTGTCTAACTCATTATATGTTGATTTTTTTCATTGAAACTGCATGTTTTATTAGAACCAAGAAATCTGAAAATAAAAGCTCATTTGTCTTCTGTTTTATGTCATGGATAGTCTGTTCACCAATATCAAACTGCTTGACAATTTTCGGAGCAAAACTGAAACTGATGGATAGTTTCAAGTTCATCTTTAATGGCGAGCACTACCCTCATCTGTTTTCTTGACATTCTGTACTATGAACAAAACATGGTTTTATGCATTTCTGTACCACACATTATTAAGACAAATATCAAACTAGAACTAAATGTGAAATTTTTGGTGTAATTCTGAAATGTAGGAACTTGGTATGATATGTTTTTGTCATGAGTGTATGTTTTGAATTAAGTGATTCAAATGTTTATTTCTCAGAACTCAGTACCTACTTTGTTTTGAAGTTTTGACACTTGCTGGGAGTGTCATTTGCTTGGAGAAACAATGGTTTTAGGAAATTCATAATGATTCCAGGAAGTACAGTACGGTATTAAGCAGTTACATTTGCACAGAAGCCAAGGCTGAGTTTTAAAAACAGTCATGTGGGCAACATGACTACATAAGCCTAACAAAAGTCCATTATTTCATCTAACAGTTAATTAAAAAAAAAAATGTTCACGTTGACGACATTCAACCAATCATCTTAAAACAACTTATATTTGCAGTTCTTTTAGTTAGCCTGATCAAATTCTCTGTGCCTAAATCCCAGATATTTTTGTGTTGTTTTTGACATTATTAATTACATTAATTTACAATTAACTATAATTAATTATAATTATTACATCATATTAAATTATAATTATATAATCTAGTTAATTATGTACTTTCTTTTATTAGACCTATCACTATTAACATTAAACACATCATTATTAATATGTTATTATTATTATTTCATTGCTGCTATTATTTTGTTGATTTTAAGTATACTACACATGCACGCAGAGCTGTGAACACACGGGCTTGTACACACACACAGACACACACAATATTAGTCTAATTTTGATGCTTCTGATATTGAAAGCTTTTTTTAAGACTGATTATTGGCACCCAGGAGAACTTTTCAGGTATACCAGCGTTTTTTATAGAATTGGTTTCTTTTCAGAAACATTCCAATAAAGTACATCCAATCAATTTGAAAACTTGAAAGTTGAAGAATCCTAACCATATGTTAACTTCTAGCCTGCTTCTGTCATCACACCATTTAATTTACAAAAGAATATTCTTTCCATGTTGTGATATCATGAAATTGTTACTTATTAATGTACTAAATATCACTATAGTATTGACGACTCGGAACACTAAGTTTTTTATAAGTAAAAACGTAAAGTTTTACCTTACAGCCTAAACCGGCTTTCACCTTTAGAAGGCTTCATCAGAGGCTGCCATAGGTAGCGTTGTCCGTCTTGTTGTTGGCGACGGGATAGTTTTTCGAAAGATCGAAGCTGTGTGTGTGTGGTGAGATGTGTTCGAATAATGCGTGCAATTTGAATTGTGTCTGTTCGTTTAGGATGTCGTTTTTATTTGTTTTTGTGTGTTTGTATATTTCTAATTGTTCTAGAGTGTCTAGTTTTCGGCCTTTTGTGTGTATGTGTAGAATGTTCATGTTATTGTCGATGTTTTTATATGTGTGGTTTGCTTCAATGAGGTGATAAGGCCAGACAGGACGTAGCTTCAAACAGAGATACATTGAACACACAAAAGCACTCCACACCACTACAGAATCTACCTTTGCAAACCACCTCATTGAAGCAAACCACACATATAAAAACATCGACAATAACATGAACATTCTACACGTACACACAAAAGGCTGAAAACTAGACACTCTAGAACAATTAGAAATATACAAACACACAAAAACAAATAAAAACGACATCCTAAACGAACAGACACAATTCAAATCGCACGCATTATTCGAACACATCTCACCACACACACACAGCTTCGATCTTTCGAAAAACTATCCCGTCGCCAACAACAAGACGGACAACGCTACCTATGGCAGCCTCTGATGAAGCCTTCTAAAGGTGAAAGCCGGTTTAGGCTGTAAGGTAAAACTTTACGTTTTTACTTATAAAAAACTTAGTGTTCCGAGTCGTCAATACTATAGTGATATTTAGTTAAGTAACGGACACGTCATGGACAACGAAATCCAAGATATTAATGTACGTTTCACTATTTTCAATAATTCTTTCTCACTTTAGTTGCTGATCGACGTCCTCCAAAAAGAAATCAAGTACTACGGTCACACATTTGACAGAATATCCCTCAACCTTGAAGAAAAGAAGACAAGAACCTCTGTTGTGAAGACACTCAATTCATTTCTAATGCTTTTTTACAAAAATTGAAGGTTCTGGGAACTTCCAAACTTAGCTTTCATTCACAAATTGCAATAACAAAAATCATGTTTGAAAAATTCATATGAATTGTAAATATTGTAAAGAAAACAAATTGTAATTATTTTGTAAATGAATCTTGGCAGTGTTTATCAAACTATTGTAAAAACACACAACATAAAAAAAAAAATGCAAAAAATTTATAGGAATACAAAAGACTACCTTTCTGTGGCATTCGCTGGAAACAGTACACTGTAGCTAAATATCTCTTTAAGAAATTATAAAATAATAAATAATTAAAGTAAAAGTCTAGCACACATCTTCTCCACTATTTATGCTTATAGTCTTCTCCTTAATATAATTTAAACTATTCTAATTTAAACTGATAATACAGACCTTCATACTAGAATATTGTAGATAAAGAAGCATGCACACCTAGAATAGAATTTAGCATTATATACACATTTATGGAAAAGTCAGAAACTCCCTTGTTCAGCGAATAAGATTCAATCATTGTCTACATTAATTAAATAGGACTGGAAGAATGAAGTAGACAAAGTACATGTTTAATTGGTATGCACCTGTGTTGTGTGTGTGTGTTCGTAGGCACATGTTTTGTTATTTCGTTGATAACACATATCCATTCTGAGCAAGTGTCAGTATGAGCAAGTGGTCCAACCCCCTTTTGTTTTAATTTCTGTCTGCAGACATTTGATGTAGTCATGTAGTGATAAGCTGTACAGTACCCATACATGTTATAAGGTAACAAGATTCCACCTCCAAAGAAAGACAAGTATACCATCAACATTCGTAGTGACATATGCAGAAATGCAATATTATTAATATTAAAAGAAATAGAAGAATAAAATAAACTTAATAAATACAGTAATGAAGAAAAAATATATTACTTAAAGATAATTAATATTTTCAAGGAATAAAAAGAAATCGAAACAAAAAGGGAAATATTATCATAAATGAATAATTGGGAAATAGGGAAATAGAGAATGCAAATTTAGGAATTAAATAATGCAATTAACATAATAAAACAATAACTGACGATGACAAATACCCAGAAGAGACGATCAAATGACAAAAAATGTAAATAGTTATTAGTAAACAATTATAATGTACAAATATTAAACTTAGCATGTAAGAAATAAGACATTGAGTATAGCCTTAGATTAAAACTATGAGGAGGTCTGTGAACTTCAAACAGTGATTGTGTGTAAGTGAACTACAGACTGTAATTAATATAAAATTACAAATATAATAATATTGAACAATAATTATAAAAGTTAGGGAGTGTAACAGTGTAAGAAGGTGAGAACAACGGTGATAGACTTTAAGAAGTAAAAACAGTGGATAGTGTAAGTGAATAAACATATTTACAATATAAACATTGCATGAAACATATAATTTATATGAAACAACAAGGTAACTCATATAGTGCAATAAAACCAAGGGGAAATAATTAAAAACAAAGAATCTTCCGTTACAAACTTATAATGTAATAGTGACGAAGATAGAATAAGATTCTACGGAATAATATTAATTATAAATTGGGAGACCGAACCTGTGACCCATAAATATATCATTGCCAAGACCTTCACTGAATAAATTAGTGTTTTAGTAGAAAGGATTATTGTTGGAAAAAATATTGAAACCAGGCAGAATGTGTCGAATTTTAATGCTGGGTTTTATACAAATTAAAGGAGGATACGAGACAAAACGATACTGAAAGACTATGAAAATAAATAGAAGAATGATGTTTTAATCGATGGTACAGAAAACTAGAAGTCCAGACGCAAAGGATCAAGAAAGAAGATCGTAAAGAAAACTACCATGTGGGTGAGATCTCTCCAATAGTCAACCAAGATATTTGAAAACATCTTAACATTTAAAGTTCGAATCACAGCGATATACTATCACAAAAAAACAATAAAAACTTTAGAACAGTGAATTCTAATTGTACACAAATAATTATTAGTAGTAAGAGTTTCTTTTTCAATTGTTCGTTTGCACTTTTGTATGATCCAAAGAACCCACAACATACATCAACAACACCTAATTACCAAACATTAATTTATAAATATTATGTTTTATGATATGTTTACGACTTGTACTATACTTTGACATGACTCATACATGAACCCTGAGATTGAGATTATTTATTCTAACGGTAAGAGTCTTCTAACAATGTTTATGTGAGATAACACTCATTTCATGTACTGGCGTTAACATTTTAAATGCAAGACTGTAGATTAGTGTACAGATCTGTACAGTATTAATTAATAATGCAGTCTGATTATTTTATTCTTAGGATGTTTTTTGTGTTTACACTTTTCATATATGTACTGTATTTTGTACCTCATTATGACTTATCATAATCCAGATAATCCAGTCCTGGAAAAATCAGGATTTTACTATATTACGTTTTCATTTTATAACTTCAAATAGTTATTAATCTTATTGTGACAATACAATGTACAACACAAAACTAGCAATTTTGAACAGTGTGGAATGACATGTTCAGTTCTGTTTTTCCTTATTACATTAAAAAATTTGTAACCTATTAAATGAAGTCTACTTTCAAAATCATGCATCCCACCAAAGATAGTATAAACATTAGTTAACTAGTAATTAATTTTATCATTCTGTAAATAAAAATGACATACTTTGACATTGCTCATTCTTGACAAACTGAAAATATAGGAAACCAATGTTGTACTGAATTGTTGGCACAAAGTATAAACTAATATCTTTGCAACTTTATATGGTGGGAAGTATATAAACACAATCAGCGTTTTGTTATTAAGAGTTACTTCATCTTGACCATTATAGTTGTAATGTCCTCTGTTCAAACAAAATGTAATAGGCTCAGTAAATAAAAAATGTGTGAATTGATTAATGTTCAAAAAGGTACCGGTATAATTAATATTTTTCCAGGTTTCATGTTTTGGCAAAAATGAAAATACATATCTATTAATAGGTAGATGGATCATTCTTGGTTAAGATGACATTAAGGAATTCAACTGTACAACTGTAAAGAGTTAATATAATTAAGTAATAAAATGTTATATAATTTTTTCACTTTACCAAAAATTTGGTGCAATGCAAATATGCTCTTTGAGCATCAAGTGATTCATATATAAAAGAAAAAGCAAGTTAGCAATCAAGCAAAAAGCTTGGAGTGCCAGTGCCACCGTGGACATAGGTCAGAGCTTTGTGATATCAAAATAAAGTTTATAACTGTTATTATATAAATTTCAAAATATACTGCCATCCAGTACATAGTCAGTGTGAGTGGAGCAACCAAAATAACTTCAGCAATGTGCTGTGCTAAAAAATGTGTGTTAGTACAAGACATGTCAAATTGAAATTAAATGAAACTGCTTTCAATATTTCAGATTATTTATTTACTGGTACTAACATTCAAATAACATGTATTTATCTAGAAATAAATACTGCTAAATATTACAATATTTAAAATATGTTTTGATTTTAATTTGTTACAAATAGTTTCACAGATAGTGAAACTTTTTAGAAATACATTAAACTTTTTAGAAATATGCATGAACTCTAAAAGTGTTTTGTAATTACATTACTGTTATTATTCTCCAAGATACTTCCTATTACATTTCAGGCCTCCAGATATTCCAGAAGTTCTATGGTTTGAAGAAGAAAATGACTTAATACGCAGTTGTGCAGCCTTATCATCTGCTCTGGGATTGCAGAAAAGCTTTAGCACCAGTGACATCAGTCAGCTACCATCCCCTGAAGAAATACCATCTTGTACATTACTTCGAAGTGCAGTGTCTGAACTAGCACTTAGTTCAATACAGCGTTCAGGGTACTTGATTGATAATCCTCGCTTGGAACATGCATCAAGGTCTTGTTCAACATGGGTAGCAGTAGGTGATGTTGCATCTACATCTCAGCTTCCATCTCCTCATGGAGGACAACACAATACGTCTACTGCACCTCCAGCACCACCACCTTCTTTCACTGCTGCAGACCTTATACGCTCAGTCAACAAAAAGGTACATATATTTTTTTTTGTAACTTGGTAAAGTTCTTTTTCTTAATACATTAAATTATTAATGTTGTGTGAATAGCATGTTTACCTCAGACATAAATGTGAAAAAATCTTGACTCTCATAAAATTATGTATTATGTACCAAACAACATTATGTATTTTGTTTATTCCTGTTCCCTTTGTAAATAATAATATCTATAAACCTGTTGTTTTTTATTCAACATATTATAATTATTATTTCACAGGATTTAATTTTGTTAAATTGATTTACTGCTGCCACTACTAGGTGAATTTAAAAATACACAATCTGAGATAAATTCCTTATATTTAAGTTCTCAAAGTCCTTTTTTTATGCAGAATGAGTAAAATATCTAAAATAATAAAAGGAAGTCTATTGTGCTCCTCAAAACTAGAAAACAGATTTCTCTCAGAAGTATAAACTAATTATATACATTTTTTTTTAAGTACAAACTATTGTAAAGTTGATTTAGATAGCAAATATTTTGGTTTTAGTTACTTAATAAATTTTAAAAGTATGTAATCAAGAATCTGAACACTAAAAATATTCATATGCAGATGTGATATGGATAAATGAATGTTAAAAAATTTGAAATTTTTGTAAAAATATTTTTGAAATTTGTACTAAACATGTTTGGGTAGCTAAGATAAATTTAGTATTATGGAATGCAAAGTATTAGATCAAATTCTAAAATAATTTTATGGTAACTGTAAAATATAAAAATTAAAATTTCTTTGAAAATAGTGTACAGTTTTAGTGATTATGTAACTCAGGATAGGTAATTAAGAAAAAACAAGGCACATAGACCGTACTTGGCACAATGGACATGTGAGAAGAAAGCAGATTCTGAAGGTAAAAGATGAACAGAGGACAGATTATTTAGACAGAGAAAATATGACACAAAGAACAGTAACAACCAAAAAGGATTTCAGAGGTAACAAACCAAGAAGTGAATTTCAATTTAAGAATTTTACTAGGTTTAAAAACTACAGACTAAGTTCTGTAGGACCAAGTGGAATGAAATAATTAGTGATATGAAAGATATAAAAAAAGGCATGAAAGGAACAGGCTAAAAATACAGGCTAAAGATTCTGAAGATTTTATTTGACAGAGAATTTATTGGTTAATAGTAAAAGATCTGATTTATTCATATGAAAGTTGAGCTTGTTGTTTCTTATGTTTCTTACTCATTACAAAAGAAAATATATCATGAAAAAAGGTTGAGAACCACTGATTTAAACTAACATGAGGCTTAAAACAAAGTAATGGCCTAGCTACAATAAAGTAATAAGAACAATAATTTCAGTAAGCAGGATAACTGTCGACTACTAAACCAGTTTAACTCACAGTGTCATAATGCTTATAGGGAACTACTGATAAGAGAACTTATAATGAATGAAAAGTAATGCAGAAAAAACGAGTCTAGAAATAAAAACAAATGCAACAAAGATACCTTACAAGTCTAGAAACAATTATCCAAACATTACGCCAGTAGCAAATGTAATAATTGCCTTACTTGAAATAATGGAAAAATTCTTAACTTTAGCCAATAGGGCATACTTTTCTTTACTAGTATTATTAAACTGAAAGATGTCCACCAGAACACCAACTCTATGTTTATAAAAGTACAGTTAAATATGTCATAAGGTATGGAAATGAATTGAGTTATGAATCAGCCGATAAAAACCACAATTGATATATTTAAAATGAAAAAAAATTAAGAAGGATATCAAACCTTACTAATAACAGTAATGTGCAGAGAATAAGGAGAAGTTATAAATGTGAAGTGATCTGTATAAGGAGCTACTATCGTTGAATGAATAAGCACCCTCAGAATGAATACAGGGATTGTAGCTTTCCCTTAACACCTGCAACATAATTAGGTTTTGCTATAAGTATGTTGTCTTCTTGTTAGCATGTGGAATATACTTCAGGACTTAATGTATTATATGATGACACTTTTGGTATTTTTAAGGGAGTACAGACAGTTTTAATATGGTCGCAATTTATGCCAGATGAATCTCAGTTTAGATCATATTATCCAGGCCAGACTTATTGGAAAGTTGCAATTTTTGGTTTCCTATATATAAAAACAATTTTGAACACAAAAAATATAAGGTTTTGGGTAGTTTCTGTGCCAAATTTAAAAGCATAACCAAAATTTAAAATAGTAAATGAAATACTATCTTTTGATTACACAATAATTACTAAAATGTTTGTTTCAAAGTATTTGTTTACAAGAAATATTTTAAAGAAAGAAAATAATATTGTTACGACAGTCTCACTGATAGTTGTATAGTACAGTGAAAACAAATTACAGAGAGCAATGAAATCACTAATCCCCAGGTGTATACACACCGGTACCAATCTGAGAGCTTGACCTTGAAACAGTTCCGACAGGCGTGATGAGGAAGGACGGGTTGTAAGCAGTTGGAACTGAAAACATCGGCTGTCAACGGCTTGCAAATGATTGTATTTTTTTTACTTCAGTGTACGGCTACGCCTCGAAGTGTATTGCGTAAACTGTGTTTAGGGTTGCCAATTTTTTTTTTGAGGAAAGTAACGTAACTTGTCTGTTGGAAGAGGAAAAAAGTATTATTTAAATTTAAGTTTTTATTGCCTTAAGTACATATTTTTTTGTGTTTTAAGCACAAGCATTTTTGGTTATCTTTGAGAGTTTGATAGCTAGTATTACAATCTGAATCTAGATTTAAATAAATAAATAACTCATTTTTTTATTAAATTTATGGACGCTCTGTTTGTCTCTTCTCGCCACTTTACACTTCAAACAAACACACAAGGATCACAACAACGTATAAATAATGATCTAGAAAGGAAACCGATATGGACTGCCATCTGCCGTTTCGTTCAATAATAAATAATCATTGTTAATCGTGTGTGTTCCGTTCTGTTTTATCTTAGGCATCGATAAATCGTTCGGAAATTACGTACGAGGGTGTTTCGTTTCGTGCATTACAGTAAAGACTCAAAATAAAGTATTTTCGCATACTTTATTTTTATGCAAAAGTATAAAGTATATTGACCAAAAATAAAGTAGGATACTTTATTATAAAGTATGGTTGGCAACCCTAACTGTGTTGTACCACTTTGTTATACTTGTTGGTGCGTCTTGTTAGTGTAGTGAATCTTCAATTGTGTATTATATTTTTTGTGTTTGTGCTTCGCAATTTTGGCAAATATGTCAGAGTTTGTATCAAAATTAATAGGCAAGAAACTACATAGTCAGAGCAGGGAAATAATAAAAAACGTTTATGATTTCATGAAAAAAGAGTGTATTTACTCCCACTGAGGAAGAGGCACATCACCTCGAAACGTATGGGGAAGTGATAAAGAAAGTAAGTTCATATGTGAAAGTTTATATATATAATAATATTTTATAAAGTGAACGAAGAGGATGGATCAACAAGCTAATTGAAAAAAGAAGCACAAGCAATAATGAAAACTGGAAAATGTAACGACGGCTTTATTGTACCCATTCAAAAATGCCAAGAGAGAACAGCAGCCGCATGTGGAGTTTCAAGGACGGTAGTTCAGACAATATTGCAAGAAGCCAAGAAAATGTGTGAGGATGGTAGTCCAACGTGTTCATTTTCGACTCCAAAGAAATATAAAAGGGACAAACCCGTTACTGGTATCGACGATTTTGATAAATGCGTTGTTCGTAGAACCGTTCATGAAGTGTGTGTGGCTGAACGGAAACTTCCAACCGCAGATATAATTAGGAAAAAACTTGAAGACAAGATTAAGTTTAAAGGTAGCGACCGTAGTTTAAGAGTCATTTTGAAATCGCTAGGTTTTAAGTGGAAATCTACCCCAAGTAATAGGAAAGTTCTTATTGAAAAGAGTGACTTACGCCAAAAGCGTATTCACTATTTAAAATGTCTCATTAAGCACAGGGAAGAGAAAAGACCAATTGTTTATGTGGACGAGCCATATATTCTCTCTAGTCATGTGTCATCTAAATCGTGGAGAGACGACAGTGCAAAATGTATACACCGGCCAGTATCTAAAGGCGAAAGGCTGATAATTATCAACGCTGGAGGCGAAATGGGTTGCATACCGAATTGTCTTTTAATGTGGAAGGCTGGAAGAAAGAGTGGCGATTACCATGACCAAATGAATAAAGACAATTACATAAAATGGTTGCAAGAGAAACTTCTTCCCAACCTACCTCCTTAATGTGTTGTTGTAATGGATAATGCAGCCTATCACAATGTGGAGATACATAAGTCACCCACCTCGAATTCCAAAAAGGAGGATATGATAAAATGGTTAGAGGATAACAGTGTCCCATTTTCGACAAATATGTTGAAGCTTGAACTTTTAACGCTTATAAAAAAACACCAGAGTAACAAGAAAACGTACGTAGTTGAGGAGCTACTGAAAGCACATGGTCATACGACACTGCGACTTCCGCCATATCATCCCGATTTAAACCCGATCGAGATGATATGGTCTATCGTGAAAGGGCATGTTGCAAAACACAATACTACATTTAAAATGAATGATGTAATTGCCTTGTGTGAACGAAAATTTGCTGAACTGTCCGAAGATGACTGGAAACCTCTGTGTGATAGAGTTAAAAGATTAGAGAGGGAATACTGTGAAAGAGACATAATTATTGACGAAGAAACCGATAGGTTTGTGATTTCATTAGATAGTGAGAGTGACAGTGATTGTGAGCCGGAAACAGATTCCGACGCAGATATGTGCGGTATCGAAATGTTTTCTGACTGAAAGGAAGTTCAGTAGACATCAGTCGTAATAATTTAGATAATGCGTTTTAGTATTGCGTCTATTATATTTCCAATTTTATTTATTGTATTAATTTACCCTGTAACTCTTACGACAAACGTGTATTTAGACATCGTTATATGTAAATAACTTGTATGCATTGTTTACTTTAATGCATTTTTTACGAAAAATAGTACAAGGAAATCGAGTGTTTGTTGGAAACAACAGAAGCTCATAAAAACAAAGTACCGACTGTCCTGGACATTACGGTAAGTTATATTTACGATGTTTAGGATATTAGTTTGTATTTACTTTATTTCAAAACGTGTTTTACATTTTCAGTATGCAATAGATTGGCCTATTCGTTGAATTATGTGTTGCGTCCGCGCGCGCCCCCGTGTGTGTGTGTGTGTGTGTGTGTGTGAGAGAGAGAGAGAGACCTCTCATGCTTTCATATCGGAGTATTTTGATCTTTGAAATATTAAACAACGAAAAAACTATACGAATTTTTTCGTATTTATTTTATTTTCTTTTTTCAACGGATATTTCGTTGACTCATACTTGTTCAGTATAGTCAACGTTGTTTATAAACTATAAATTTTGTTTTACGATTTTAAACAATACTGATTCAACGAAATAGGCGTATAAGAAAACAATATGCGTGTGTGTGTTTAATATTATAACATACAAGCTGACAAACCCCACCACACCATGTATACATAAGCACAACACAGCTTCCGTCTTTTCTGTTAATGCTCCGCTACGCTCTGCTTACATCATTGATATCTCGAAACTTTTCCTCAACACTTTCTCGGATTGTGATCTTAAAATTTTACTTGGACTTTCAGAAAACGGTTAAGCAAAAAAAAGGTATAGGTCATCGCTTTGGAAAAAACGTTCTCCGCTGGATGAAAAAATGCTTTCACTCGCGTACTTATTCGATGCCTCTTTGAAGAAATTTACAATTACATTAATAATTTACAGCTTTAGTATTCAACTACTACTCAGAAAATGTATAAAGTTAAGTATACCAAAGATTTGTTATAAATGAGCGCAAACTATTAAAATATAATGTAGGCCTATAAAGTAATGCAAATAGTCACCTATAGAGTAACGGCACGATATTTTTAAGTTGACTATTAGCTATTGTCCTTGCCAGCTGTCGTCAAGGTCTAGCTCGCAGATTGGCACCTGTGTGTATAATTAATCACAAATAACAGTATGTAATCAACAAGATTATACTCATACAATAATTCAAACTAAATTAGTCAACACACAATAATAATGTCAACTAATAGAGTCCCACACAAAATCACTTTTCACTAATAACCATTTGAGACGCACTGAGTCAATCACCCTACGTAAACTGAACTAAGCAGGAGCTGTTGTCTATTTATAGCCTGCAGGGTTCCATAATATGCGTCCTTAACAAGGACTCGAAAACTAGAGGATACTTCAGTGCGCCCTTGGCAGAAACTCATATCTGTTGGGCTCGCCGAGAAACGTGTAGAATGACACACTCCATTGTTTGAGAATGTTCTGTAATTGCATAACACTTCCCCCTCCTTAAGCCTGTTTGTCCCGAACTGACAAACCGTCTCTGAAGTAATACTTGACCAGGAGATCTAGGTGGACAACCTTGAATTTTCGCTGTCCTTCCTTAGCATGGTAAACGAAGACATTTCCCTGAACAAAAATTTCGATCAGGATGAAAATTTGGATTTATGTAGCTAAAGATGTATACTTTAAAATAAGAAAACCTTACCATCGCGGCGGGACCCCGTTTCCGGGAAAATCGATCGGAAAAGTCGTGATTGTCGGTTTTCTTCACGTAATTGTTTAAATAATGAAAATAAATCAAAACGTTTCAAATAAATGTTGTAGCTTATGATTTATCTACAAATTTTGTCTAAACAATTTTTCGATATCTGAATTAGTTTACGAGATATAAACGATTTTCCACGTACTCTCGCTGTACTACTCGTGGATGCGCGCGCATCTCCAAAATAGGAAAATTTTCAAACATGTGATTAATTAATCGATAATTTGGGATATTTATCGAAGTCGGAAAATTTTGAAAATGACATAGGACATAGAGAAAAACCTCAGCTTTCACGTGAATATATTTACATATTTCATTAAAGAATTTATCATATACAAAAATGTGTTTAAAAATGGGCAACTACATCTTGTGAACAGAAATTTCGTATTTTGTCACAACTTTTTTGAAAATCATCAGAATGAAAATTCCTTCTGGATTTACTTTCTTTAAGGTTTGTATAATAATAATATTAAAACGAGAAAAGGATTACTGTTAAGGGGGAAAAATGATCTTGCGTCGAAGTTTGGGTTGTTTTCCATTCTTATTTTTAAGTGTTTTTTCCGGAATTCATTTATCAATATTTTCAATGTGAATTAATCAAAATCAATAAAAATGTGCTTACAAGTACTTAAAAGTATACTCTTTCGAAAGGATTAAACATTTTTTCAGTACACGTAATATTTTTTAAATTATGCTAAATTATTATGCATAGGTACCAAAACTGGCCATATTTTAGTAAAATAAATACAACTTTTTCCAAAATGAATATTTTTGTTTGAAAATTTTAGAGCATATTAAAAGAATGCACATAAGAGAGATTGCACCTATACAGAGAATACACCTATTGTAAAGGTAGAAATGAGAGGGCCTACTAAGTGAGATGAAAATGCAGGTGTCAGGGAAAAAAGCGACCTTGGTATTTGAGCGCGCAACGCCAGGCGGCGTGACATGGCGCACTCAGGGACCACGCAGGCGCAGGACCTTAAACAGCCGGGAAGTTAGTCAGTCTTGTTGTCGCATGATTGTTACATAGCTGACATTTTAAAGTTATTATTTTTTGATAATAAACAGTTTGCGTTAACAATGAGTGAGAATTGTGAAAAAGTTGATAATATCACTGGTTTCATTTGTGAAAAAGATTTATAAAATGACAGTGAAGAACATGTTGTTCTTGTGACACGTGGTTTAGAAACATTAAAAGCTGTCAGTATTGAAAGAAACGAAATATTGAAATGTACTGAAATAAGCAGTGCTATAGTAGTAAATACATTTTCGGCGTGTTCAACAAAAAATGAACTTCAAATTAATCATAATTATCAACGTACTCCCCTTTTATATTTTTATACAAAGTGGTGGCGGTAACTGATGAATTTTCAGCATTATAATACTCGGAATAGTTTATACAAACAATTACATTGATCATTTTCCTTACAGAATTTAAGAAATAAACATAAAAGTAGCTACAAACCCTTAAGGTGCCGAGATTCCCCCACATCTATCGTAAATTTTACTACATAAATTGTGTAGGTAAAAGTATGAGGTACTACAGTAACATTCTTGTTTTTTACAAATTTTCATTTTTTAGAAGCTATATACCAAAAAAGGAAAAAATGACGAGAGGTGTAAGTGGAAAATCGGCGTTATCTCCGTAAAGCATTAATATTTAAAAAAACTTTTTTAACCAATCTTGCTGAGAAAATCACGGGCTACAAGATTCATATACAAGTGTTTCGCTATTTCCATATTTTAAATGAGTAGGACGGAAAATGAACGCTAAAAAGGCCGACGCGCGGCGGAAGGTCGTGGAAAATCGTTTATATCTCGGAAACAAATTAATGGATCGAAAAATTGTTTAGACAAGTTTTGTAGGTAAAAGTATGAGCTACCACAGTAACATTCTTGTTTTTTACAAATTTTCATTTTTTAGAAGCTATATATCAAAAAAGGAAAAAATGATGAGAGGTGTAAGTGGAAAATCGGCGTTATCTCTGTAACGCATTAATATATCAAAAAATATTTTGAACAAGTTTTGTAGAGAAAAACACGAAGTACAACATTTATTTGTAACATTTTTCGCTATTTTTATTTTTTAACTGACTATAACAGAAAGACGAACGCTAAAAAAGCGGAAGCACGGCGGAAGGTCGTGGAAAATCGTCTATATCTCGTAAACTAACTCAGATATCGAAAAATTGTTTAGATAAAATTTGTAGATAAAATCACAAGCTACAACATTTATTTGAAACATTTTGCTATATTTTCATTATTTAAACAATTACGTGAAGGAAACCGACAATCACGACTTTTCCGATTGATTTTCCCGGAAACGGGGTCCCGCCGCGATGGTAAGGTTCTCTTATTTTAAAGTATACATCTTTAGCTACCTAAATCCAAATTTTCATCCTGATCGAAATTTTTGCGCAAATTTGTCGAAATTTTGTCTTCGTTTACCATGCTACCTGTTGAATCCGATAGACAACATCGTTGATTCTCTTTTTCACAGTGTAAGGTTCTTCTCAGTTAGTCTGAAGCTTAGATGAGTGACCACGATGGCGCTTTGGGTTGTACAACCAAACCTGATCTCCTTCTTGGAAGCCCACACTGTTGCTGCAAATGTCATACCGAATTTTCATTTTATCACTGGCTATCTTCAGCTGTCCTCTTATCAAGCGGTTCATTTCTCACAGTTGGTTTTCTAATTGTGAGGAATAGTTCTGTGGATCTTGGGAATGAGTCTCAGGTGATCCGAACATCAAGTACCCAGCAAGATGAATTTCCTGCCAAAACATAAATTTTTCTGGAGTTATACTGGTTGTGTTGTGTACTGATGACCTATACACCATGAGGAATAGTGGCATACGTTGGTCCCAGTCTGTTTGGTTCTATCAACAACCTTTGAAAGATGCTGCTCAAGTGTCCTAATGAACCTCTCATCCATTCTGTCCAACTGATGATGGAAAGGCGTCCTGGTCTTTTGAATTCCGAGTAGATGGCATATTTTTTTAAACACTCCTGACTCGAAATTCCTCCCTTGATCTCTGTAGATTTCCATAGGGACTCCATAACTGCAACACAAGTTGTGAATTAGTGCCTTTTACACATTGGTTTATAATTCCATAAGCTTCCACCCAGCTAGTAAAATAATTACCTATAATCATGATGTATCGGTTCCATCGTCAGTAACTGGAAAAGGTCCAACAATGTCTATGGTTCAGAACCATGACAGCCATCTTGCCAATCAGGGTGGCGACCTTCCTCATTTGCTGTCAAGAACAGTACAATATCTTCATCAGTCATCTGTTCTTGTCGAAAATCTTGTGTTGTTCAGCCATTACCACGGAGACGCCCTCACTGATGTTGTACCTTGAAGTTGTACTCTTGCAGACGTTCGAGTCACCTTGCCAGTTGCCCTTCCGGATTTTTAAATCTTAAGAGCCATGCAAGCGTGGCATGGTTGTTGCATAGTGAAAACTCTCATCCATAGATGTATTTATGGAAGTGCTCCAAAGCTCAGGTGATTGCCAGCAACTCTCTCCTTGTAACACAATAATTCCTCTCTGATTTAGAAAGCCTGTTGCTGTAATACACTTTTACTTGTTCTTCACTGTTTTGCACTTGAGACAAAACTGCTCTTAGACCAGTATTGCTTGCATCTGTGTCGACAATGTACTTCCCTTCAGAAGCTGGGAAAGCTAGATTGGCTGTGAACATAATGCAATTTTGAAAGTCCTGAATGCTTGATCATACTCTTTCGACCACTGGAAGTTTCGTTTATTTTCTATTAGCGCAGGTAGTGGATACAGATGTTTAGCTCAAGGAACTGAGGATGCCTTTATATCATATTATTTATAATTGCTGAAGGGGGTTTGACCTAGAGGGGGAGTGCTTCTGCTATGCTGATTGTTCAAAGGTAGGCAAAGAACTAAGTTGAAGTCACTTAGAAAAGAGTTTCAACTACTAAGAAATCAGAGAGGGTAGAAAGGTGGAATCTTCTTTGAATTTAATTATTTTTTATGAACCATGGTGGCCCTAACAAAGAGTAGACAGTTCTGAGCTGTGGAAGTGATCCAGCTTGTATTCACTGGAAGACAATAAGAGAGACCACCAAATGATTTCCGCATAGTACTGGCTAACCTAATACTAATACTGAAAGTAGTCCTAAACACTGGTATAAGAAACAACACATATTTCTTGTAAGCAGAAAGAGGGAAGTGTGACACAAGAATAAAAGAACGCTTTTGTCTGGATGTTGCTAGCCTACTGAAAAGTTGGTCACATGGGTGTTAGAGAACAGGCCTTCCAATTCTTTCCAGACAATAATAGTGGTTCACTCCAAACCATGTCTTTGCATAAGTTAGTCTTCCTCTCCACTCTGTCACTTCCAGTCACATGGAGTTTTTCTAAACTACAGTAGAAATTTTGCAAACCATACCAGCCACTTGTAACCAACCTTAAACGATCTTAGTAATTTCTGAATATACAATTAAAAAATATCTTCATTGTCAAAATATAATTTAATATAAATTTAATTTTCACTGGAAGTTTTCTTTTGTTTTAAGGAGCAAAATTATATTTTTTCGAATTTACTCTCAACTTTTTACTCATTAATTTAACTTCTGTTTTTATTATCTCAAACCTTTCTTCTAGCTCTACAAAGTAACAATGAATCATGTATTAAAAAAGTATAAAAGATGGTGCACTGCCACCTTAAAGAAGTACTAAGATACAACGATGCAGTAAGGAGTGATACTCTTGGTAACGATTTATAAAATTCTAATAGTGAGTCAGTCAAAAATGTTTTACCAAGCAAAAACATTATCAAGTTTAAATTTTTCTAATGAAGGAAGAACTAATATTTTGTGATAAGTATTATGCATTTTACAATTCAGCAAATATGAGAAATATGTGCTTAATTGTTCAGTTTATTATTAATCTACCAATTTTTACAAGGGATTTACAATATTTGTTAGTATATGAACATTAAAAATTTTATGCCTTAAGACTTGATAATTTTATAAAAGTTAGGTTACTAATTTAATTTATGAAACTAAGAAACTCTCATGTGTTAGATATACAAGTAAAGTATGTGTCTGCAAAGTAAATATACATTGCATGTAGAAAATAAGGGAATTTTCTTGCTATAATGGTAACACTGCCATTACTGTTAGTCAGTGCCAATTCCTCATATTTGGAAAGAGAATAGACATTGCTCAAGTAATTTATGTTACACATTTTGAAAATGGCAGCCCTGACCCAAAGTCTTGTCATATGTGAAATTACTCGTAGATATGTTTTCTGAACACTAAAGGTGAAGGCCCAACAGAAATTCATTTTTAAATACAAGCTGTCTATGATGATACTGTGTCTCAACTAAAGGTCTTGAAGTGCTGCCATGAATTTTTGAAGGATGGACTGTTGACAAAGAATAAAGGAGTGGTAGGCTATCTTTGATGATGTTCTTCACAAAGGCAGAGATTGATAATATGATAATTGCACAAATAGATGTCTAAGACATCATCTAGTTAATGGAACTATGAATACAAAATTGGGGTACAAAAATGGAGTAGACTTTTTCATGTTCTACAAAATTGCTTGTCTGAAACTGCATATGTTTGTCTCTGTGCTGCTCAACATTAGAAGTAGGATGTTTCGGATCATTTGCCACACAGTCTGGATGTCACACCCAATGAGTTTTACTTGTTTCTTTACACGAAGATCACCTGAAGAGGACTAGCGGTAGACATCTATGATTTGGGCAAACCAAAGCTGGCTTCTCAGGCATAATAAGGGTTTGGATAATTATTTTGAAAAGTAAGTTCACACGCATTCAAATAATTTTCAGTTAACTGTTTTTGAATAAATGTTTTAAAATACAATGTTTGAAAAACCTTTTTATCTTTACTTTGCAGACACACCTCATATACTATGGGTAAAATGTATTATAAATGTGTAGTATGTACATGAAGTGTAATACGAAAAGCTATATAAAAAACATAGCTCTAATTGACTTTCATTTGGCCACCTTTTGCTTTAAAGTAATCTGTATAATATTTACCTTATTCCGTCGTGTGACTTCGTTTTTGCATTTTGGTTTACTTTACGCGTTTCGAGACATATGTCCCGTCATCAGAAAATAAAATAAAATTCACTCTTACGAGGTCGTTATACATTAAAATACAAATATTTGAAAACGATAACACACATGCCCGCTTTACTTGAGTGCGCACTCGAGTCGGACCGATCGGACACTGATTATCAATAGCTACCACGTAGACAGGTTTATTGCGGTATCGTAGAGTGGGTTTGATTTAAAATTTAAATGGTCGTTTAGCACGAAGTCACGACTGTGTACGTCATTGTATGCTCTATATATCTCAAATTCTTCCAAGGCGTTCATGTAAGTGCCTTTATTACAAAAATGCATGGGTTTCAAGTTACAAACACAGCTTGTATATTTATGATTTTCGTCTATCAAGTGACGTGCATAGTTGGATTTTATGTTTGATGATGTTGTCTGACCCTTCAGATTGTGCTTAGGTGTATGCTCAATAAAACGTTTTTGGAAACCTCTTCCCGTCTGGCCGATATAGAAGCATTCACAATCGTCGCACGATAATTTGTACACCCCCGTTTTCTTTTCTAAAGGGATAGTTATTTTATTGCGGAGTGTGTTCAAAAGATTATTGTTGGTTTTAAATGTTACGGTACTATTATTATTATTTAACACACTAGTTAAAATTTTTGGCATTATTTTTGTGTATGTCGTTGAAATAAACATGGTTTTAGTTTCTTTTTATTTGCGAGGTTTAGATAGTTTATGCTTTTGTTTCCTAAGGAGGTTGTCAATCAAGGAACTATTGTAGCCATTGGCTTGAGCTATGTATTTTACTGTGTTTAGTTCATCATTAAAATCCTCGTTGTCAAGAGGTACTGTTAAAAGTCTGTGTATAAAGTAATTAAAGGCTGCCATTTTTTGCGAAAAGGGGAGATGTGAGTCGACAGGTATGGTTACATCGGTGGTGGTTGGTTTCCTATGTATATTGAATTTCAGTTTATCAACGTGTTTAGTAACTGTTAAGTCCAAAAAGTTTAATTTATTATTTGTTTCATCTCAAGAGTGAACTGAATGTTCTCATGTATATTATATTTTAATGTACAGTATAACGACCTCGTAAGAGTGAATTTTATTTTATTTTCTGATGATGGGACATATGTCTCGAAACACGTAAAGTAAACCAAAATGCAAAAATGAAGTCACACGACGGAATAAGGTAAATATTTAATAATATATATATACTTTCACTTATGAACTTACTTTTGTCACTTCCCAAACGTTTCGAGATGTTGTTTGAAACGTTTGGGAAGTGACAAAAGTAAGTTCATAAGTGAAAGTATATATATATATATTATTAAATTAATAAAGTGAACGAAGAGGATGCAACAACAAGATAAAGGTAAATATTATACAGATTTTGTCAATAAGTGACTTGGATACCATTTCAAACATGTCTTTCAACTTTAAAGTAATGCTCTTGTCAAATGATCCACTCTTCCTAGTATTCTGCCACACTTTTGAATACTCAGAAGGAGTTCCAGTCTTCAGACGTGTCCAAAACCACTGCGACTCTTGATCGATTTCTTCCTTGGTATTAAATGGTAAACCTTCAACGTGAGCTTAATTGTGGAAGAAAGGAAGATATCACAGAGAGAAAAACTGATAAGTATTGAAGGTGAGAAGTGACAATAAACTTGGCGTGGTTGCAAACTAGAAACTCACAATATCCATCGGGCACAGTTTGAGAGAGGAGATCAGACTGAAATGGAACATTTTGAAAATTAATTAATTGTCTTTTTCCTCAGATATCACAGAAATATCACCTTTTATTTGCACACTTTTGTGACATATGAGTGAATAAAATTTCAAAAATGGAAAGGTTTGCTCAGGTCATCCCATCAAAGAATTACAAACAGGTTTATTGGATTATATAGATTTGATATCAGGATATAAATGCTACAAGCCTTAATATGGAAAATATATAATTAAAGGAATCTGAAATTGAAGAAAAGGAATCTGAATGTATCTGCAGAAAAAAAAAGGTAAACTCAAACTTAATTTAAATAGTTCAGTTATTCGATTTTCTTTCTGAATTTTATTCTTCTTTATAAATACAATATATTGGCAGTTATACAAGTATAACATGTACATCCACAATGTCATGAAAACTTCACAGTTCAAACATTTCTGCTGTATGTATATGAGTTTGTTTCTTAAAACATTATTTCATATATGGATACTGATTTTTAATAAATATACTTTAAATTAATTTCCCTTATTTAATACAATAACTACAGTTTGATTTGGTTTTAAAGTTGTTAAATGGTGTTTGTTGTTCAGATATAAAAGTGGTAAATATTTTACAGGTTAGACAAAATTATATTCGTCGCAGACTCATGACAACTTATAAAGCTTTAGAACGACTGTCTCAGAGTGAGTTCAATTTAGACAGACTAGAAGTAGCTGCAGCTAATGCTGCATCTGGATCTTCTATGCCACCCAAGCCCTCCACAGATGTACCAGCAGTCCATCTCACAGTTCCAGGAGCTGGACCACCTCCACCATCTTGTACACAAGTTACAACAATATTACGAGTTGTCAAACAACGAACTAATAGTAAAAACCTACCTTTAACTGTAACTGATGTGGAAAGGGAACGAGGAAAACCATTATCCAAATATGATAGAAATATGATGATTTTCAATTGGCTACATACATTGGATGATTCTTCTTTTGAAGGACAATGAATACATGTAATATCTGAAATATTACTTCTACACTAATAATGTTTACATCAAATCAGATGATAAAATTACATCCTTTCTGCTATATACTGTAAAAAGTTGTGTAATCTATTATTATTATTATTATGTAATCTATTATTATTATTATCTTCTTAAAATGTTTGAGTGAGAAGTAGGTACAAAATGAAAATAATTTTAAAGTGTAAATATATACATTAAAATACTAAACACACTGTTGCAAGCATGTGCGCCTGTGTGTGAGTTTGTGCACATTCCCAGATGCACGCGCGCGCGCACACACACACACACACACACACACACACACACACACAAAGACTTCTCTTGTCCACAATGTTTTTCCTGTGGAAGACATAATTCAGCATGATGTTCAGGAGGTATTTTCAAAAAAAGCAGCTGAAGTGTATCAAGGGACACACAGTTAGACATAAAAATAAAATCAAAATTTAACATTACAATGACTTTCATCAAAACTCGTACATTATGAGAGAAATGATAAAGTGTTAATTTTCATAGTCTAGTCTGAGTAAATTGTCTGGGATATGTCATGCTCCCTTTGAGCTTAAGATTAGTTTCTGTAATTTTCATGACTGTGTGCTAAGATAGTACAACATTTTGTACTCGTAAATTGGTTCACTTTATTGTCTAAGTAATGAGTATTCAAGGGCATATCAGTATTGGATTAGGAAGGAAAAAAAGGATATTTTATATTCACATTTAATTTTGTCACATAAAAGAATGGTGATAACATGAAAATAACATGATATGAAAACTGTACTGTAACTTGTATAAAAGAATTAATGAATTCAAATGATCCTGTTTTTAAGCATTCATTACTTTTCTAGATAATATTTAATATTTTTTATAACATAAATTCAAATATTTTTCAGAACCTAAGAAACTAAATTTTATGTTTGCAGAATTTTATGAAACATCTTGATAATCTGAAGATTAAATTGTTACAAAAAATAATTGTATTACTATGCTATACCTATATATATATATATATATATATATATATATATATATATATATATATATATGGTACTTGAATAAGAGCGCAGTGTGTATATTTATCTGGAAATATAAAAACACTTTATACAATTTTATTTATAATTATGAGTTTTATTTATTGAACAAAGCAAGTGCTCAGTTTTAATGTGACCATTTGGCAATTGTCTCTCTGTTTGAAGTATGTCTCATGATAACTTTTGAATGCATCAACCGATTTTCATAAAGGTTATCATGTGTGTCCATTCATTTACCCTACACAATTCTATTATTTTGATATTGATCCTCTCAAAAAATGAGGGGGGCAAAAGGCAAAAATGTATGTCTAAATTATGAACAAAAATATATGTGGGGTATCAAACTAAAATGAATTTAACTAAAAAAAAAAAAGGTAATGTACTGTCTGGTTTTGAAAATTTAAAAATTTTGGGACTCCAGGGCCCAAAAAGTAAGTCATGTTTTGATAAAATTGTAAAAAAGTACATGATGAGTTATCAAGTTAAAGAGAATTTAATCTAAATATAGATTTGGAAATTTAAAAATTTTAGGACACCCAGGACTAAAAAGGAATTACAAATTTTTAAAAATGTAAAAATCCGACCGGGTATCACACAAAGGGGATTTTAACCCAAATCCCAGTGAAGCATTTGCTATGAATATTTGTTAACTTTAAAGGTAGGGCCTTCAGAGGAAAAAATTATTTAAATCAAAATTTTAAGATAATTGTAAAAATTTATGTGTGGGATCAAGTCATGAGGAATTTTATTCAAACACAAACTTGCCATCTTTAATAATCTGACAGAGTTGCTATCTCTCAATAATCCTTGAAAATTTTGGATAGTCTTTAAAACGTTTATAAGCTTTGTTTACAAAAAAAAAAAAACTGTATATATTGTTATTAGTTATGTGTATTTGTGAGAGGTATTGTAGGCCTATTGATATCTACAGAAGCAAACATAAACTTAAAAGATACGACTAAATTTATTGTCTTGTGGGCATTATGGTTATAAATTTATCTACAAAACCAATGCAGTAGTTTGGAATTTTGCTTTTGTTGTATGATTGCCTTTTTACAATTGTTATTTTAGTAAAAAAAAGTAATTAGGATTTTTGTAATTTTCCTGATAATGAAAAATTATCTAATACCGGTACTAAAATTTATGTAACAATGAACATATTTCGTTCAGATGAGTGAGCGAGTTCTACAGCTCAGGGAACTTACTAGTACAGTATTATGTTTTCTATATTTTTTTTATTAATATAGAATAATGTTTTACTAATGGAAACATAATTTGCATAATGACATATAATTTTACTATATAAACATAATTTACTAAAGTAAGTTTAAAAAATGAAGAATACTTGGAACTAAGTTAGAAGACACTGACTAGTTTTAAAATTATTGTTTGTGCAAACATTTATGGTTTAAGCTTGAACATTTTTGAGTCACACATACGCGTGTTCACATGCATGCATGCAGAGAGTGAATTGTAACACAGACTGCAAAGTACTATGGAAGATATATATTTATTTTGTTAAAATATTACAAATTGTAAATAGCTATTGGTAATTACTTCTATCAGTGTATATGTAATGTAAATTAAGTCTGATTTATTCTTACAATGGTAACTCTGCATATGTAGCATTTATGTTGTGATGATTTAACAACACATTTTGTAAATTATAGACATAATGTAAAATACTGCAGTGGAACATTTTTAAAGTGATAATATCATAAAAACAGCTCATAAAAGTTTGTAGAGCATTTTCTATTACTAAAAAAACATTAAATTTAATTTGTTTGATCTTCAACTACAGAAGAGTATTATTTTGATTAGAAATTCTCTATTTCAATACTCTACAATGTTAAAATGCTAGTCAAATACATATCACAATAATAAGTTAATTATAAAACAAGGGTGAGCCAATGAAATGTGTGATGATAGGCTGAAAAAGTATGAAAAAAACCAGAGGAGGTATGTCTGCACACTAGTTTTTGAAAACCTACCCATGTACATGTTTATTTTATATTAAAAGAAACTATACCCCAAAAGAAAAAATATATAACTTACCAGGGTAGTTCAAAAAATTCTTAGTGTAAGTAGAAAAATCATGTGTTCTTTGCAACTTTGAGCAGTCGGACGATGTACCATAATGTTTTAAACTGTTATCTATACTAGTTTGGTTGTTGTGATCTAGTGATGTAAACATGCTTAGTGTTTTTTAAAAAATGAATAAAATTGAATGTAATGCAGTAATAATATATTTCATCAGAAAAGTTTAAATGAACAGAAATAAAAATAAGCAACTGAAATGAATGAAAAAATTGGCAGCTGATTTCAAACATAGTCACTTGTCCATTTGTAACAATGAATGTTTAGGTCATCCAAAAACAAATTACCACTAATGAAAACATAAAAAAATCTACAATGCTTACAATCTACAATGATAAATGATTGACATGTGAAAATGCATGAGCTTGCTGACATTACAGAAATCTCAATAGATTGTGTCCACAACATGTAACATGAATATTTGCATATGAAAAATCTGTGAGCACTATGTATGAGATGATTTTAAACATCACATTGTTAATATTGATGTTAAGTATTTCCTAACCATCGATTATAAATATATTTGAAAGAACATTCCTGAAGTGTTGTTGGGCATGTTTAAATGCATTCAAACCGAGTTTCTGTGACGATTTGTCACTGTTGATGAAACATGGATTCACCACTACATGCCAGAAAAAAAACACCACCCACACGCAATAGGTGGAAGTAGGCAGAAGTGCTCCAAAGAAGGTTAACACTGTTCCATCAGCTGGAAAAGTGATATCATATGTTTTCTGAAATTCACAGGGTGTGGTGCTTACAGACTATTTAGAAAAAGCACAATAAGCAGTGGAGAGTACTAGAACATTGCTGGAGCAACTGAGTGAGGCTATGAAGACAAAACATCTATTGTAAAATTACAATTAATAAAGTTTCCATCAACTGTCTTGATGGAAAAGCAATTTTTTCTTTTTGTAAATGCATTTATCTCAGCAATGACACCCACATCTGAAGTGAAGCCATTTCTTCAAATGCAGGAACAAGAAAAGTCACTAGGGACTAAATCTGGAAAATTTTGTGTGTGTGTGGGGGTAGTAAATTTACAGGGTGTGGTACTTAATAAATGCAACAACACACCCTGTGAATTTACTACCCTCCCCCACACACAGTATTTTCCAGATTAGTCGCTAGTGAGTTTTCTTGTTCCTGCATCTGAAGAAATGGCTTCACTTCAGATATGGGTGTCATTGCTGAGACAAATGCATACATTATTTATTTGATCACAGTAATCAAATTAACCTTACCTTAAAAAAATACACCTGTTTTAAACATTATGGTACACTATCTGACAGATTGAACTTTCAACCACTCGTAGCCATTTGATATTCCTGGTACTATCTCTGTGTCAGGCCATGAACTTTTAAAAACACATATGAAATTTGATGCTGGATTTGAGATTAGACCTACTGTCCTCCTGAATCGACATGCATTTGAGCAGTATAGTCATAGCATGCTAATACACAGCAGGCGTCTTCTACCTACAACAGTTAATAACTTTTTAACTGTTCAATACCATAGTTTACTCATCAAGGCGAATGCAGACTGATCCCCACTTCTCGATTCTGACAGCATGATCTAACCAAGGCTAACTTCAGTGTGGTTATTATTTGAGTTTACATGTGCACTGAATCAACTCTATGTTCTTTATAGAAAAATATGAATCAGTATTATTCTATATTGTATCAGTAACTAAAAATAATATATTAAAATTTCACATATTATATTTTTATTTAGAAGTCTCACCAAATAATTTAGGTTTACTATAACTGGTGTCTAGTGTTTTATTATCCAAAACCATAAGCCTGAGTTTTATTGCCAATTTATCATAATTTGTAAAGAATTTTGATCTTGTATGGTGACAGATTAATTATTATGATGATAAAAATATTAGTCTTTAGTAATATGTATATACAAAAAAGTAGGAATGGATCATATTGGCACATACTGCCTCATTTTGCTCACAGATGATAGATATAAGATTTCTCCAGTAATATTCAGGTTCACTGATATTAATTAGCAAATGAAGCTTTTGCATTTAGTTATAATGGGGGCAGTGAATGGGTGAACAACTTACTTTAAGATGTTTTACAAAGTGACAATATTTTTTTGATTGCACTACTACTGTTTTGTTTCTACTTCAGTATCAATTGCAGTAATGTGGTACCATCAGCACATGCCATTACAATTTAGGTGCTAAATTTTCAAGCAACTGGCTTTGTGTTGAAAACAGAAATCTCAGGAAAACATAGAACTATATACACGTTATGCCCATCATCATGCAGTTTCAAGTGTCTTGTCAAATACCTACCCTGGGATTATTGTACCAGTGTACGAAGGATTTTTGATAAGGATTTAAACATGCAGCCATATAAAATGTATGTAGTACAAGCATTATAGTATAATAATAAGGTAAATTGTATTACTTTTTGTTGCTATTACCTCTTGAATACTATTAATAATAATGATAAATTGTTCACAATATGGTAATGAGCAATGAAGCACATAACATATGTGCAAATATATAAACAAACAAAACTTCAATATTGGGCAGTTGCGGTTGGTGACAGGGTTGCAAAATTGCACAACCCCCAGAAAAAAAGTTGCTTCTTAATAATATATATTATTTATAAAATACATAATGTTAAACATTTTTAAACTACTGTATTAGGAAAAAAAAATATAGGCCTACAGTTACTATAAAACATTTTTGCATGGTAAATTGTAACCAACCCAGTTGTTCATTGTAAGCTATTGGGTTTGCAATAACGAGGTTTGCAAGCTCTGTGCAAACCGGCATTTAAGACATCATTTACAGAGCTTTTACACTGACAAACCAATGTGTGTTTCCAACTGTTAACAGGATAGGACAATAACATGGTAACGAAAATCTTTGCTCGGTTTGCAGTAGTTCTGCAACATTCCGGTAGGTGCTCTGTATAAGTTTGTTTATCAGTGACGTGCAGCATGTTTGAATTTCTGTCATGTGTTTTTGGGCCGATACCCACACCTACTGTGTTGTTTGTACGAGTGTAAATTCTGTGAATCTTTAGTGTTAACAGTGTAAAAATACTAAGTATTGCATTTTGTTTGTAAGTGATAATTTATTACTATTTAAAAATGAATTCAGGAAGTTATTGGGAACAGCCGTCTAGCTTACTGTCTCTACAAGAAAAAACTAGAAATAAAAAATTTAGGTAGGCTTACAATATTTAAAGTTTATTTAAATTTTTATAACAATTGTGTACTCTAAAAATATTATGTCATAACCAACATGAGAGTTTTACACTTCTGTTAACATAATGAGGAATATATAAAGTGACAGTTATCCTACATTCATGAAAACTTGCAACCCCCTCTTCTTGACACCACCAGCCGCCACTGGTACTGGACAATAACCAACTTTCACAAAATATGTCAGGAACCATTATATAGTACTAAAGTCACTTTCTTGTTTATAATATTGTCCTTTATAATAATTTGGTTTATAGTTCTTTGAATACAGTAATGTGTTATGATGTAATGGTTACTGTCAGACGAGGGTAATGTGTTCAAATGATTTAATGAAGTTTTGTTTCCTTAAATAGCAGAAATACATAAAATCAGATTGAGCACTTGGTTTCAACAGGATGTAGGAACCAGCCAGATGGCTAGGTAATCAGTGGATACAGTTAAATATTTGTTTCCAAATTATGCTAGCTCCAGATGTGGTTGTATTCCATGGTGTGAAAATTGGCAGATCTAACAGCATGCAATTTCTGCTGCTGAGGTATTCGAAGAGTATGATGTTCAGTGATCCACACCCCATCCACAGTGAAATATTAGTGCTCAAAGAAAACAGTCATAACCAGGTTGCTGCATATATTACATCGTACAATGGGAAACATAAGTTGACTTCAAGAATGTGTGAATTGGAATCGTGGCTGTCTTCAGGATATAGTGTTCAGAATCTAGTTGTTTCTCATTTAACCAAATAAAAACTATTGAATTTTAAAAACATGTGTTTCATTGACTCACCCTTTATTATTGGAAGATTATGTATATATATATATATATATATATATGTATAGACACACACACACACACACATGGATTTTATTTGTGTGTGTGTGCATTTGAATCTGATTTTAACCGATGGACTTTTGCCATCACAGAAAAAATATAAATGTGAAGATTCAGCCACCCAAACAATTGTCAACGCCAGGGGTGTCCACAGGGGGGATCATAGCGTAAGTTGCGCATTGAGAATTTTTGGGGTGGATTTTTTCAAGAATAACATTTTAAATCCAACATTGATGGAAATTTTTACCGTGTTTGTGCAACAAACTAAGCTATTAGTAAAAAACTAAAGCAATTGCATATCTTTATGATTGTTTTAACAAACTGACAGCATAAATGTCTCTACCAGTACAACTAGTAGTAAATTTTGTTTTGGAATTTGGAAAACTGACCCTGGCAGCCTGCAGCAACATCCTGTCAATGAGTCAGAGGGTACATGAATAATAAATCGTGAATGTAAAAATGTGTGCGTGTGCTAAGCTTGTAGACCGGCGGGCAGTGGGGGGGGGACTTTTCAATGGGGAGGGAGTGCTGAGACTTTTGGGGGGGATTTGCACCGGCGGGCAGTGGGGGGGGCTTTTCAATGGGGAGGGAGTGCTGAGACTTTTGGGGGGGATTTGCGCATTGGGCCTTGGGGGGATGGGCACCCCTGGTCAACGCTAATTATATACTAATACCTATTAAGAAATGAATAATACACTATCAACCAGTGATAGAGAGTCAACAATATCATGGTAAAACTTCACATAACATATAATCAGAAGATAAAATAATCCAAATGAATATTTACTATGTAAAACACGCAACACTCACAAAAAACAAACACAATGCACATGAACACCTGCATACCACCAAAGTCAACACAACGCTGTGACAGACTTTTTTTTTTGAGAGGGCCGATTGGTCCTCTCGGGCCGTTTTGGAGCAAGCTCTCTTCAGCCATGTGGATATGGAATTGTGGATAAGTAGCGTACGCCAGCGGTGACCGGGCGATGAGAAAGTGGTGGTACCGGCTTGTAGAGAGGATGTTGGTGTTCAGGTGTGTGTAGCCTCTAGGAGAGGGTGGGGGGGGTGCCAACTTATGGGCTGTAATGCCAGAGTCGTGCAGCAATTGACGCTAAGGTTGCGACAGAGACCAACGGGCCCAACCCTTTTATAGAAGAAGTGAAAGTAGGTGGAATGTTTTACAAACCCCTAAGGCCACCCAACAACTAAAGTGCATTACGTATGGAATGGAATGAAGGCAGATGTTCGGACGGAATTTCACTGCTGTCTTGACTGTTGCAATTATTATTTGTAACAATAAAAGCAGCCTCCTTAAATCTTTGTTCAAACCATTTCATTTCTTTACAAATAATTTTTGCTTCCTGCTATAAAACCGTATGTTCCACCTCCCACACATGATAAGTCAACCTTGATCAAGAAATGTTATCTCTCTGAACATTTGCTCTACACTCATTCACATGGACCTGCAATGGTCCACAAGGTTCGCCCACATATTTACAACTACATTCACACAGGATGCTACAAATAATATTTTTTGTATGAAACAAAGGGTCCAGAGGTTTTCTAACAGTTTATAATTTTCTAACATATTGTGGGACTGAAAAGCAGTGGGCAACCCAAACTCAGTGGCTACCTTCCAAATATTTTCAGAGATACCATGTACGTAAGGAATGAATGACTATACAGCCTCTCACCTCCACTTCCTGCTTATTTGAGTTCCTAATGTCACTAATACAGCTTTTAACTAATTTTTTGAGTAGCCATTAGCCTGGAAGTCATTGAAAATAATATTAATTTGCAATCTAAATTGGTTTTAGAGGAACAAAGGCTAAAGAATGCACAACTGCCCTCTTTACATGATCGGGGGCAGGGGGAAAGCCTATGAATATCTCTGGTGTGAGTTGGTTTCCTGAATACTGACATGTCAATATGTCCGTCCACACGACTAACCAGTACATCAAGGAATGGTATTTTTGTAACTTTTTCTAATTCCACTGTAAAGATAATTGATTCTTCATTATTTAGTTGCTGTAACAATGCATCCAAAAGTTCTCTACCATGTGGCCAAACAATAAAAGTATCAACATACCTCAGCAAAAATTTGAGTTTGTGGACGTATTTATTAAATATTTTGTTTTAAAACCATTCAATTTACATATTAGCTGATACAGGGGACACAGATGAACCTGTCAGTAGAAAGAGATGAACTCTTTCTGGGTATAGAAACAAATTTCTACAGTCGTTTTTTACTTACTTGAGCTACTAGCCTTTGTTGCTCTAAAAGCAATTTAGATGCTAAAAATAATATTTTCAGTGACTTCCAGGCTAATGGCTACTAAAAAAAATTTAAGTTGTGTTAATGACATTAGGAACTGTAATAAGCAGGAGGTGGAGGTGAGAGGCTGTATAGTCATTCCTTACGTACATGGTGTATCTGAAAAAATTAGGAAGACAGCCACTGAATTTAGGTTGCATAGTGCTTTACACTCCTGCAATATGTTAGGAAAATTAATAACTGTTAGAAAATTTCTGGACCCTGTGTTCGATACAAAAAATATTATTTATATTATCCCATATGAATCAGTGTAGAGTATTCGTTCGGAGAGGTAACACTTCTTGATCAAGGTTGGCTGAACATGTGTGGGAGGCAGAACATAATGTTTTTTGGCAGAAAGCAAAACTTATTAGTAAAGAAAAGAAAGGATTCGAATGAAGATTTAAGGAGGTTGCTTTTATTGTGACAAATAATAATTAGTCAAGTTAGCAATGAAATTCCATTTATAATGCACTTTAGTTGTTGGGTGGCCTTAGCAGTTTGCCACCTACTTTCACTTCTTCTGTAAAAGGGTTGGGCTTGTTGGTCTCTGTCGCAGTGTTGTGTTGACCTTGGTGCTGTGCCCATTTTGCTTGTGTTATTTACTTGGATTAATTGATCTTTAAATTATATCCTTAAATTTTTAGTGACCGTCAATCAATGAATGTTTTAGTGGATGGTTAGTGAGGATCGGTCAATAATACAAATTTTAGCTATTTTGCGTCGATGTTTCATCTTCAGGACCTGTGTATGAAATACAATAGAAATATCAAACATAACGAAACAATTAAATATTTGGGTGAACGTGTTGGTGATGTGAGTGTGTACGTGCGTATGTATGTATCATTTTATATGTGAAGACTTATGATAGTTTGTTTACATATTCAAATTATCTTTAAGAAAACAAGCAAATTATAGTATGAGAGAACTTAATATATACAGTAGAATTTAAATTATATATTATGTGAAGTTTTATTATTATGATGCTGTTGACTCTCTATCCCTGGTTTATAGAGTATTATTCATTTATTTACATGTATTAGTATATAATTAGCCTGAAGACGGCTGCCGATTATTTGGTGGATCGAAACATCGCGTTTATATTTTTTTCAGAGCCTTGTCATTTAAATTTAAATTTTAATGTGTACACTCCATCACAACCATCTTTTAAAGAAGTTTTGTGTGTGTTTGGAAGGATATACTTTATAACATGTACGTGCAAATGTCTTTATAGCAGTGACAAGTTACTAACGCTGATAAAAATATTTTGTATATTTTATAATTAATTAGTCGAATTAGGTATGTTTATTCATATTAAACTAATTTTTTAATTAGTCTTGAGTAAGGTGTAACAGTTTTGTGTAAGTGTTGAACATAACAGTATAAAATTGTTTCTACATGTTTTTACTGGAAACGTTCAATTACCATTATGCACATATTCATGAATTTAGTGTATTTTATGAACATTGTGTTACTTCATTAGTTTTTTTCTGACTTGATTGGATGTATTTTTTAGATAATAGAATACTCTTTAACATGAAAATGCTCTTGATTATATTGATGAATAGTTTTTGAAACTGTATGAAGAAGTTTAGAAAATGATTATTTGAATATTATAAATATGAAAAAATGTGGCTCTCATAACACACATGTTAAAATATTGAAGTTTTCCAAATTTTAAAAAGTCGCCACAAATGATATAATATATCCTTTGCTTTAAAAATATTATGCCTTGCTTTAAAAATGTTAAATTTTAACAATTAACAAATTAAAAACAATTAATTTCATGCACATTAAACTCTTCAAACATAATTTTTTGATGAATCTTCAAATTTGGTGCTCTACAGTATGAAAAGCAAGTTTTTTAAATAATTTTCTACCCCAAAATTTAAAACACGTACTGATACAAAATCAGACTTTTAATAATGAAAATTGTAGATTAATTTATGCTAGTTCAAAGCTTCATATATATTAATATGTAAATGTCATATAGTATATTCGATAGTATATATATATATATATATATATATATATATATATATATATAATAAATAACATACATATCACTTAATAACATAAGTAAGTGATGATTTTTTTACAAGTAACCTTCGTATGTGAAACAAATTGTATGTGTAGAACTTTGTGAGATAAAAGTATCTGGAAGTTTTGATTACCAAAAAAAAGGTTAACATATACAAAATAAAAAATAGTTTGATAAATGTTTCTTAAATTGGAGTTGTTGAGATTGAATGTTTCATATCTATGTACATACTGACTTACATACTAATGCAGTGGATTTCCAAATAAATATCTGTAGTTTTTAGCTAGCTTGAAGTTGTTGCACCTATTTTTTGTGAGAATTAGTACTAATATTAAAATTATTTTAAGTACTGATGTACACAAATATGAAAATTATTTTTAAAATTTAAATTTTAACACGAGAGAAGAAAATGTGGACTATACATGATAACATAAAAATAGGAAAATATCTCTTTTGTGTCTGTGTGTAGTGTCCAAATATATCAGTACTTGAACTACTGACTCTGATTTAAAAATTAATCGAATAATATTTAAAACACTGAGGTATAATCAGTGATAAAATTTGTTTAAATGATTGTAAGTCATATCAGGGGTGGCTCGTTCTTAGGGCGCGCGCCCTCCAGTTTAAATCATATCACTAAACAATCCATTATCACTGCTCATGGAAAGTCGTTATATCTTTGTTTAATACTTCGGACGAGAAAATGTTTTCGTGTTAGGTAATAGCAGACATATTTTCGGAACAGCATCACGGCGCTCTTCCAATCGCGCCCATTTCTCCATCCCGCACTCTGTCCAACGTCGAATGAACCTGTAAGCTTATAGGCGGCATTTCCACTGGCAATTGGCGCGTCTCCTATCGCGCCTCGTTGAGAAAAAAGTGACATGATTCATTCTGTACAACTAATCACAGACTATTGGTAGTCTGAGATTTGCTCTTTTAGGTGTTTAGACTTTCTCCGCTGTGATTAATTCAGTGCAGGCATTTGTTTAGTGTTTAGGTTTTGTGTCTGTGTATTTATTTAATTGCATCACGAATAATTTAGGTAAATATTGTAGTGTTGAATAATTAGATTTAGTTTTATCATTTTACCCAAGTATCTGCAGGGAAGGAATAGAAAAGGAGATACAAGCTTCTGAATTTATGGCAATCGAATGTGACTAGACAACCGATGTGACAAGCCACTGCATATGGTATTAGTTTTTAAATACGTGTTTAAGGGATCGGTATACGAAATGTTTTGCGGATTTCTCAGTCCTGAAGGTAAATATGCAGAAACCTTAGCAAAATTCATAATGGACAACATAAATTGTCTTCTGCGCACATCACAGGAAACGTTAATAGCTGCGACTTATATGGTGTTAATGTTATGTGTGGTTCTGTTGGAGGTGTACAGGCAAAAATTAGAGAAGTGTATCCGCTCGCATAATTTGTACACTGTTACACTCATCAAATAATTTGTTATTAGAAAAAGCAACAAGTGTAAACAACAAAGTTAGAGTTCTTTCTCAAATCTGTCTGCGATTCCAGCACTTTTGTCACACTCATTTCTACGAACGAACGTTTTGGAGGAAGTAATGTAAGCCAGGTTACCCAGAGTTTTTATAACAAAATGGAATTACTACATTCGTACAATTAACGTTGTGTATGAAAACCAATATAAGTTGGAAGAATGTTTTGAAATTTTGAAGAAAAGTGTACACACAAACTCTCAGTTAATGAAGGAATGGTCACAGAAGGACTCTTCTGAACCAAAATTTCATGTTCTGGCTAACTTTTTTCCATAGAATTCTATATTACATGAACATAATATACCAATAACTACAGAGTAGGAACAAAGACAGTGTAATGTGGCAAAGTGACATCAGAATTTTTGAAAATGAGATGTAGAAAGGGAGGGAGAAAATAAATAAAATAGAAACACAAATAAACGAGGATTCCTTGAGTAACCAAGAAAAAGGAACAATAATGTTGGATGCAGCACTAGAATAGGGGATGCACAAGAAGTATGTTACATCATTATAACTCACGTAAAAGGTAGATTTACTTACACGGGACACCTGGTGGCAGCTTCATTGATGTCCAATGACGACTTATTTCCACTTTTTTCTATAAACTTTCAGGAAGAAAAATTTTAGCGAGTGATTCAGCATTACCCTTTCTTACAAGAAAACAAAGTTCGGAGTGAATTGAAACAATTATATTAGCCTATATTATATTAAAGGCACAATAAGACTTCTTAACTTTATGAAAGAAAACAATCTTACATCAGTTTTCAAAGATGTATTGAAACTTATAAAAATTATCATAACTACCCCTCTGATAACTGCCAAACCGGAGCGCTGCTTTTTGACTCTGAAAAGACTAAAAACTTTCTTGAGAAATACAATGAAAAACGAGAGACTGAATGCTCTTGCGATGCTATCTATCAACAAGGAACTTGTTAAAGAAATGAAGGACTTTGATGATAGAATGCTAGAAAAATTCATTATTTATAGGAAAGGCGAATGGACTTTCTCTAAAAAATAAGTGATCTGTTTACAGTGTAGCTATCATAAAAATAATAGTATAGTGTAAATATAGTGTATTACTTTTTTGTGGACACTTTGGACACTAGAAACAGTGAAGAGACTAAGAATGTGTCTAGTTATGTTTATTAATAAAACCGCGGACTATCTACAGCAGCTCACAATGTTTGAGGTGAGTTCAAATTTTTATAAAGCCTAAAGGCCACACCCTCCAGCCTCTTAAATCATGAGCCACCACTGAGTCGTATGTGTACATACGCATGCACGCGTACACACACACAAATATAGAATTTATGATTACATGAAAAATGTATGTGTGTACAGATTATTTCTTCTTCAGATGAATTCATTAAACTGTATATGTTTAGATAAAATTATCTGATTTGTTAATCATTTACGTATGTGTTGCACAAAAATATAATTAGATATATAAATTTACAGATACTCAGACAATTTATTAGAATGATCAGCAAGTCATATCTGAATATTAAAAATAAATGTATTATTACTTTGTTAAATTGAACAAATAGTTGCAGTGTATATACTTTGTCTATACTATATTATGTTATCTTTCTGGCAATGAAAGATTTTACTGAAAAAGATAATATACAGAGCATAATAAAATGTAAGGAAATAAATGGTTTCATGGCTTTAACCAGAATATATCTTTTGTATACCTGCATCATGAAATCTTTTTGTATAACTAAGACATGTACTCTCATGCACATACACACATGCTAAGTGAAAGTTTGAAGGTGCTTACATTTGAGGCACAAGTTTCGTGCAAACAATTATGTATATTTAAGCTTTTGATTCATTTTCATTGTTGTTTACAAGTGAGCATAAGGTGTTTATAGCAAGATGATTTAATAAAACATCTACCGGTATTTTCAAACTCATCAGATTGAGTCTGTATAGTAGACTCATCAGATTCCGTTCAAGTATTCTCGGGTTGTGACTTTGATATAGTGTGCAGAGAAGAAAGATATTTTCAGTATACAAAAATGTAGTTTTTCAGAAATTGATGTTAACCCCGCAATGAACTAGAAAACTTTGCAGATTCACTTTGGCATCTCTTCATCAGCTGCATGAGACTATCTCACTGTTAAATGTGTGTAACATGTCCATTGTCTGCTTTCGTGCATTGTATTGATGCATGCCAGGGAGAATTACTGTATCACACTGAAAATCAAGTACTGTCCATAAAATCAAGGGGGCCATAGAAACAAAAAAAAATGTGACAAAAGATATTACACAAGTTTGCTTTCATTACAGGCTTAGTTTTATATTTTGCTTGTCAAATAAAACATGTTGCATTAGTCTTGTAGTTGTGTGGTCGAATAAATGTTTCTTGTTTTTTCACTTACTATTGAAATTATTATATTGTTTTTCCATGCATATTAAATACAAGGGTTGGCTAAGAAGTAATCATGCTAATTGTATAAAATTAAATATTGACATATTACCTACAAGATTTCATTTCCTTTACAGTAGTCTCTTGGGAAGCTACACATTTAGGGAGACATTGCTCCCATTGATTGAAACGGTACTGGAAGTTTTCAACTGTTGTTGTTTTTACCTGTTTTGTCACACTTTTTGGATGTTTTCTGTACTTTCAATATACCCCAGAGCTTGTTTCATTTTTGAAAACAGAAAATAATCACCGGATTAAGATCAGAGAGTAAGAGAATAGGGTACCACAGGAATGCCCAAATGAACAAATTCTTGTTCCCCCCTCACTTACAGAAGGTTCAATATGATAAAATTGATAGTTACTTTGATTAGGCATTCAAGAATCAAATCATGCACCAAAACTTCATAAATAGCCTGATGATTTAAATTTAGTTCATAACCAACCATTGTTACCATCAAACGACAATCAGACTTGATGAGACTTCTCAGTTTTGACTTATTTTTATCAGTTCATGCTGTGCTGGATGATCCAGAACAAGGTTTATCCTTCACAGTTCCATGACAATAAAAAAAAATGCTTTGTGGCACCTAGAAACCTAAGCATAAGCTTTTTTCCTTCATCTTCATATGCTTTTAAAAGTACTAAAAGTTTCTAATACAATATCTTGAAGTTTGACATAAAATTATATAATTACCTTATTATCCACTTGGTGATACAAAGTTTCGTCAGTTATGACGCGTTTCGGGACTAAGTCCCATCCTCAGATAACACTTAATTCAATAAATTAATACATTAAAAAATCGCGACCATGATACTGGTCGAGTCAATTAAATAAAATAAAATCACAAATCACGTGACGATCGCGGTTGTGGGTGAACGCATGCGGGAGCTCCGGCCGTGGTTAGTAAAACATATCACATGCGATTTGTGATTTTATTTTATTCAATTGACTCGACCAGTATCATGGTCGCGATTTTTTAATGTATTAATTTATTGAATTAAGTGTTATCTGAGGATGGGACTTAGTCCCGAAACGCGTCATAACTGACGAAACTTTGTATCACTAAGTGGATAATAAGGTAATTATATAATTATATAATAAGTGATACGGTACGCAAAAAATAAAATAAGTAATTGACATAAAATTGTATTGCATAATACTGCTCAATGGTATTGAATTCCATTTTAGTGACATGAGAGCAAACGAACATTTACAAAAACTGTAGCACTGTCAAATATGGTAAGGTTAAGAAGTTAAAAATTTTTAGAATATAAACAAATGTTTATGGGCAAAGATCCAGTCCCATTACTTTTTAGAAAAACCCCCATATTTAGGCTAATGAACTGTTTTGATTAAACACAGGATTTAACCTCATAAAATAATTATTGTTGTATTACAAGGTACTGAGCTCAATTATATCCTTAAAATTATTTTTTGGAAGCTGCAGTCAACACCTATGTAAAATAATATTTTTGGTGTGCACATAATCAGACACTACCAAGAACCATGATGTAGGAAATATTTTATCATGTCTTGCAGCTTCATCATGGTGTATTACTTTATATTTATGACATTGTCAAAAGAAACCAAATATTCTACATTGCTTGCTGGTTGGGTTATGTGATGTATTTCATGGAAGAGATACGAGGATAGCTGTGCATGATTATTCTGTTTGTGGTTTGTTATCAGTGGGAGAATATTTTATATTGAGGTTGGATTTGTCTGTATTTAATAATGGTGTATTCCAGTATTCTTAGTTTTGGGCTGATCTCTGATCACTTTTGTGGTAAAACAAAAATAAAAATTCAGAATTTGGTGCACTAATGGTAGATTGAGAGAGAAATTTGGGAAGAAGAAGGAAATTTGTAGGAAAGTAACTACAAAGTACCAAGACATCAGATTTCTTCCTTCAAACGGCTGTTTTTTGAACAGCGTTTTCAAAATGTGAAGAAAACGAATATGTCTGCCTGAAAAGAAATAAAATAAAAAATGCCTCTCCCGCAGAAAAGCAGATTTTATTCACTGAAAAAAGGATTCATAAAAAAAGGGCAAAGTGTTTTTACGAACTCATACGAGAAACAAATGAAGGAGAAAAGACCTTGTGTTTTGACATGCAACAGGTACAACCATTACCGAAAACACCCGTACAACAAGCTTTTTACGCAAGACGACTTGGATTGTACAACGTTTGTGTTATGGACGTACAGAGCAATAAGCCTTCCTTTTATATTTGGACAGAGGAGCAAGCAGGTCGTGGCTCAGTTGAAGTGGCCTCTTAGCTTTTTTAAACGAACACAACTTGTGTGATATCGTGCATATAAGACTATTCTGTGACGGGTGCACTGAACAGAATAAAAATAACCATGTCCTTCATGCCCTAATGTATTACCTGGCAAAACATGAAGGGAGTTTGAACAAAATTTCTATTAATTTTCTTAGTGAGGGGACATTCATTTTTACCTGCGGATAGGGTGTTTGGGCAAGCTGAAAAGCTTTTAAGAAAGAAACCGACAATGATCTTCAAGGAAGAATACTTTGATGAATATCAGAAAGTGGGTGAAGTGAAAAAACTTGGTTCTGATTGGTTATTAATAAATGTTAAGTCCTTGGCTGAGAAATTGAAATCATTCCCCAAAATCAGTGACATGAAAAGAATATACATCCAGAAAGTACAGCAAGGAAGGAAGACTAATATACTGTATATGTGACAGGAAATGAATTTTATCGCTTTGAAGATGATCTCACAAAACACTCCCTATTGAAGAAAAATTGTAATTGGGAGAATATTTTGACATGTTGTCTAGAAGTCATACCACTTGTTCATCAAATAAGTGCAGCAAAGAAGAAGGATGTGAACGAACTGTTAACGATTCTTTTTGAAAACCAATGGAAAGAAGATGAAAAGTTTGAGTGGTACAATAACATTGTAAACTGTGTGGAAGCTGTTGAACATTCTGATGAAAAAGAAGTGCTTTGTGACTGCTTGGAACATGACTGTGCAATTCATATCTAAGACATTCCACGAGGTCTAGGCCTTCTACCAATTCATTATAAGGATACAGACGTATTTCATCTTTTTATTTGATGTACACAAGTTACATTGTAACAATAGAATAAATAATAATATGAAAACAGACGATACAACGTGTGGTCATCGGAATTTTTATCAACCCTACCCATTCTGAATAGTTTGAGCAAACACCCACATATCCAAGTGTTGTTTGAACAAAACCCCACATCTACTTGGTGATTCATGCAGAACAACACATGTCCAATCTTTTTGATTAAATTTAAACTGTTTTACTATTCACTGATTGAAATTTCGGGTTTTATTAAGTTTCTTTTATGCTTTTGAATTAAAATAACCTAGCTCTTACATGTTTCATCCACAAAAACAATACAAACCAGTTTTTTGCCTGTACTGAAAATTTTGTTGGTATGGACATGTGGGGTTTTGAAAATTACCTCCTCAGACTTGTTGATTACATACACGTAATATCGCATATTCCATACAAACATAAAATACTCTTATAATTATAAATACATTTGATTATTAATAATATGGCTCTCGACTTGCTCAGTATATTATGAGTAATTTATTATATTCTTAAATCTTTCTTTTAAAAAAAATAATTCTTATTGTTGTTGCATATGCGTTTGTCATTTATATTAATTACTTTAGTAACTTTCCATTCTTTCAAAATTACTATAATATTTTCAATAAATTATCAATTCAAAATTTATGCTATAATTTCTATACAAGAACATTTACATTGTAACCAACTAACACTATTCCTGTTTATATTTGAAATATTAAAGATCGTAGTTGTTGAAAATTGAAAGTTACTAATTTTAGAAAGTAGTTAAAATATAGCATCAGATGTTATTAAAAGTGTGTTTACAATTGCAAAATTATAATTGTCTGAAAAGAATTCCCTTAGATAAAACAAATAAAATAGTTGTGTTAATATTATTTAAACACTAACGTTGCTTAAATTTAAAAATAAAGTGTACTAGCTGGTCGCTTGGTGTTGGTGATCGTCTTGATGATACTAGCAGCGAAACTCCTCCTCCAGGTTGACAGTCGTCTAAGTACGTAAAGTCTAGTAACGTCTGGACAATAGAATTAATAAAATACCCTTCCACGTACCTGTTCGTGTTTTCTGGAAGTTCAGAAGTTCAATAAATCAGTAAGCTGCCAAGACGGTTTACAAAACCAACTCACTTTATCTACAAGGTTAGGTTACCTTGTTTAATAATGGGCGCCACACAGGTTTATTTCGGGAAAATCCCGTGGAAAACCCATTAATAGAATCAAATAATAATTTTAAAAAAGTTAAAATTGTGTTTATTGCCCTTATGGCAATGCAATTCAACAATATTTAATCACAACTGAAGGTTGTTTTGATTCTTCTGAATGAATTATTTATCTGTTTTTTAGAAATAAATTAAGTCAAGTTATGCTGCTAATAATGGGGTTTTATTTGTACCCTTGATAGTGAATTCAAACAAATATGATTAAAGGAATACATTGATGTACAATTGCAAATATTTTGTTACATACCCTATACAACTGGCTCAGAGCATACACAATAATTCTGGTTAAGTCCAGATACTCTTTGCTTTAAACATTAATACTATTTATATCTCAGGCGTAAGTTCTTTGAAACACAAAAAAGAATGCTCATGCCTACACAATAGCTAATTATTTTCTGATATAATATCGACTATTAATGCCTTTTAGGTTACTAATATAAAAATAAAACCTATTTTATAGGTTAGGCGTTCGTCACGCTTGGTTCATGATTTACAAAGTTATATGTTGAGATCACTTATGACTAACATCCAACTTAAATAGGATTGACAAATCCATTAAATAAATTCAGACATGGTGTGATACAGAAAATGTTTCAGTGTTATGCGTCAGTACAGATTTGTTTATCAAAACATCTAGGTTATCGCACTCGGCGTAATGAATAAATTGTCGCCCTGTTACCTTTGTGTTTTTAATCTTTCGATTAAAATTCAATTAATCACATCAATGATCGGATTATAATGATCATTGTTATTCACTACACACGCACATGAACAGAGAATATTGGCCCACTTCTGACTAAAAGGACCTTAAATGATATTACTTAATTATTTCTTCTGTTCGTTATTTTCCCGCACTAAATAAAATAATACTGCACTTAGATGCACTGGTTCCTTGTAGAATATCTTGTAGTTACTTTTTGTTGTTGTCGAAAAGTTTCCATCGATGCACTATTACAATGAAACTATCAGTTAGAAAATTTTGATGAGACGTGCGCACCTGCCGCCTCGGATGAAAGTAAAAAGTGTCTAACGGCAATAAGCCGCTGTTCTTTATATACCCTATGGTTTGATCAGCCTTAGGCGATTGTTTTACTTATTAAGCTATTTTCTGATTGGCTTAGCCAGGCGTTACGAAAGTGACGTATTGTTCTTCAAACTGTCACTAACGGTTTTTTAACCGACTTTTGCCAAAATGATTGACAGCCGTTGTTGTTGTTAGTGTTGATAAACAGATTTCTTATGCATTTTGTGCAAATGATGCTAACGCCTGTCACGCACTCATTATAGTTGCGATCGGGGTCGTATTGCTATCAAATTAAAGGATATTTTTTCCTCTTCAATTTGATATAGTTTGATACTGGTTTATTTACACTTTTACTGACGTTGTTTAATAAACAATGTTCAGGTACTCGGCTTCGCTCTGTCGTCTGCTAATCGAAGCCGGCGATTACACGCTCTTATTAATATTGTTTGTGTTCCACATCGCGTTTTTTCACTTAAACGTTTATGTTAGAACACTATTATATCTGTACTGATATTGATTTACTGAATATTATGATTAAACCTTAACTTATACATTGCTATTACCTATACTTACTCACTATGACATTTTGCTTCACATTATTTTGGCTCCGTGCTATTAATTAACAATTGAACTATTAATCGTATATCATATTACTAATGCTTATCGCTATGTTTGGGTATAAAGATTGATCAGTGTATGTGATTTACACTTCTAGTACTTCCTACTAATCACCTTACTGATGATTGTTTGTTTTAGGCATTGCTGAGGCATACCGTTTGTATCGGATTTATGCCTTAATAACATTTATTAGTTTACAATCCGGTACTTTGATGAGGTAGCTTATTTGTATAAGGTTCCCTCTTACAAACATGTTTACTTGTCATAGGCATATTTGAGACTGTAATACAGCTTCAATCTCATATTGTGGCCATAGCTAATCTTAGTTCTTGGCATTAATAGTTACTAGTCATAGTTGATTTATTCTTAGCCAAATGCTGATTCTGATATCACATTATTCAGATTCTTATTTAATTGTTGTTATTAACATGTCATATTCCATTTAAGTTATTCACTGACTCGCTTGACAGCTTAAAGTGAATTTAATTTGTCCATTAGTTTGTGTCAGTTATAGTATGGTTGTAGTGTCAAGCAGTATTTAGGTTTACTGCTTCTTGTGGCACTTCTTCTTCTTTCTTCTTCCATGGTTCCTCTCTTCTTGGCTACTCTTATCATTATATTATCTATTTACATTACCGTTATGTATTTATTAAATCTGATGGTATATGTCTAGGTTATGTAACATCTGGTCATGTTACATATTGCGACAACACAAATTACTAAACTATTGGCGCATAGGATATGATAGTATGTGTATTTCAAATTACAAGTCTATATTGGAGGGTTTAAGATTATTTATTGTACAAACACAAGTTATAGTTTATATGGTATATTTGAAATGTACAGAATGTAATGTTTGATATAGAGTCTTTCTTTTAAAATGTTAAATAATGTTCATACGCAAGACGTGATACGTTACATAAGAAGACTCCCACGATGATGTTGTTGAAGAGAAGGGCCCGTCTTTGCGGTATAGATGGTTCGTCAGGTGTGGCTTACAAATGACAGACGTTTCACCAGAAACGTTTACAGCTGGGCTGGCGTCCTGTAACAGCTGGGCTGGTCCTATAACAGCTGGGCTGGTGTCCTATAACAGCTGGGCTGATGTCCAATAACAGCTGGGCTGATGTCCTGTAACAGCTGGGCTGATGTCCTATAACAGCTGGGCTGATGTCCAATAACAGCTGGGCTGATGTCCTGTAACAGCTGGGCTGATGTCCTATAACAGCTGGGCTGATGTCCTGCAATTCCCACGATGAATCCGACACTTCGCACACAACGGTACTACGGATTTTATTACTCACCAAACTTATATAGAGTTTAAGACCAAGTAATATCTCAGGTGACAGTGAGTTTAATCAATAACGGTATATTGAGCTTATACCTCTCCGGCTTCTTCAAGTGTTCTCGCGAATACCAAGGTCTACCGCGATCAGCAGACCACCCTATGAGGAAATCTTGCACTAGCACGGAAACGTCTTGATGGAACTATTGCGTAACAATTAATGATACTGTCACTGCGGAAAATCTCACACAGTGATACAGTTACACTCACTTCTTACACACGTAATACAACTATATTAATATCGTGTGTAAAGATATAAAATCAATTGTTATACGTCACACGCGTTACTATCCCCGAAAAGTCTTAACAAATCCTTGCAAGCGGTATAATCTTGTACAAGGAATTGTATGTACCGTTCACGGTAGCAGCAGTGAAGAACTGCTTGTAATTTTACGCACAATGCGTTAAAACACTGACGTGTGCAAATGTACTACACACACAGTTCTGAGTCTTCCCGTTTCACTAACGACGAATAGTTTTTACAACACCTTGCAAGCGGTATAATTCTTGGACAAGGAGTGCACGTCCCGTTCGCGGTAGATGGCGTAGAAGAACTGCCTGTGTAACGACAGGCTTAAGAAAATTTCCAACCACCAGTCAGCATTCTATTGGTGGATGGAAGTCACATGGTTAGTATAAATGACCATGCACTTTTCATGCAGTAGAGTGCATTTACTTTGTAACAGCATGCATAGCGGTAATCAGACTACTCGTATCTCATGCATGCTGCCTACATACTAATAATATACATGAACGTAAACAATAGTCCGACAGGTATAGGGATTGTAGCGATACACATGTCTCAGTTCAGCTAATGTCAAAACAACGATAATACTTCACGCACCGCCCGGGAAACGTTTCCCACTCGCGCACGCGCGCACATTTCCACTAACACAGTACATGAATAACCACAAATAATAATGCACAGTTTTTTTAAACTAAACCCTTAACCTTACTAAATACAATTGATAACAACCAAACTTAACCATCTACCAATATAATATGAATGTCCATTGTCTGTGTAATATATGAACTTGCCCCGCCTATCATGATCCTGTGATTCGTTGCAGGATTAACTCCTTCCCGCATTAAAAAAAAAATTTTTTTTTTTCCTTAGTTAACTAACAAAAAATAAAAAAATTTTTTTTTCAATATAACCAAAACAACTTCCTAATCCTGAAATAATAATAATACCCTCGAACTAAAATCAAATAAACATCCTCAATTAATACTAACAATTCCAACTGTCACTTTGACAGAAGCATCAAATCAAAAGACACGTGGTAACCTTCAAACCAAAACAAACACACATGTTCTTGACACACAGATAACGACATCTACTGCAGGGTCATAGGGTACACAGACAACATTCCTTATCAAAACTAGATTATTGTTCATTCACAGAGCCATCTTACATACAACATTTAAACCTGAATTGACATATTTAAATCACTACACATTCTTACCCCTATATCCTGACATTTATTTCTGAGTTTACGGATCCTTTGTATAATATTTCCTCAATGAGGACGCATGGAATTTACCAATCGCACGGTTGGTATTTGGGTTGGTTAAGATAAAGGTATTTTTCCCAACTTGCTCCGACAGGGTATACGGACCATTATACAGCCTAAAAAACTTCGCGGCTGTGTTGTCCTCCCTTCTTCCAACATTTAATGCTCGTAACAGCACACTCTCTCCAGTCTTGAACTTGACTAGTTTATGTTCCGCATTAAATTTTTCCGTGCGCTCCTCGGCGCACTTTTTAATGCGTCTTCTAGCTTCGATTTTCTTTATCTCAACTGGTATAGGCACATTATGCGTCGCTATCCTTTCAATGTGTTTACCCCAGACCCGGCCTGGCATTTCTCCGGTTTGGAGTTCATTCGGAGTATACCCAGTAGTAGAATTATAATTTCCATTTATGGCATACTCAAAAAATTCTAGGAATTCCGGCCACTTACTCTGGTTAGTATTACAGTACGTACGGAACAACCGTCCCAACTCCTTGTTGACCCGCTCGGCCAAGTTACCTTGCGGTCTCCGGATCGCAGTCAAGACCGTCTGGACCCCGTGTTTCTCAAGCTCAGAGTGCCACTTGGTGTTCGTAAATTGCTTACCTTGATCTGAGAGTATCTTCCTTACGGGACCATTTTTCGGCATGTATTTATTTAGCATAATGTTTATGACAGCCGACGTAGTAGGTCTACCAATAGCATATAGGCTAACATGTTTGGTAAAGGCATCCGTAACAACCACAAGGTTCTTCATTCCACGTGCCGCCCGAGGAAGTGGACCCAAAAAATCAATGCATACAAGGTCATTTTTATTACGCACAACAATGTTACCCATTTCAACCTGGGTATGTTGGTTCGGATATTTCGCTGTTTGGCAGATGTGGCATGAGCGGAGTATGGCCTTTATTTTCCTGGTCATATTTAGCCACACAAAATCCTCCCGCATTGCCAGGTAACATTTATAAGGCCCAGCATGAGCCAGACTCTCATGACACATCCAGGTGAGGTCTTCCATCATGGCGTCCGGTACCATAATCTTCCATCCGCCATTAATAATTTTATATACTACGTCTTTATATATTCTGTACTTAGGGTTTTCTTGTATCCGGATAGCGTCACATATCCGCTTCAATTTTGTGTCCCGCTGTTGTTCCATACCAATATTTCTTAACCTATTTTTGAGACTGTCTTCTAATTTATATTTGACAGCTAGAATTTGAACTTCCTGGTTATTAGACGCATGACGTTCTTCCACCATTGGAGGGTATCGGCTTAACGTGTCAGCTGCTTGGTTCTCGCTTGCCTTACAGTACTTAATGGTAAAGTCGTACTCTTGGATGGCCATGATCCAACGGGATATGCGAGCGTTCGCCAACTTGCAGCGCAACATGAACGATAAGGCCTGGTTGTCCGAAAGGATTTCGAAGTGTTGTCCAACCAGGTAATAACGAAATTTACTAATGCAGTACACAATAGCCAATATTTCTTTCTCCGATGTGAAATAGTTACGTTCGGCCCCTTTTAGTGACCTACTGCTGTGCGCAATTATTTTGTTTTCACCCTTCTCATTCCGTTGGTAGAGTACCCCCCCAATGGCGTAATCCGAAGCATCGCAATTCAGGACATATGTGCCCCTTTTCTCAGGATGGAACACGTGCAGGTTCCTACTATACAAATTTTTAGTCGCGTCGAAAGCATGCTGATGACGCTCCTCCCATCTCCATTTAGTACTCTTACGAAGCAGTTCTAACAACGGCTCAATTGTCCCAGAATATTCTGGCGTAAAACGTCTGAAGTAACCAGTCAATCCGAGGAACGCTCTGATATCCCTGGGTTTTGTGGGTTTCGGGAACTCCATGATCGCACGTATTTTTTCCGGGTCAGTTGTTATACCTTCCGCTGAGATAATATGTCCCAAAAATTTAATTTGCGATTTCCCGAATTCACACTTTTCAAGATTGAGAGTCAGGTTAGCGGCTTGCAATTTCTGAAATACAATCTTGAGATGTTCAAGATGTTCTTCAAATGATTTGGATATGACCAAAATATCATCAACAAATATGCTGACGAAGTCCTCCACCTCGGGTCCCAGAGCTAACTCCAAACATCTGACCATGGCCGCTAAACTGGTAACCAAACCAAATGGAACTACTCTAAACTGATAGCATTTATTTCGATATAGAAATGCTGTGTATCTTCTCGACTCTTTGGCAAGGGGAATCTGCCAGAATCCACTTTTAAGATCAAGGCGAGACATGTATTTAACACCTTGACATTTTATGAATAGGTTCTCCGCATTCGGAGCACAGTCGTAGCATTTTTTTGTAATAGAATTTAGATTTCTCATGTCGAGACATAATCGAATGTCGTTATTTTTCTTTTTAACAACAACCATAGGATTTAAAAAATTGCTATCAGTTCGTTCAATAACACCATTCTGAAGCATACTCTTAACTTCGGCATCAACCTGTTGTTGATAGTGAAGGGGGATGGGGTACGTCTTCCGTACAAATTTATTTTCATCAGTGACCTGAATACTGTGTTCATAAACATTCGTGACGGTAGGATTTTTTGAAAACACAGATTCGAATTTATCAAGCATACTTTGCAGCTTATCTTGCTCATTGCTCGTTATCTGCCTGCTGTGAGTCCGCATATTATGTGTTATCTTATCGGCAAGTTGAACCGCTGGGCGAGTTATAGTAATAGGTTCACAATCAGACCCCGTCTTACCCCTCCTGCGTCGTAACCTGATATCGTGTTTACTATTATTTATAGTACATTTTAGTATTTTATTTGGAAAATCAATGTTCGCGTGCAGTTTATTTAATGTGTCCACTCCCAAAATAACATTATACACAAGTTTCTTGACAATAAGCACAGAGACTTCTATTTCCATTCCCTGAATGGATACTGTTATCATAGCTTGACGGTCAACCCTCTGAGATTCACCCGTCGCTGATTTTATGATTTTGTGGGCTGCTGGCAGAATCGGGATTTTTTTAAAATGTTTCCTGTGCTTCTCTAGGAATCGCTCATCCATTAACGAGATTTCTGCGCCGCTGTCAAATAAAACTTCGCCGACACATCCGTTAATTTTCGCGTTGACAATGAGGTCAGTGTCATTTTCAACACTAATACCTTTCTCATTTTCCTTACTATGGTTATTGCAAATTAAACTATCTCTAATTATGGCAGGATATAGGCCGGACACTACAAATTTTTTCTTATAATTAACATCTTTCACATTTGATTTATTGAACTGCTTTTTATAGTTACACCGGGCTTTTGAAACTTCATTCCTACCTTTACGTGTACTAGTTATTTTGTTGCACGGACTCACGCCGTGCAGCCTTACACGTTTTTTGACTGTTCTATATCGGAATCCTCTTCCGCTACTACTGCTACTTTATTGGCATTAAATTTTTGATTGGTATTTCTATTAGACATCTTAGGTCGTTGTTGTTGTTGCGACTGTGTTTGCTTGGTTTGATTTTGATATTGAAAACTTTTATGCGGTGTTTCATTTCTGTTACCATTGATATTCGGGTTGTCAATACCTTCCCATTTTGCAAGTAATGTGAGTAGCTCGTCCCACGACTTAACTCCTTGCGTAAGGACGGCCACCTGTATCCCGCGTCCAAAGTGGTGCGCAAGTTTACTTACCATGTCAGGTTCGGTTAAGCTAGGCTCAAGATATCTAGCTCTGGATATCAACTGCATCACATATGCATCTTTAGGACCTCTGGTATTGGAATATTTTCCAAACTCCAGCTGCGTACGTATCTTACGCTGGATCTCCTCATTCCAGTATCTAGCTCTGAAATGTCTTACCAGGTCTTCCAATGTGTTGATTTTATCCTGGACGATACTAAACCACTCCGCAGCGGTACCCTTAAGTCGCCGCACTATGAAATTAATTCTATCAGCTTCACTTAAGGTATCACCAATTTGCTCCAGATCCCGCTGGCAAATTTGAATGAAATCCATGGGGTTTTCATTCTCCCGTCCATAAAATTTTTTCTGTGAATTAACATCATCCAAAGTCTTATATACATACGTAGTACAGTTTAGTGGTGACGAGGTACTTTGCAATCGTGACACTTGCTGTTGCAGCTCTTGAATCCGCACGTCTTGCTCGGCCATTAATTCACTCACCGTGGATCTGTGTTGTATTACCTGCTCCTCCATTCCAGCGAGTTTCTCACCATATTCATTAAGTCGTGACTTATTAACCTCCAAACTCGCCTCTATATCAGCTTTCATAGCTTCCACGGTCTCGCTAATACGCTTTTCTGCCGCTTCTATCATTTGTTTGCTTTGTTTAGATTGCTCCTGCACAGCCGCGTATAATTTCTTGTTCTCATCATGGAGTGATTTGTTTTGTTTCCCGGCTTCTATTTTACCAGATTTAATTTCTTCTTTACTGGCTTTCATCTCTTCGGACATGATTTCCATCTTCGCTAATATGGCTGCTAAAGTATTCTCTATCCCTTTTGACTCCGCCATATTGACCCAATTTCAGTTTAAAATTTTATAAATTTAAATTTATTGATTTATACGCAAAGCAAGTTATTATTATCACAACAAGATTAGAACATATGGTAACCAGTTTATATGGACACAGAAAAAGCAGTTCAAAATATCAACATGTAAATACCTTATCTAACATACAACAACTAATAATCTACCTCCAATATACTGATAAAATCTGTTCATATATGATATACAAGAGAATATGCACACTTGAAAAATTATATCCTCAGCTTTTCACATGAACAATACACATACAATTATTACGTTAATTATACATATACGTCGGATTTTTCCAACAAATTTTATATTCATAGACAAATATGTAATAGCGTAAATTTACCGCTATTTAACGAGCCCTACGTTGCTAAGCGCCAAAATATCTCTATGCGACAACACAAATTACTAAACTATTGGCGCATAGGATATGATAGTATGTGTATTTCAAATTACAAGTCTATATTGGAGGGTTTAAGATTATTTATTGTACAAACACAAGTTATAGTTTATATGGTATATTTGAAATGTACAGAATGTAATGTTTGATATAGAGTCTTTCTTTTAAAATGTTAAATAATGTTCATACGCAAGACGTGATACGTTACATAAGAAGACTCCCACGATGATGTTGTTGAAGAGAAGGGCCCGTCTTTGCGGTATAGATGGTTCGTCAGGTGTGGCTTACAAATGACAGACGTTTCACCAGAAACGTTTACAGCTGGGCTGGCGTCCTGTAACAGCTGGGCTGGTGTCCTATAACAGCTGGGCTGATGTCCTATAACAGCTGGGCTGATGTCCTGTAACAGCTGGGCTGATGTCCTATAACAGCTGGACTGATGTCCTGCAATTCCCACGATGAATCCGACACTTCGCACACAACGGTACTACGGATTTTATTACTCGCCAAACTTATATAGAGTTTAAGACCAAGTAATATCTCAGGTGACAGTGAGTTTAATCAATAACGGTATATTGAGCTGATACCTCTCCGGCTTCTTCAAGTGTTCTCGCGAATACCAAGGTCTACCGCGATCAGCAGACCACCCTATGAGGAAATCTTGCACTAGCACGGAAACGTCTTGATGGAACTATTGCGTAACAATTAATGATACTGTCACTGCGGAAAATCTCACACAGTGATACAGTTACACTCACTTCTTACACACGTAATACAACAATATTAATATCGTGTGTAAAGATATAAAATCAATTGTTATGCGTCACACGCGTTACTATCCCCGAAAAGTCTTAACAAATCCTTGCAAGCGGTATAATCTTGTACAAGGAATTGTATGTACCGTTCACGGTAGCAGCAGTGAAGAACTGCTTGTAATTTTACGCACAATGCGTTAAAACACTGACGTGTGCAAATGTACTACACACACAGTTCTGAGTCTTCCCGTTTCACTAACGACGAATAGTTTTTACAACACCTTGCAAGCGGTATAATTCTTGGACAAGGAGTGCACGTCCCGTTCGCGGTAGATGGCGTAGAAGAACTGCCTGTGTAACGACAGGCTTAAGAAAATTTCCAACCACCAGTCAGCATTCTATTGGTGGATGGAAGTCACATGGTTAGTATAAATGACCATGCACTTTTCATGCAGTAGAGTGCATTTACTTTGTAACAGCATGCATAGCGGTAATCAGACTACTCGTATCTCATGCATGCTGCCTACATACTAATAATATACATGAACGTAAACAATAGTCCGACAGGTATAGGGATTGTAGCGATACACATGTCTCAGTTCAGCTAATGTCAAAACAACGATAATACTTCACGCACCGCCCGGGAAACGTTTCCCACTCGCGCACGCGCGCACATTTCCACTAACACAGTACATGAATAACCACAAATAATAATGCACAGTTTTTTTAAACTAAACCCTTAACCTTACTAAATACAATTGATAAAAACCAAACTTAACCATCTACCAATATAATATGAATGTCCATTGTCTGTGTAATATATGAACTTGCCCCGCCTATCATGATCCTGTGATTCGTTGCAATATACTCCCCCCTCTAAATTGATAATTTGAGAGAAAATTTGATTTTTGATAAAATTATCATTTCATTTCAGTTTTTAGTATATTACTACTGTTTTTTGTCTTGTACTCTTTACATTGACCTTTAACATATTATTAGTGTGTTACACTAGCTTGAGTTCTCGGCTAGTGATATAACTCTTAGCTTACTAGTATTTTTTCAAGTTTCTCACATTTTAAGTCATTTAATTACAATAGATTTCACTACTTAAATTAACAATTTCCTGTCTTATATACACTTTTCTTTCTCATTACATATCTTTACTTTTGTGATTATCTCAATGGTTCTTTCATTTTTTACCTCACAGATTCTTTAATAATAGTCCTTGATACATTACTATATAATTCCCTAACATTTGTAGTGGGTTCAGAATCAGAGTGGCTCACTGTTGCATACATTCTCCGCCGTTCCTCATTACACATACTCAGAATCAGAGGCATCCTCATCTCTGTCTGAGAAAAAATAAAAATTGCACCTGGCAACAGTTGCACTATCACAACACATAAAATATAACATATCATTCATTTTCAATAATATAACATATTCAATATAATATTCAAGGTATTAGAGGTTTCATTTGTATCACATCTCCTTCTTTTATACTTTCTACATACTTCCTTTTCACAGGTAATTATTTCTTTTCAGACTTGACATTCTCGGCCATGCTTTTTATTAGCCGTATTGTTACCTTTTTATACTAGTTGACAATTTGTTTTGGTTTACTTGAGTATTCTTAAAATTACACACTTACATTGATCCTTATATAATTATGCAGTTGTTTCTTACATATAGAGTTTATAATATTTCATTCTTACAATAGTTTACTAGTTTTTCTCTCGTCAATAACTTACACTTATCCTGAATTATCAGGGTTTACAGTATTCATATACTAAATGGTTTTTGTTAGATGTTCTCTGACATATCTTGTTACATACAATATATGGTAATTAAATAACATTTTTCTTTCTCTTCATCCCACAATAATAATAGCCATCTTTATAATTAACTCTCTTTGGTATTCTGCCTCTCTACTCCTTCAAGTGTCTGATAATTTACACTTATTCTGGATGATTTTATATAATATTTTAGTTTTATGAGAGGTATACAATATTCATTTGATAAACATTTTGTTTTATACAATATTCATTTGATAAACATTTTTTTTTCTTTCCTTTATAATAGCCTTCTCTTATATTACTCGCTTTGGTGGTTTGCTCCTCTTCTCCTTCAAGTGATAGATGTTTACCACTTATTCTGGATGATTTTATACAATATTTTAGTTTTATGAGAGGTATACAATATTTGACATTTAGATTCTTGTTACATACAATATTCATTTGGTAAACATTTTGTTATATATAATATTAATTTGATAAACATTTTGTTTTTTGTTTCTTTAAATATAGCATAGTAATTTTAGTTATAAAATAGTAGTATTTCTTCTTTAAATTAATCTAACATAGGAGTATTAGAGTAATTTTATGTCATTATCCTAGGTATACTTTTTGTTATATGCCACTTTTGGTTCTCTATGATATAATAGATATCTTTCTCCTCATTAAATTTTTTGGTTTACAATACACATTTTTCTACCATTTAATATAATACATCTGGCTCTTATTTAATAGGTAACGAATAGTTTGGCCTATATACTAATACTACACACTTTTTATAACACAATGTGGCAAATAGGTTTGCTATAGGCAATTAGTCACTTTCAATACCATGGGCATAATACATGATCCTTCTAATCACTAATTGAATCCGTTTATGGTAGTTATTTTTTAAAAGTATTTATACACTAAATATTCCGGTGGTAAATGTTGCCTACCACTATAATTTATCTGTTTTTAACAATAATCACATTTATGGTCTACATATTTGGGGTTACAATGTACTTTTCCACTCTATTGGGTTCATTGTTTGGGACAATTACGTTTCACAGGTATCCTTTTTCATATCTGTCTATAGTACTACACGTTTGTGGCATTTGGCACCCTGTCCCTATTATGCGGTTCTTCCACTTTGCGGCTACCAGATAGTCATTGGCTCCCCGTTTTCTCGCCTTCTTCTTCTCATCATCTTTGGTATCCATGTGTCCAGTCTACTCCTGGTCTTTGTTATTATTGACGTCCAGTACCTCTTCTAATTCGGGTTGACCGTCATTAGTTTCCTGGTTGGATTTTTCCATTGATTGGTCCCTCTTCTTCTGTAATTCCTTTATTTCTTGGGCATACCCTTCAATGATCCGGTCCAGCTGTCCTTGATACCCTTTCCTTTTCTTGGAATGCCTTATTCTCCCTTTGGAAATATTTGCCTTAAGTATTTTATTGGTTATAGTCTTCTTTGTTGTAGCACATTTCTTCTCTTCGTACATCTTCATGAAGCTCCTTCGATACTCCTTCCTATAGGTCCCTTCTTTACGGTTGATGACTGGGAAATAAATCATATTAACTAGACCACTTCGAGTCATTTCGATTAATTCTTTTGTTACCCTAGTCTTCTTTGGGCGTATTATTCTTCTTATCTTCGCCTCCTTTTCTTCCGTTATCTTAATTATTTTGCTCCTTTCTTCATGAATTTTAATTCTTAAATTCACTTGTTCGGTGTTTTTATCTCCTGGTAATTCTTTTGTCTCCACTTGATCATCACACATGGGCAGATTATTTTGTTCTAATTCTTCCTTCTCGGCTACTAACTCTTCCGCTTCCTTAATTACCTGAGCGTTCTTTACACCTTCGGCATCGATCTCCTTGTCATGAATATCTTCCTGGTGTCTGTCAAGCTCATTTTCAGATGATGATGTATTTAAGTCCCCTTCATTCTCAGTTTGTTCGACCTCCTCTTCAGGTTGCAATTCTTCGGTGGTTTCACCCTTGGGTATCTCTTCAGTTTCTGAGTTGCTGTCGTTTCGTAATTCTCCTCTTGTTTTCTGACCCACTTCTTCCGTATATTTCTTATTCATTTCATCCATTTTCTGGCTAATCTTATTTAATGTGGTATTCAACTCTTCTCTTAAGGCCCTACTGTTGTCATCTATTTTATTGTTTAACGTGTCCATGGCTCTATGGGTATTGTCAATCCTTTTATTCAAGTCTTCTTTCAGTGACTCTATATTTTTACTAATAGACTCCATATTTTTATTTAATAACTCGACATTCTTCTGATTCTCCGCCCGGGATTTCTTACCATCTTCTTTCAGTAATTCGACGTTCTTATTATTTTCTACGATCGCCCTCATTATGTCTTGTAGGCTTATGTCCCCTGACGGCGCGGGTCTCTCAGGTTGCTTGTTGACCCTCACTTCCACTTCCGGTTCTACATAGAGTGCTTCTTCAGGTCGAGTTTCTATGTTATTAATGGTAATGACTTCCATCTCGTGTGTGGGTTGTGTCTCATATGTCTCTGTATCTGGTTGTACCTCTCCTACTCGGCTGTCCTTGTATCTAGTGTCGTATTGATGTGTGTGTGGCATGTTTGTTCTTTTGTGTCTGCCGGGCTGATTTAAAATATAAACAATATTTTTATCCAATATTTTTTCCAGCCTCACGTTGCTGGTCGCCAATTTGTAATATAATACATATTATTTTAACCTTTATTACGTGAGGCTTCCTTTATTCTTAAAGCCCCACGTTGGGCGCCAATTTGTAACCAACTAACACTATTCCTGTTTATATTTGAAATATTAAAGATCGTAGTTGTTGAAAATTGAAAGTTACTAATTTTAGAAAGTAGTTAAAATATAGCATCAGATGTTATTAAAGTGTGTTTACAATTGCAAAATTATAATTGTCTGAAAAGAATTCCCTTAGATAAAACAAATAAAATAGTTGTGTTAATATTATTTAAACACTAACGTTGCTTAAATTTAAAAATAAAGTGTACTAGCTGGTCGCTTGGTGTTGGTGATCGTCTTGATGATACTAGCAGCGAAACTCCTCCTCCAGGTTGACAGTCGTCTAAGTACGTAAAGTCTAGTAACGTCTGGACAATAGAATTAATAAAATACCCTTCCACGTACCTGTTCGTGTTTTCTGGAAGTTCAGAAGTTCAATAAATCAGTAAGCTGCCAAGACGGTTTACAAAACCAACTCACTTTATCTACAAGGTTAGGTTACCTTGTTTAATAATGGGCGCCACACAGGTTTATTTCGGGAAAATCCCGTGGAAAACCCATTAATAGAATCAAATAATAGTTTAAAAAAAGTTAAAATTGTGTTTATTGCCCTTATGGCAATGCAATTCAACAATATTTAATCACAACTGAAGGTTGTTTTGATTCTTCTGAATGAATTATTTATCTGTTTTTTAGAAATAAATTAAGTCAAGTTATGCTGCTAATAATGGGGTTTTATTTGTACCCTTGACAGTGAATTCAAACAAATATGATTAAAGGAATACATTGATGTACAATTGCAAATATTTTGTTACATACCCTATACAACTGGCTCAGAGCATACACAATAATTCTGGTTAAGTCCAGATACTCTTTGCTTTAAACATTAATACTATTTATATCTCAGGCGTAAGTTCTTTGAAACACAAAAAAGAATGCTCATGCCTACACAATAGCTAATTATTTTCTGATATAATATCGACTAGTAATGCCTTTTAGGTTACTAATATAAAAATAAAACCTATTTTATAGGTTAGGCGTTCGTCACACTTGGTTCATGATTTACAAAGTTATATGTTGAGATCACTTATGACTAACATCCAACTTAAATAGGATTGACAAATCCATTAAATAAATTCAGACATGGTGTGATACAGAAAATGTTTCAGTGTTATGCGTCAGTACAGATTTGTTTATCAAAACATCTAGGTTATCGCACTCGGCGTAATGAATAAATTGTCGCCCTGTTACCTTTGTGTTTTTAATCTTTCGATTAAAATTCAATTAAACACATCAATGATCGGATTATAATGATCATTGTTATTCACTACACACGCACATGAACAGAGAATATTGGCCCACTTCTGACTAAAAGGACCTTAAATGATATTACTTAATTATTTCTTCTGTTCGTTATTTTCCCGCACTAAATAAAATAATACTGCACTTAGATGCACTGATTCCTTGTAGAATATCTTGTAGTTACTTTTTGTTGTTGTCGAAAAGTTTCCATCGATGCACTATTACAATGAAACTATCAGTTAGAAAATTTTGATGAGACGAGCGCACCTGCCGCCTCGGATGAAAGTAAAAAGTGTCTAACGGCAATAAGCCGCTGTTCTTTATATACCCTATGGTTTGATCAGCCTTAGGCGATTGTTTTACTTATTAAGCTATTTTCTGATTGGCTTAGCCAGGCGTTACGAAAGTGACGTATTGTTCTTCCAACTGTCACTAACGGTTTTTTAACCGACTTTTGCCAAAATGATTGACAGCCGTTGTTGTTGTTAGTGTTGATAAACAGATTTCTTATGCATTTTGTGCAAATGATGCTAACGCCTGTCACGCACTCATTATAGTTGCGATCGGGGTCGTATCGCTATCAAATTAAAGGATATTTTTTCCTCTTCAATTTGATATAGTTTGATACTGGTTTATTTACAATTTTACTGACGTTGTTTAATAAACAATGTTGAGGTTCTCGGCTTCGCTCTGTTGTCTGCTAATCGAAGCCGGCGATTACACTCTCTTATTAATATTGTTTGTGTTCCACATCGCGTTTTTTCACTTAAACGTTTATGTTAGAACACTATTATATCTGTACTGACATTAATTTACTGAATATTATGATTAAACCTTAACTTATACATTGCTATTACCTATACTTACTCACTATGACATTTTGCTTCACATTATTTTGGCTCCGTGCTATTAATTAACAATTGAACTATTAATCGTATATCATATTACTAATGCTTATCGCTATGTTTGGGTATAAAGATTGATCAGTGTATGTGATTTACACTTCTAGTACTTCCTACTAATCACCTTACTGATGATTGTTTGTTTTAGGCATTGCTGAGGCATACCGTTTGTATCGGATTTATGCCTTAATAACATTTATTAGTTTACAATCCGGTACTTTGATGAGGTAGCTTATTTGTATAAGGTTCCCTCTTACAAACATGTTTACTTGTCATAGGCATATTTGAGACTAATACAGCTTCAATCTCATATTGTGGCCATAGCTAATCTTAGTTCTTGGCATTAATAGTTACTAGTCATAGTTGATTTATTCTTAGCCAAATGCTGATTCTGATATCACATTATTCAGATTCTTATTTAATTGTTGTTATTAACATGTCATATTCCATTTAAGTTATTCACTGACTCGCTTGACAGCTTAAAGTGAATTTAATTTGTCCATTAGTTTGTGTCAGTTATAGTATGGTTGTAGTGTCAAGCAGTATTTAGGTTTACTGCTTCTTGTGGCACTTCTTCTTCTTTCTTCTTCCATGGTTCCTCTCTTCTTGGCCACTCTTATCATTATATTATCTATTTACATTACCGTTATGTATTTATTAAATCTGATGGTATATGTCTAGGTTATGTAACATCTGGTCATGTTACAACATTTACAAGTTATAAATTACTCTTTTAGAAATTATTGTCTCTTTTTACAATGTTTATTTGTCTTTGATTAAGTCTTTTGTTATGAGGAATACATGGCTTTCTTTCACCTTAATTGTAGTGGTTTCTCAGCGTACCCGCTTCTAGTCCTGAGTCCTTTGTTGGTGAATCCTGCGTAGTCGTGAAGTCCTGGATCCTTTCCTCGTCCTCCAGATCCTCTCGGAAGTCTGATGACTCGTCCTCTACGCCTGGAATTTATGCCATGTAGTGTGCTAATCCCTCGTCCTCTGTAATAGTCTCTGGCTGCAGCGGTGGTGTCACGAAAGTGATGATGTTGTCAAGCATCACCTCTGGCTGCCGCTGTAGTCGAATGAGAAAGAGTTGTTGTTGGGTAGAGCCTCCGGCTGGCACTGTAGTTGAACGAGAAAGAGTTGAAGTCGCCGGGCATAGCCTCCGGCTGTCACTGTAGTTGAATGAGAAAGAGTTGAAGTCGCTGGGCATAGCCTCCGGCTGCCTCTGTAGTTGAATGACAAAGAGAACAAGGCTGATGTGCTTCACGTATTTATAGTCTAGGGTGCAAAATTCATGTTTCAACAATTCTCTGCAGGAATAGGTCTGTCGTGGCATCCTTTTACAAACACGATTATTATTCACACATTTTTTTCACTTGTCTTCGCAATATGCGAAGTCTTTTGCAAATAGCCCAAATATCATCTGGTCGGTAATTTTTATATGTACAACTGTGTTTAAACCGTTTCTTGTTATCTTAATTATTATGGGTTTTATTTATATTTATTTTCACTGTATTCGCACTTTTTTTTATTTTCGTACCATCTTTCATACACACTGTGGCGTATTTGGTTTTGTGATATTTCATATACACTTATCACCATTAAAATAATTCATATATTTATTAACGTTTATTTAGGAGTGACGCTTTACAGGAATCAACTGGCCTCACACACACATGTAAGATACACGTGTACACACAGACGCAGCTGTGTGGTGTGACCCACCTGTTCAAGCATGCAACTTTGTTGTCCCCCATTACAGCTTTCAATCTGAATTATTATTATTACTAACAATATGGATTATTTATTTAAATTATATGAATTATCTTAACTAATTGTGCAATGCACAGTACCCTATACATCTGTACTGTTGCATTATTTCCCTGCTTAATAAAAAAAATGTAATAAACGTGTTTATTAAATTTTTGCCTTCTACATTAGACAAAATTGTACAGTCATTTTACCAATACAATATTACATTAATTATGCTCATAACAATGAATAATGCTTTTCATTTAGTCTTATGTAAGGTGGGCTGAACTAATATTCCCCTCCCATACATGTTGACTTGCTGCGTCGCTTCGCAGTATCCATTTTAAAGTGTTCACATTTAACTGTCACAGTGACCTAGTTATTCACTCGTAGGACTTCCTTAAAGAGCTTGCATGGTACTTGCCAATTTCTTTCTGTCTTGTGTCATCATATACAATGAAAGTTTGTTTGCCAACTTGTCTTAGCAAAGTGTAAGGTCCATCATACAATCTGAAGAATTTTTTAGCAGTATTGTCAATACGTTTTCCAACTGGATTTGTTTTTAATAATACTTTCTCTCCCACATTAAATTTCTGCAACTTGTGAGTTCTGTTGAATCTTTATATTCTCTTATTACCTTTTTCAATTATTCTTCTTTTAGCATGTCCAATCTTAATGCTTAAAGGTATCGGTAAGTTCTGATTAGCAGGTTTGTGAACATACCGCTTCCAAAATCTGTCGGGTTGACGATCTTGTTCAATCTCTGTCGGTGTGTAGCTCGTTGCTTTGCTATAATTCTCATTAACGGCTTTTTCAAAGAATGGTAAATACTCTGCCCATTTATTGTGTTGGTTATGGCAGTAAATACGTAGGTACTTACCCAATTCTTTATTCACTCTCTCAGCTAAATTTCCCTGTGGATGTCTGATGGATGTGAGTATGGGTTGGATTCCATTTTCTCTTAATATTCTATTCCATACTTCACTTTAAATTGCACTCCTTGATCACTAAGAATCCTCTTCATCTTACCATGTATTGGAATATATTTTTGTAACAGTATTTTTAGGACAGCTTTCATTGTGGGTCGCATAATAGGATACAGATGAACTGCCTTAGAAAACACGCCAATACAGACTAGTATGTGTTTACCCCCCCACTTGATCGTGGTAATGGCCCTAAGAAGTCCACTGCAACTAACTCCCCTTTCGCCTCCTTCTGTATACTTTGTATTTCCACATATGTGTGAAGATTAGGTTGCTTAGCAGTCTGGCAATCATAACATTTCTTCAATTCATTTTTAATTTTTCTAAACATGTTGATAGTAAAATCTTCTCTAAGGGATAAATAACATTTTAATGCTGAGGCATGAGCTAAGCTCTCATGAGTTGGTGTTATCAGCTTAAATAACATCTCGTTAGTCAACACAATTTTCCAATCATGTATTATTAATTTGAAAAGAATGTTGTTATATATCTTATATTGAGCTGGTAGGTGAGATTGACGTTTTAAATTTTGTAACGTAAGGTCTTGATCTTGTTCTTCCGCTAGATTTTGTAGCATTCTTCTTACTTCGTTGCTAGCTTCAAATTGTATAGGTAATAGACATACTTCGTTATCCTCCTTATTGTAGATCTCCTCACATTCTTCTTTAACATAACGACTTAATATATCTGAAATGCTATTATCTTTTCCTTTGCAGTACTTGATAGTGAATGAGTACTTACCATCTCAGTAAACGAGAGTTCGTTACTTTACATTTCAGTAGAAATGACAATGCTTGATGGTCAGTATGTATTTCAAAATGAGTACCATAAATGTAATATCGAGATTGTTTACATGCATAGACAATTGCAAGTATCTCCTTCTCTGATGTTGAGTAGTGCCGCTCTGCTCTTTTGAAAACTCTGCTCGTGTAGGCGATGACCCTTAGTTTTCCTTCGGAATCCTTCTGGTATAGTACACTTCCCATGGCGTAATCACTAGCATCAGAATAAATTACAAATTTTCTTTCTCGTTGAGGATGATGTAGCATCATGTTTTCTACGAATAACGTCTTCACTTGGTCGAAGGCTTCTTGATGCTTCTTCTCCCATTTCCATTTTCTTCCCTTCTTTGTCAATTCCAACAAAGGTTGAGTCCTTTCGGCATATAATGGTGTAAACCTCCTGTAATATCGTTAAACCTAAAAATGCACGTAAACCTTTAAGATTCCTGGGTATAGGAAAGTTGGTTATACTGGTTATCTTGGTAGGATCTGGTTGTATACTTGAGGATGAGATGATGTGTCCTAGGAATTGGATGGAAGTTTTTATGAATTCACATTTGTCTAGGTTTAGGGACATGTTTGCTTGCCTAAACTTATGGAATATTGTTTGTAGATTTTGGATGTGTTCATTGAATGTCTTAGATATCACTAGAATATCATCGTATAAGGTTCCACCTCTGGGCCTAATGTTCTTTCCAAATATTTTACAATAGCTGCCAAACTCGTACTTAATCCAAATGGTACTAGCTTATGTTGGTAACACTTGTTCTTATACAGGAATGCAGTAAGTTTTCTATCCTCTTCTCGGATTGGAATTTGCCAAAAACTTGAACATAGATCTAGTTTAGTCAAGTAGTTTGCTCCTTCACACTTTTTAAACAGCTCATTCGCATTAGGCGCACAGGCATATTCTTTCATTATAATACTGTTCAGCTCCCGCATGTCCAGGTGTAGACGAATATCCCTGCTTTTCTTCTTTACTACTACAAGAGGATTTAATAAGTTGCTGTTGGACCGTTCTATCACGTTATTATCCAGCATGCGACGTATTTCCGTTTCTACTTCTTCCTCGTAGCACATTGGAATAGGGTATGTCCTCCTGACGACTTTTGTTGGGTCTGTTACAGTTATAGTATGTTTGTAGACTGTCGTCTGCATCGGTGTTTCATTGAATATATCTTCATATTCATTTATTAATTCTTGAAGCCGCTTTTCGTCCTGTTTAGAAATCTTGTCGGTTGTCTGACTTGTATATCGAGTTGGTGCATATTGAACTTTGGGTTTAGTTAAGACAATAGGTGTCTCACTTACCTTATACTGTCTTTCTTCTTCATTCATACTTATGCTGTGTTGCACACCCTTATAATTACATGTTATCTTATTATTAACGATATCAATCTTAGCATCTAGCATATTCAATAAATCAATTCCTATAATACCATCATATATTAGCTTATTCATAATAATCATTGGACATTCTATTTCTAAATTTTCATGTGTAATTGTTACATAGGCTTGTTTTTTAACTTTTCTCGCTTATTAGTAGTGGTTGTAATGTTCATATTATTCACAGGTAATATCGCTGTATTTTTAAAATAATTTTTATTTCGTTGCATCCAGGCAGCGTTTAAACTGACAGTTGACTACCTGTGTCCACCAACATTATAATTTTATTGCTGATACGAACATTAACAATAGGGCATTGTATGTGGCATTTCTTTGATTTACACCCTCGTCCGTGCTAAGCAATTCGTCTCGTATGTCAGCAGGATATATATTATTTATTGTGTACTGCTGCGTACGTGTCTCCAGTCATTGTTGAGAAGTCGATGGTTCATTTCCCGCTTCCAGTTCACATCCCTTCTTCATGTTTCTATTGCATTGACTGAGCGATCATACGGCTTAGAGAATTTCTTCTTAGAAGTGGGCCAGACATAGCCTCCCTTCTCACTTCCACGTTCTCTCTCTCTCTCACTGCTTCTCCCCTTATCCTGATGAATGCCTTCCACATGCTGAGTCGTTGGTTTTTACACTATGTTAACAGGTGCTTTATTTTGCGTTTGCTGTTTATAATTATTAACGTTGTAATTATGGTTATTATTGTGATTACTGTGCGGTTGATAATTGTGTTGTGTATTCTCACCGTGAGTGATATTTTCAGATTGTTTACAAGTATTAAACATTCTTCAATTGTTTTAATACCTTGTGTGTAAACAGCGAGTTGGATATTTTTCTGAAAATGGTAAGACAGTTTAGATATTATTTCATATTCTGAAAATTTAGGTTTAAGATGTTTCACACTTTCAATTTGTGCTATTGTATACGGTTCAATATTCTGACGACCATGAATATTAAATTTACCATATTCTAGCTGATCACGTACCTGACGTCGCGTATGGATATTCCAATACCTATTTTCAAATGAGTCACAGAATTGTTGATATGTAGTGACATTATCACGTATGATAGTATACCACTGAGCTGCTGAATCTTTGAAATGGCGAATAACAAAATTTATTTTTTCATTATCATCAGTAGTACTACCAATTTTGTCCATTTCTTTTTCACAGTTGGCCAAAAATTCCATGCTGTTTTCCCATTTATTTCCTGCAAATGTTAGTTTAACCCTTTCTTCTAATGGTGCTAGATACATCATTATCTGCGCTGGACGTCTACGTAGCTCAGCTCGAAGTTGATCCATTTCAGTCTTCACCTCCTCTTTCATATTGGACATCTCTCCAGAATAATCTTTCGCATTCTTGGATGTTTCTTCTAGCTTATTCTCTATTACCATAGTACATGTTTCCATTTCACGCGTTTTACTTGTGGTCGCTTGAAGCTGATCATGGACAGCCCTTATTTTACTGTCCTGTTCATGTTTTGCTACAATTATTTTCTCATTTACATTTTCAGTTATTTGTTTATGTATGTCTTTAAATCTCTCTTCCTTTCTGCGCGTAATTCTTTACGCTTGTTCTCTATCCTAACAGCTTGTTTATGAAGGGCTTGTTTAACGTTATTCTCAAGTGCATCTATGCACATATTAGTGTCTATAATTTTATCCACAACTGTGTAGTACTATCTATTATATCTTGTTTTAATTCTTCTTTTAAATTTTCTGTTAGTTTTACATTATCTTGATTCAATTTGTCCACCATAGCTTTCATCATATTTTGAAGTGCCTTGTCCATACTGAAGTTACCTGGTTCTGCCATGTCGAATTATTTATTTATTTATATTGTTTTTAAAATAATTATTATTGGTGATTCTGGTTATACTACTCTTTATTTATTATTTTGTTTTTGTATTATTATTAACCCTCCGAATACCATGGGGTTGTTAATGACCCTAGTCTCACGGAATTTCGACGAAAATATATTGAAAAACTGGAAGGAATTAATTGTGGCTCTGTGACTTTTTTTTTAAACTATATACTGCCACTTTCATCTTCATTCCCACTGAATACGTCAATATCACAACTGTAATCACGTAGTGTTTCCTAAAAAATGTGGCTGGGGTCCTCGCGAGACCCCCGTGGTATTCTGTGTACCCTTTTTCTGAAAATGAAATCGTGTAGTTTTGTAATATTGCGTCACTCGAGTCAGTTCATGAAGTGTAAACACAGCTGCAGTTCCAAAAAGTCATTTTCCCCTTTTTACAAACAAGATGTTCCTAGAAATTGGGAGTATCGAGTTGTAGCTACGTCTACCTACTCGTAATAAACTTTGCCCTCACTCACTGTTGTTCACTCACTGCCCTTTGTCCTACTCGTTGTTTAGTTATCTCTTTCCTTTCAGTTCAGTTTGATTCTAAGTTCAGTGTGTACGTGTTGTGAAATGGATCGTCTTGTGTCTTCAAGAACCAAACTTCTTGTGGAGAGGGCTAGAGTTGTAGCCAATGACCTTCTCGATGAGGTACAAGAAACTGCTGAAACTACAGTTGAGGACGTTGTTGAAATAGCTGATGAAGCAGATGATGAAATTCAAGGCGATGAACTTGATGAAGAAATTGTGGGAGACTTTGGAGATATGTTTGTCTCAAAGGGTGATACTTTTTGGCTGAAAAACACTACACTTCATAATTGTCACTTTTTCCAAATAAATACTTTCTGAGCAAGTATTATTAATTTTAATCATTTTCTAAGATGATTTTCCTTTTCCTAAGTACCAACAGGTGTGAAGTGAAAGAGTTGAACCACCCGACACACAAAATGTCGTCAAGAACCAAAATTAGGAATGGGGTCTCACAAAGACCCCCATGGTATTCTATGTTCCATCTGGACCGTGGTATTCGGAGGGTAAATGTTACTATTACAATTACACCCTATTTTTTTTTTACAAAAATTACCTGTTGAGCGCCAGTTAAGCTATTATAATACACAACAATTAACATAACATACAAATAATATTTAATATAAATAATAGTTATCACATATAATATATTTTTCATTTAACACACATTTACTTTTAGAGCATACATTTAACTTTAAAATTTTTTAAATAGTTAAATGGCATGGTCGCACACTACATTCTTGGGAGCCAAATATTTATAACGTTACAAATTTTCAATGGGTGTAATCGTAATAATAACAACAATGTAAAATTGTTTAAAATAATTAAAACATTTATTTATTAAAATTTCAAAATAAATTTCGAATTAAAACTTCATTATTATTGCATGAGTATGGGTAGTCGTAGTATCCATACTTGTTGATTACATACACATAATATCGCATATTCCATACAAACATAAAATACTCTTATAATTATAAATACATTTGATTATTAATAATATGGCTCTCGACTGGCTCAGTATATTATGAGTAATTTATTATATTCTGAAATCTTTCTTTTTTAAAAAATAATTCTTATTGTTGTTGCATATGCGTTTGTCATTTATATTAATTACTTTAGTAACTTTCCATTCTTTCAAAATTACTATAATATTTTCAATAAATTATCAATTCAAAAATTATGCTATAATTTCTATACAAGAACATTTACATTTACAAGTGTTATAAATTACACTTTTAGAAATTATTGTCTTTCTTTTTACAATGTTTATTCGTCTTTAATTAAGTCTTTTGTTATGAGGAATACATGGCTATCTTTCACCTTAATTGTAGCGGTTCCTCAGCGTACCCTCTTCTAGTCCTGAGTCCTTTGTTGGTGAATCCTGCGTAGTCGTGAAGTCCTGGATCCTTTCCTCGTCCTCCAGATCCTCTCGGAAGTCTGATGACTCGTCCTCTATGCCTGGAATTTATGCCATGTAGTGTGCTAATCCCTCGTCCTCTGTAATAGTCTCTGGCTGCAGCGGTGGTGTCACGAAAGTGATGATGTTGTCAAGCATCACCTCCGGCTGCCACTATAGTTGAATGAGAAAGAGTTGTTGTTGGGCAGAGCCTCCGGCTGCCACTGTAGTTGAATGAGAAAGAGTTGTTGTTGGGCAGAGCCTCCGGCTGCCTCTGTAGTTGAACGAGAAAGAGAACAAGGCTGATGTGCCTCGCATATTTATAGTCTAGGGCGCAAAATTCATGTTTTGACAATTCTCTGCAGGAATAGGTCTGTCGTGGCGTCCTTTTACAAACACAATTATTCACATACTTTTTTCACTTGTCTTCGCAACATGCGAAGTCTTTTGCAAATAGCCCAAATATCATCTGGTCGGTAATTTTTATATGTACAACTGTGTTTAAACCGTTTTCTCGTTATCTTAATTATTATGGGTTTTATTTATATTTATTTTCACTGTATTCACACTTTTTATTATTTTCGCACCATCTTTCATACACACGTGCATCTTTATTTTATACACACTGTGGTGTATTTGGTTTTGTGATATTTCTATACACTTATCACCATTTAAATAATTCATATATTTATTAACGTTTATTTAGGGGTGACACTTTACAGGAATCAACTGGCCTCACACACACACACACGTGTACACAGACACAGCTGTGTGGCATGACCCACCTGTTCAAGCATGCAACTTTGTTTCACCTATTACAGCTTTCAGTCTGAATTATTATTATTACTAACAATACGGATTATTTATTTAAATTATATTAATTATCTTAACTAATTGTGCAATGCACAGTACCCTATACATTTGTACTGTTGCAATATATATATATATATATATATGTATATATGTGGCTAATACACGTTGTTGCAGCAACAGATTTTTTCAATGTAATAAGAACAAAATATGTGCTTACTAAAATTAAAATTAAGTATTTGGAGAACCCGTAAACTAATATTGTTTCTATACACAGTAATGTACAGTCCAGTCACAGTTGTTTAAACTTCAGAAACAGATATATGAGGTACATTATTTATAGTTTTAAATGAATAATTTAATTATTAATATATACAAATTTTCACATTTATAATTCATTTTTTAATCTTCAACAGTTTGTAATATATTTTGGTATTATAAGTATCACTTAACCGAAAGTGAATGTTTTACTGGAAAAGCATACCACAAAGAACAACAGTTCTGTGTAATATAAGTTGTTTAAACTGTAATTGATTTCAAATTATCTGAATGTTTAAATGTTTGATGTTACCAATAAAAACAGATGGATTAGAACAAATCTTGTAAATGTACTAACAAAGTAAAATAATACATGAAATGTTATCTTTTATTGTAACTTTCAAAGTAGACACTTTTTGCAAAATTTTAGTATATGTTAATTAATATTCTATTAAAAAAAGTAGTTGACAGAAGTAAAAACAACTGACAGTGTTTGTTTCTGCTTGTATATTAAATTTAATCAAGAAAACGAGCACTTGGTACTGATTATAGTACCGTATATTGTTTTTTTACATCAATTTTCAGTCTTAATGATGTACCACAACTAAGAAATTATATAAATTTTAAAAAACTTACAAAGATATGACAGATTGATTCTGTGATGGAACAATCCAAGAGCAGCTGCATGTGCCCATAAAGAAAAGGAAGAAGAAATGCAGCATGATAGTAAATTTAATAGCCTTGGGAAAAGTGAGGTATTTAGACTTAAGGCAATAAAGATAAATATAAGAATACAGTAAAGCCCCGATTATCCGTGAGTGCCGCGAAAAATTTTTATTAATTACGAACCTCAAAAAAACGAATTTTAATCCAAGCCAACAACAGGGAAAATACAATAGGCCCTACAGTGCGAAGGTCGAAAATTTCTGACAGGTTTATTGTGCATCGTAATCCTATAGGCTTCTCGGAATTTTGTTTTGGCTCTTGCTCTTTTGTTTTGGTCAAGTTCACTAACCTTCCCCCTCTACGTAGATATTCTCTCGGTCTGCCAGTGGTGTCAGTTGTCAGTAAGCATGCTTAGTGATCAGTCGTGATCAGTTCGTTAGTTCCTGAAATTAATAATGGCTGAAAAACGAAAGAAGGTTGTGTTAACGATTGCACAAAAACTTGAAATGATTTCGAAAATAGAAAATGGTGCTTCAAGGAAGCAGATGTGTTTGAATTACGGGATCGGGGAAACAAACAGTGCGAGACGTTTTAAAGCAAAAAGACAAACTGTTAGCCTTTGCATCAGTGTCGGACAGTGCTTCTGGGATGAAAAAACGAAAAACAATGAAGAAATCCACCTATAATGAACTTGACTCGGCATTAGCAGAATGGTTAGCTCAGGTGCGAAGTGAGGGCACCCCCGTGTCTGGTCCTACCATTGCAGCTAAAGCAAAAATCTTTTTTGATTTGTTAGGCCTGGAAGGAAATTTTGATGCGTCGTCCGGTTGGTTACATCGTTTCAAGAAACGTCATGAAATTAGAGATTGGTCTACATGGAGAGAAGCTGAGTGGTGATCAACAAGCAGCTGATGATTTTCAACATGATTTTGAAGAGTTTGTGTTGTCTGAAGATCTGTCATATGAACAAATTTATAACGCTGATGAATCGGGGCTTTTTTGGAAGTGTCTTCCCACTCGTACTTTAGCATTTGAAAGTGAACATCAAGCAGCAGGTCACAAAAGTAGCAAGGAAAGAATTACAATCTTGCCATGCAGCAATGCTGCGGGTAGTCACAAACTTAGGCTTCTTGTAATCGGTAAATCTAAGAAACCGAGGTCTTTTGAGGGGACAAGAGCAGAAAATTTACCAGTTGATTATTTCAACCAAAAAAAAGGTTGGATGAACCAGCAGATTTTTCAAGAACGGTTTGAAAACATTTTTGTGCCTCAAGTACGTAAACATCTTGACTCAAAAAATTTGCCAAAGAAGGCTGTTTTGTTAATTGACAACGCGCCTTCACACCCAGCTACATGTGTGCTTAAATCTTCTGACGGGCAAATCTTCGCAAAGTTTTTGCCCCCAAATGTTACTGCGCTGATACAACCTATGGACCAGGGAGTCATTGCAACCATGAAGAGAACATACAGAACAAAGTTGTTACTGTCAAAAATCGAAGAAGGCTGCGATCTCAAAGAATTTTGGAAGAATTATACAATTTTGGATAGCATTTACGATATTGCGTCTGCATGGGATTACATCAAACCCTCAACCCTTGTTAAATCATGGAGAAAACTCTTTCCGAGTATCGAAACAAATGTCAACCAAAACATTTGTGAAGAAGAGAATGAAGTCATGCCGACTGCTACACTTGTTGACCTAGTGACATCCGTTCCGCGAGGTGAGAATGTCGACGAAGAGAACATAGAAGAGTGGCTGGAATGCGACGCAAGTGAGCCGGGGTTTGAACGACTGACTGACGTAGATATAACGAACAAAGCAATGGGAGTGAACGAGAGCGAAGAAGAACAAAGTGAAAGTGAAGAAGACGAGGCGCCTGCGCGGATGACACACGAAACTGCTTTGCAGCACGTAGACGGATTGCTTCAATATTTAGAGGAACAAAACGACAACACACATCTGGCAGAAAAACTCATGTTAAGGAAAGTACAATCTAGAATAAAGAAAAGGTGTTTCCAAAGCAAGAAGCAAAAACGAGTGACTGATTTTTTTAAAAAGGCGTAACTGAACACTTTTTGTTAACAGTACAGTATTGTTTTTTGTTTACTGTTCTTTACTTCAGTGATTTAGACGTAGAGCAAAGGTTTCTGCTGTACTGTACATATTTTAAAAGTTTTACATATTATGTTTTTTGTACAATAAAACATAGTTTTTATGCTGAAATATTTTTTTTCATGTTTACACCTCATTTTTAGTCTTTTTTCGGGTTATCCGCGATTTTCACTATCCGCGGTGCCCTTGCCACCCAATTCCACGGATAATTGGGGCTTTACTGTATATAGCATGTCACCAATTTAAAGACTTACCCATGATGTATCCACAAGTATGTTGGGACAGTAAGGAGTCGCTACTTTTACATACTATATCAAATTATAATGCGTTTATGGGTTGATATACTTTTCAGAGTTTCCTATTTTTCATATATTTTATTTATGTCAGATCAAGTTCAGAAATTCATTATGAGTCTGTATTGACCATACCTTATGTATCTGTATAATTTTGTATCAAATGAATGGCCAAATAAACCAACAGACATTCATAATACACTTTTAGTCAAGTTGTGTAATAAGAATTACAAGTTGTGTGCTGTCCCCTTTACTGTTCAACTTCTACTTAGATGCTATATGAAGATGACATTGTAATCCTTGCAGGAAACATGGAAAGCTTAAAAAAGTTGAAGAGATGGGTGTTAACATAGAAATTAGCAAAACAAGGAGAAAGAATGGAACAGATGCTGTAAAACTCCAAGACAAACCAATCCAAAGAGTAAGCAAAATCAAATGCTTAGGTGCTGGATTAGTGTTAACGTCTGATGCTCTAAATTTGAAACTTTGGTAGCACATGGTACTGCACAGAAGAATGCTGAAAATCTTGTGGTCCAGCACGTTAGCAATAAAAATGTACTGAGAATAGCAAACAGTGAAAGGGAACTAGTGCAATCATTAAATGCAAGAAGACTGCTTATTTGGGCCATTAATTGGGTGGCGAGGAAAACAAGTTCTTACTACTTGTTCTACAGGGGAAAATTCTTGGAGAAAGTAGAGGTAGAAGACGAATGGCCTGTCTGCTTAGCAGAAACTCAAGCTCTAGCTGTAGTGACTGCCAGTGTCTGGGAGATAGGGCAAGGGACATGTAACAAGAATAGAATTGTGGTCAAGTAAACATCAAATGCACACTGATCATGCAGTTTTGTCACACAAATCTGCAATCACACCAGAAGTGTCACCAGTACTTGCTACTTCCTTGTACTGTACAGACTCACAAAATTTTAGCTTACTATTAAAAAACCTTGACAAATAGTGTAAACTATTACTGTTGATTTGATAAAGAGTATAGATCTCCCCACAGTTAGATATAAACTGGCACTGTTAAATGTTAAACTTCCCTCTGTTACGAGGCAAGGAGGAGAGTGGAAATTTTAGTTGCTAATACGTACGCCTCCCACTACCCTAGATAAGTAAAGGGTTAATACATGGGAATCTGTCACATGGTTTTGTATATCTTTAGGAAAGATACATTTATAGTACATATTATATTTCTCCAGGAGCTATACAAGTTGTATAAAGACAATGATCTGGCCACCACCATCTGACTGCATAGGTTGCAATGGGCAGGACACATCATTAGGATGGAAGATAACCGAATACCTAGGAAGGTACTGTTTAGTCAGATTGAGGGTAGAAGGCCTGTCGGAAGACCTAAGAATAAATGGATGCTGGATTGACGCAGTGGCGAGGGATGCTGATAATTTATTTAAAAATAAAACGATGGACATCGATCGCCAAGGATAGAGAAAAATGGAGGCGGATGATTATGGAGGCTGAGGTTTGACTTCAAACTGTGATGCTATAGAAGAAGATTATATTTCTCAAATTATGATAGTATTTTTGGGAATTTATTAGTTAATACATTCTTTGATTTGTTAAGACGCTTCATAATACTACTAATGTCTCAGTTATGCTTTCACTATGTATTGAGGTTTGGGAACAGCACAATAAGTCAGTCTACAGTCATTTTCAAAAACATCTTGAATTTCCATCACAAAATTCAATCAAAACTTTTATGTAATTTGTAATAATGCTCTTTATAGTGTAACTAGTCAAATCGGGTGTGTACTTCCTTTACTCTTAAAGCCCCTCGTTGGGTTCGTCAATATGTAACGAGTAAATGTGGTCGTACCTGTTGAAATGTATCACAATTGTTTATTTTGTGTGTTAGTGTGAATGTAGTGTGTTTGCCTCACACTGGTTGTTACATAAATCGACGTCACTACTGGAGTCCGTAGCGTTGTCAATGTTACCAGTACAACCTACCTGTTAATTCATAGGGATTGCTATTCCCGGGTGGCGCCAAATTGTTTCTGTTAAAACAATTAAAATATTTAATTTCTAAGATAATATGTGATATTAGCATGGACAGCTGTGGCGTTCGAATTGTTCCCGCTGCTAGTCAGGTTGTCAACTCGTCCACTCGTGATGAGCGCTAGTTGGCTGTTGCTTAAAACTTCGCTAACACACATATATTCTACAAAATCCTATGAAATAACAAGATAGTAATGATCTGTACTGTATTTTTTAATACAAATTGGGTCATCAATAAATATGACAAATGAATTACAAATAATTTTATAATATTCGGCTCCGGCTTAGAGCTTGAAACACAAAATATCTCAGAGTTGGCAAAAATGATTTCAAAACATTAACGTTTGACGAAATGACATCCGTCACTTTTAATAAATTACAATGTCTAAAATCTGGAGTTCTTTTGATCATGAAAATAGACATAAACATTGGTTACATTCAAAAAAGTACACTACCATACCTTATACGTACTTAGAAATTATAATGTGTTAATACAATTTGTTCGGTAGTGTCGTATTTCTGTTACAAAAATTGTGCTCTCAAATAAGGTTATAGTTTAATATAATGTTTTTTACGTAAGTAAATTATGCCTTTACCTTTGAAAGAAAATATTACTTTTTAAATAGTGAGAAATTTTATCATTTGAAAATAATTTAAGTAATTTAGGGTTTTGGGAATAAGGAATTCATTCGGTACTTATCAGTTCATCTCACGTTGAAATGTCGTCATCAGGATAGTCGTATATTCTTCGAATTTGGGCTGGTTTTAAACTTCTAACATCTTCTTCATCTGGTCTTGGGTTTTTTCTTTAATTAATTTAGTTAATCTGGTTCCTGGACATCATGTATTCTTTATAGACAGACATCTGTTCGTCTTTGGTTATCTTGGTTCACTAATTCGACTTTTTATAACTGTTTAAATTAAAATTTTAATCGTTCCAATTTTGCGCGTCGCTTACCCACGCTTCGTTTTTTCAGAGTCTATATAATTTAACGGAAAATAAGCCCTCAACGTCTCGTTGTCATAGTAACCATAATTCGATGATTGGTTAATTGCTCCTTTAGGACATTGTTAAAATATTTGAATTTTTATTCAAATTTATTAAGTATTTTCCTAATGGTTTTATTCCCTTATAATTCCTTTGGGATAATAAATGACATCACTATTATTTTTCTTTCCTTTCAAAGTTTACAATGATACCTCATAAGGTCATATTTTGTTATACATTAACCATAGTTAATTATTGGACATTTAATAAATAACATATTTTTCTTAAATTAAACTATTACAATGCTATTTCTGTGTTAAAATAACTGATATATAATTACTGTCCATTCACTGGTCTTAGATTAGTAAGATTTCTTGTGAAATTGATACAATTTACATTTGAATGTCTTTGGCAGTTAAATGTCTTCATAGTCAAAATCAGCCATGATTGTTTTTTAGTGTATTTCCTTTTTAAATTACATTCTGAATTCAGCCTGATGGGCTTCACTTATTTGTTTGTGTTTTAACTACTATTCAACATATATTTTCATTACTCTTCCTTTAAAATATCATAATTAGGTTTATGGACTGTAGGTTCCTTTCAGCCATATTCCTCCTTTAACATTGAACCAACTATTCTTTACAAGTCATTAGTTATTATTAGTACTAACATTGATTTCTTTCTTGAGTTACAAACTAAAGTGATAAACCTTGTCACTTTTCATAAAATTATGGAGGTTAATTCCCCTTTCAACATGGGGTGTTGTATTCTTTGCAATCTTAATTTTAATAACAAACTTTAATTCTATTCTATCATGCCATGTTAACATAAGTTATTTGTCTGGGCTTTCTCCCTGAATAATATTACAAGCTTCCTTAATATTAATTTGGACTACTATTTCTAATTACTTCTAGATATATTACTAATTATAATATCACTCCAATCATTGGTTGTTCATCAATGTCTCACAGAGTGTCTGCTTACATATCATTCTATTTTGAATGTTTCACATACACTTTCACTATTTTTTAGGGTACTTACACTTCACTTTGGTTCACTGTTTTGTAATTAGTGTTATTTAATGGGTAATCCCTGTACTTCCTCCTACCATTTCTCACTATTTTGTTTGAGTATGACATTTACTATTAACAATGTTAGGTTAGTTGTGTTTTGTTAAATCTAACCTTTCTGACTGGGTTAGTGTACTTTTCCTATATTACATTGATTTACAATTGTATTGTCTTTAAAATGGGTACATAGGTTAATTTCATGACAATAATAATATTGGTTTCATTAATACATAATTATTCAAGGTTTATTGACCGTATTCTATCTCTAAGCATACAATCTTTTCCTTTTATATGTGTGTTAGTTTCCCCTTGGGTTCAACCTGTCTCCTCTTCATTCTTCCTCTTCTTCATCTTCAGTAGTCTTCACCTTCAATCGGTTCTCCTCTTCTTCTCTTCTGGTTTAAATTCTGTTTAATTGTAGGGATCTGCTCTCTTCTTCTGGTTCTTCTTTAGTTCGGTGTTCATCATTGTTTTGTCTATCATATTTTTCTTAAGTATGTTACGTGGTTCCCTTCTTTATATTTAGGTTGTTGGCTCAATCACTTGGGTTGGGTAATATCGTTGTACGTCGTGTCGAAAAATTTACATTTTAATCATTTTTTAAACATTTTATTTTATATGAAGTATTTTTATATCAAGAATTATCTTTTTTATCACTGGTACGGGATTTGGCTTAATTGTATCGTTACAATAGTCACAAAACTATTCAAATGTGTGGGTTTAATAGTTTATAGGGGGAAAATTTATAAATACAAGTAAGTTAATTTTACTAAATACATACATAAAATATGTAGGAAAAATGTTGTGTGTTGAATCAATAATCAAACGAACTAAGTCACCTTCCCCTTTACTCAGATCCTTCCTCTTCCATCATATCATCAGAAAGTGGTCTGGTATTTGCTGTTTCTTTTTAAACTTGATATTTCTAAAGATGGAATGGTGAACAGGTGGGATATATTTTAACAGATACAATATATACCTTTTTAAAGTAGTTCCACGCATGTGGCTCATATGTGGTACAACTTCATGTGGAAGATGTTTATTATGTATTTATAAAGATGGAAGGGAATTTCTCATTTGAGCTTGAACAAGTTTACACAATCACATGTACAATCAACACAAGTACATGATATGAAATAAAATGTAACTATTACTAAAAAGAATTAATTATTAAAACGTAATCTAATAGGCCTACAATGCATGCTAAACGAGAATAGCATTTGTGTTACATAAATAGAGGGCTGGCATTAATCTCCAAAATAAACTTTGTATCTTTTAAATGCATTAAGATGGAGATTTGAAAATTGAATTCAAATTAAATTTATCAATTCTCATCATTTCATTCGCGTACACTAGGTACCTACCTACCTGTGATAACAAACTAAGTGTTTCTATAGACCGTTAAGTAAGTGGGTGACCAGCTCTTGTTATGCAACACAACACATAACGTTTGTACAGTTCACATAAGTTACCATATCAATTTTTACGATATTTACTTATGTACTTTACAATTTATAACAAATGCATTACATTGAGTTATAATAGTTTATCTGAGTACTAAGTAGGCTTACAAGGCAAGCGCTGTGTCTGCTTGAATATAAAACTATATTACTTGTGCTTCATCGTATTAGGTTACAAATTAATAATTGGTCCATGTTTATAATAGTTATGTTTTAATTTATAATCATTTAAGTAATTTCATATTCTATTCAGTAACAGTATTTAATTAATGTTCTATGTAAGTAGTGTGTTCATTAGTTTGTTCCCTTGTAATATTGAAACAGCTGACCAGTTTTGATAAGGATGCGGTATCAAATCACTTGCTTTATTTTCTAAGTGTCAATAAAGGTATGAAATTTTGGAAAACAAAATTACTAATGCTACACTCCATATTTTGTAAAACATTAATACTAAACCATTACACACACACATTTTATAATCCCGGAACACTTTTAAGACATACTGATCTTGATTTAGCTATGGAGCATGTTATATATTTTGCTTCCCTTGGGGTTGTTTATATATTATGCTATTATTAATACTACTGCTGATTGAAATCAAACAAATGATAAATAATTAGTTTTTTATTTTAAAGCATGGATAATATAGATTCTCAACCTTAGGGCATATAGCATGTGTAATACAAAAGAAAATTTACAAATCAAATTTTTAAATTACAATAAATTATTAATGTTCAGGTTATTCAAGATATTCTAAAAGTAGTCACGCAGAGCTGCCATTTTGTTAATGCTAAACTCCCAGCATATAATAGCCAATGCCAACAACTAATATCAACCTCCCAATTCACTCTAACTAAAGTTTAATCTTGAATGTTTGTTTTATACACTGCTCAATTCCATCACTTAGTTATGCAGACAAATATTTGAGTCCAAGTGTTGTGTTTGCAATGTAGTTAAGGTTGTCTCGAATGAATGTTTTAAATATAATAATGCTCTTTACCTGTTGTATATATTCTGTATACTTCGTAACATCATTTAGTTATTTATTTCTCACTAGGCTTTTTGTTGTACATTGGTAGTTATAATTTGTCTTATAAATTATTCTGTTTGTCTGTTGTTAATTATATTTTTCATAACATATTTTTATTTTACCTTTGAACGTTATTATAATTCAATATGACTGTTCTTATTTATTTTGAACTACCAGATTGACACTGATCAACAATTATTTACTATTTATTTCACCAATACACCACACTCCCTCACTAAGATGCTATCTGATCAGATGCTTAAACAAGAGTGTGTTTAACTAAACATTAATACTAAACCATTAGATATATATATTGTAATATACCTCAATGATTATGTGGTCGCTGTCGTGTTATTCTGCCACACGTTGGATGCGTCAATTTGTAATAAAACTAAAATTCCTCTCCTTAAAGCCACACTGTTGGGCTAGCCAATTTGTAATAAAACGAAAATTCCTCGTAACTGTTGGGCTAGCCAATTTGTAATAAATCGGATTGCGATGGTTAAATAGAATTATGTTTATATTTGAAATATTATTTCGAAATATATTAAGTTTGTAGTTGTTGAAAATTGAAGGTTACTAATTATGTAAAGTGATTTAAAATGTAACATTCGAGGTTACTAAAAGTGTATTTACAATTGTAGAATTATAATTGTCTGAAAAGAATTCCCTTAGATAAAACAAATAAAATAGTTGTGTTAATATTATTTAAATACTAGCTTTGCTTAAGTTTAAAAGTAAAGTATAATAGTTGGTCGCTTGATGATGATCGTCTTGTTGATACTAGCTGTGAAACTTCTCCTCCAGGTCGATAATAGTCTAAGTACGTTACGTCTAATAATGTCTGGACAATAGAATACATATAATATACTTTCACGTACCTGGTCGTGTTTTCTAGAAGTTCAATATGCTGTCAAAACGGTTTACAAAAAACCAACTCACTTTAGCTACAAGGTTAAGTTGCCTTGTTTAATAGTGGGCGCCACACGGATTTATTTTGGGAAAATCCCGTGGAAAACCCATGAATAGAATCAATAAATGATTTAAAAAAAAAATTAAAATAATTGTTTATTACCTTTATGGCAATGCAATTCGAAATATTTAATCACAACTGAAGGTTGTTTTGAGTTTTTCTGAATAAAATATTTAGTTACTTATTAGAAATAAATTAAGTCGAGTTATGCTGTTAATAATGGGTTTTTATTCATACCCTTGATAGAGAATTCCAACAAATATAATTAAAAGAATACAATTATGTACAATTGCAAATATGTTATTACATACCCTATAAGGCTGGCTCAGAGCATAAGCAATAAATCTGGTTAAGTCCAGATATTTCTTTTTTCTTTAAACATTAATCTTATTTAAATCTCAGATGTAAGTTCTTTGAGACACAAAAAAGAAAGTTTATGCCTACACAATAGCTAATGATTTTCTGATATAAGATAGACTAGTAATGTTTTGATGTTACCATCATAAAATAAAATAAAAATAACCTATTTCATAGGTTATGCATTCGTCACGCTTGGTTTATGATTTACAACGTTATATTTTGAGAACACTTATAACTAACATTCAGCTTAACTAATATTGACAAATTCATTAAATAAATTTAGACATGGTGTAATATAGAAAAATGTTTCAGTGTTTTGCGTCAGTACAGATCAGTGTATCAAAACGTACAGGTTATGGCGCTCGGAGTGAATGAATAAATTGTTACACTGTTACCTTGTGTTTTAATCTTTCGATCAAAATTTCAATTAACACCTCGATAATCGGATTATAATGATTATCGTTATTCACTACACACGCACAAGAACAGAGAATTTCGATCCACTTCTGACTTAAAGGATCATAAATAATACTATTTAATTATTTCTTCTGTTCATTATTTTTCCCGCACTAAATGAAATAATACTGCACATAAACACAATGGTTCTTTGTAGAATATCTTGAAGTAATTGTTGGTTGTTGTCAAAATGTTTCCATCGCTGTACTGTTGTGATGACGCTATCAGTAATTAAAAATGTTGAGATGGCCAGCGCACGTTCCGCGCTGAATGAGATTAAGAAGTGTCTGCTGAAAATCTGTTACAGCTCTTTTTATACCCGACCCTTTGATCGGCTCTAGGCTATAGTGTTAATTACTAAGCCATTTTGTGATTGGCTCCGCCAGGTGTGATGAACGTGACGTATTGTCTTTTCAACCGTCAAAAACGGTTTTCTAACCGCCAAACGCTGAGATGATTGACAGTTGTCGATGTTATTGGTGTTGATAACCAAATTTCTTAAGCATATTTTGTAAATGATGCTAACGCCTTTCACGCACTTAATATAGTTGCGATTGGGGCTGTATCGCCATCAAATTAAAGAATACTTAGTCCTCTTTAATTTGATATAGTTTGATACCGAGTTAATTTCACTTTTACTGACATTGCTACATAAACAATGTTCAGGTACACTACTTCGCAGTGTCGTCTGTTTACCGAAATCGGCGATTATACACTCTGACTAATATAGTTTGTGTTCTACATCGCGTTTTATCACTCAAACGTTTATGTGAGAACACTATTAAATCTGTACTGATATTTAATTACTGTACATTATGAATAAACCTTAACTTTATACATTGTAATGAACTGTCCCTACATACTATGATATTTCGTTTCACATTAATTTGCTCTATTCTATTAACTAACAATTGAATTATAAATTATATCATTTTAATAATGCTTATTGCTATGTTTGAGCATAACAATTGTTAAGTGTAGGTGATCTACACTTATATTATATCCTAATAATCACCTCATTGATGATTGTTTGGTCTAGGCCTTGTTAAGGCATACCGTTTATACTGGAATTCTGCCTTAAAAGCTTTTATTAGTTCATAATTCGGTACTTTGCTGAGGTAGCTTATTGGTATAAGATTCCCTCTTACAAACGTGTTTTCTTGTCATAAGTATATTTGAGATTGCAATATAGCTTCACTTTCATTTTGTGGCCATCGCTAATTTTAGTTCTTGGCCTTAATAATTACTTGTCATGATTGATTTATTATCAGCCAAATGCTGATTCTGATATCACATTATTCAGATTCTTATTTACTCATTTTTATTAACATATCATATTCAATTTAAGTTATTCACTGACTCGCTTGACAGCTTAAAGTGAATTTAAATTTGTCCATCAGTTTGTGTCAGTTATAGTCTGGTTGTAGTGTCAAACAGTATTTGGGTTTACTGTTTCTTGTGGCACTTCTGCTTCTTTCTTCTTCCAAGATTCCTCTCTTCTTGGTTATTCTTATCGCTACAATATCTATTTACATTATCGTTATGTCCTTACTAAATCTGATAGTATATGTCTAGGTTATGGTTACATATACTCCCCCCTCAAAATTGATAATTTGAGAAAAAATTTGATCTTTTGATAAAATTATCATTTCATGTCAGTTTTTAGTATATTACTACTGGGTTTTGTTTTGTACTCTTCACATTGATCTTTAATATACTATTAGTGTGCTACACTAGCTTGATTTCTTGTCTAGCGATATAATTCTTAACTTACTAGTATTCTTTTCAAGTTGCTTACATTTTAAGTCATCTAATTACAATAGGTCTTATTTCTTAAATTAACAATTTCCTGTCTTATCATATTACATTTTTCTTTCGTATTACATATCTTTACCTTTGTGATTATTTCAATGGTTCTTATATTTTTATACCTCACAGATTCTTTCATAATAGTCCTTGATACATTACAATATAACTCCCTAACTTTTGTAGTGGGTTCGGAATCAGAGTGGCTCACTGTGGCTTACATTATCTGCCGTTCCTCAATACACATACTCAGATTCAGAGGCATACTCTTCTCTGTCTGAGAAAAAAAATAAACATTGCACCTGGCAATAGTTGCACTATCACAACACATAAAATATAATACATATCATTCATTTTCAATAATATAATATCTTCAATATAATATTCAAGGTATCAGAGGTTTTCATTTATATCACATTTCCTTCTCTTATACTTTCTAATATACCTTCTTTTCACAGGTAATTATTTCTTTTCAGACTTGACATTCTCGACTATGCTTTTTTATTAGCCGTATTGTTACTTTTTATACTAGTTGACAATTGTTTTAGTTTACTTGAGTATTCTTAAAATTACACACTTACATTGATGCTTATATAATTATGCAGTTGGTTTTTACATATAGAGTCTACAGTATTTTATTCTCACAGTAGTTTACAAGTTTTTCTTTCTCGTTAGTAATTTATACTTATCCTGAATTATCAGGGCTTACAATATTCATATACGAAATGTTCTTGGTTAGATGTTCTCTGACATATTTTGTTACATACAATATTTGATAATATAATAATAACATATTAATATCTGATTTTATAGACATTCTTGGGGTTTCACTGTTCATTTAATAAACATTTTCTCTCTCTCTTTACTTTCCATAATAATATCCTTCTTTCATATTACACTCTCTGTTATTCTTCTTCTCTACTCCTTCAAGTGATGGTGGTTTTCACTTATTCTGGATGATTTTAATTCTCTTTTATGGAGTATACAATATTTGATAATTACTAAACATTTAGTTACCTACAATATTCATTTGGTAAACATTTGGTTATTATTTTTTTTTCTTTAAACGCAACATAGTCATTTTAGTTATAAGATAGTAGTAGCTCCTCTTTAAATTAATCTAATATAGGAGTATTAAAGTAATTTTATGTCAGTGTCCTAGGTATATTTTGTTATATGCTACCTTTGGCTCTCTATGATATAATAGATGTCTTTTTCTCATTAAATTATTTATTTTACAATACATATTTTATCATCTAGTATGATAGATCTGGTTCTTTTTTAACAAATAGTTTGGCTTATACCTTAATACTACACACTTTTTATTACACAGTATGGCAAATAGGTTTGTTATAGACAATTAGTTACCTTCAATAATTTGGGCATAATACGTGATCCTTCTAATCACTAAATGAGTCCGTTTATAGTAATCATTTTTAAAACATATTTTTTCTTTTTATACTCTAAATATTCTGGTGATAAATGTCACCTACCACTATAACTCATCTGCTCTTAACAATAGTCATTCTTATGGTCTACATACATGGTGTTATTTTGTGCTTTTCCACTCTATTGGGTTCATTATCGGGGACAATTACGTTACACAGGTGTCCTTTCCCATATCAGTTTCTAGTATTACATGTTTGGGATATTTGGGCACTCTGTAATTACCTATCCTAACAAATTTCTTAATTATAGTACTTCTTCAATGACGTTTGGTTGTAGGTTCCTTTGACCCTTTTATTTATCATGTCAGTGAGTTCATAGGTATTGTTTTCATGGTCTTTTGTGATAGTATATGGGCCGATTTATAGTACTAGCAGTTTCTTTGTGATGCCTTCCTATCAGTCGGTTCTTCCACTTCGCGGCTACCAGATTGTCCTCGGCTTCCCATTTTCTTACCTTCTTCTCCTCCTCATCTTTGGTATCCCGGTGTCCAGTGTACTCCTGGTCTTTGTTATTATTTGCGTCCAGTATCTCTTCCAATTCGGGTTGACGGTCATTAGTTTCCTGATTGGATTTTTCCATTGATTGGTCCCTCTCCTTCCGCAATTCCTTGATTCTTTGGGCATACCCTTCAATGATCCGGTCCAGTTGTTCTTGATAACCTTTTCTTTTCTTAGAATGCCTTATTCTCCCTTTGGAAATATCTGCTTTAAGTATGTTATTGGTTATAGTTTTCCTCGTGGTAGTACATTTCTTCTCTTCGTTCGTTCCCATGAAGCTCCTTCGATACTCCTTCCTATAGACTCCTTCTTCACGGTTGGTGATTGGGAAATAAATCATATTAATTAGACCACTTCGAGTCATTTCGATTAATTCTTTTGTTACCCTAGTCTTCTTTGGACGTATTATTCTTCTTATCTTCGCCTCCTTTCCTTCCGTTTTCTTAATTATTTTGTCCCTTTCTTCATGAATTTTAATTTTTGAATTCACTTGTTCGGTAGTTGTAGTTCTGGGTAACTCTTGTGTCTCCACTTGATTATCACACATGGGCAGATTATTTTGTTCTAAGTCTTCATTTTTGGCTACTAACTCTTCCGTTTCTTCAATTACCTGAGTCTCCTCTATACTTCCGGTATCGATCTCCTTATATTGAATATCTTCCTGGTGTCTGTCAAGCTCATTTTCAGACGTCATTTGAGTCTCCTTCATTCTCAGCTTGTTCGACCTCATCTTCAGGTTGCATGCTTAATTCTTCTATGGTTTCATCATTGGGTGCTTCTTCTGTCTCTGGTTTGTCATCGTCCTTTCTTTCTTCATTATCCTCAGGCTCTGGACTCATTTGTTCCATGGTTTTGTTTTCGGATACCTTCCGTTCTTCTCTCCACTTCCGGTTATTCATTTCATCCATTTTCTGGCTAATCTTATTTAATGTGGTGTTCAGCTCTTCTCTTATGGCCCTGCTACTGTCATCTATTTTACTGTTTAACGCGTCCATGGCTCTGTGGGTATTGTCTACCTTTTTATTCAAGTCTTCTTTCAGTGATTCCATGTTTTTATTAATGGACTCCATTTTTTCTGGCTGTCATCCATTTTTTGGTGGATTGATTCTATGTCCCTTTTTGAATTTTCATTAATTTTCGTGAAATTATTATTGACTTGTCCGAATTGTTCCATCATCATTCTCATCATGTTATCCCATCTTGCCTCTTCGGATGGTTTGTCTGGTCGTTCGCCGACTATTACTTCTACTTCCGGTTCTACCTGGGGTGTTTCTTCATGTCGAGTTTCTATATTATTAATGGTAATGACTTCCATTTCGTGTATGGGTTGTGCTTCATAGGTCTCTGTATTTGGTTGTACTTCTCCTACCCGACTGTCCTTATACCTCGTATCATATTGATGGGTGTGTGGCATGTTTATTCTTTTGTGTCTACCGGGCTGTTTATCAATATATAAAATATTTTTATTTAATATTTTTTAAGCCACACTAGTTGGTGCGCCAATTTGTAGTAATACGAAAATGATTATGTGGTCGCTGTCGTGTTATTCTGCCACACGTTGGATGCGTCAATTTGTAATAAAACTAAAATTCCTCTCCTTAAAGCCACACTGTTGGGCTAGCCAATTTGTAATAAAACGAAAATTCCTCGTAACTGTTGGGCTAGCCAATTTGTAATAAATCGGATTGCGATGGTTAAATAGAATTATGTTTATATTTGAAATATTATTTCAAAATATATTAAGTTTGTAGTTGTTGAAAATTGAAGGTTACTAATTATGTAAAGTGATTTAAAATGTAACATTCGAGGTTACTAAAAGTGTATTTACAATTGTAGAATTATAATTGTCTGAAAAGAATTCCCTTAGATAAAACAAATAAAATAGTTGTGTTAATATTATTTAAATACTAGCTTTGCTTAAGTTTAAAAGTAAAGTATAATAGTTGGTCGCTTGATGATGATGATCGTCTTGTTGATACTAGCTGTGAAACTTCTCCTCCAGGTCGATAATAGTCTAAGTACGTTACGTCTTGTAATGTCTGGACAATAGAATAAATATAATATAACATCTTAACTTGTGTTATAACTTAGGGAACCCGCATATATTGGTTCTGCCAATTATACAGGCTGCCTTAGTTGTGACGAGCTGAAAATTAATCACAACAACAAAACAATTAATATAAAAGGATTCTGGGAAGGGGAGACTGTTGATTTATGCACTCAGTTTAGTCGGTACTACTGATGACATCTCTTTATTACATATGGTATTAATTGCTCTACTTAAAACTCTCAACATATATGGTTCAACAGCTTACAGTTTACAAGATGATTAAATATTTTATTCTTTCACAAGGGCCCTCAAAATAAGATGTACATCAATTTAATTAATTCCACGGATCCGGGATTGAATATAGTATGTTAATAATGGTCACCTCGCCATATACAATCTTTAAAATTGTGCCATTTGAAGAATGGACTTTATTAATCCTTTTAAAACAATAAAGCTTTCAGTTTAAACTTTTACTCTTTTACTACAAATAAGAATACAATTACTGTCAGTACTTAAAATGTCTTAATGTTGTTAATTTAATTGTCTTTGGTTGGATATAATATTTAGTATTTCATAACCACGGAAGGCTTGCCTCCGTGTCACCTTTTGGATATCCTCCAGCTCCTCGTTATTCCAGCCCTCGGACCTCGGTTGCAGCATGTTTGATGTAGGTCAGGTATCTCTCATTATCTTCGTATCCGGGGATGGTGTAGTCCTGAAGTCTTTTAGATCATTGTGGGTCCTGGTTCTTTGCTCTTGGCTAACGGGTAGTAATAGCTCGTTGATTTTAATGATTAACACAAAAGTTTCATTCACCTGTATCCACTTCACATGATTGTTTATTTGTTGCACTTCACTGTATGGTCTTACCACAGTTTTAATTACATAAGTTTTATATTTTAAGATTTTATGTAGAGATGTCATAGGCGCTAAATTTTCATTATTCTTTCTTACTCGTTTACAACTTATTTATATGAATCGCGGTTCAACTATATTAACGCAACACATTGTTTAATAGTATAAAGAATGCCTCTGTGTCTTAACTGACGGATTAATAACTTTAGGAAACAAACTATTTTTAACGTTCCACATTACTGCTGTGCGCAGCTTACGGGTTGACCGCTCCATTGCAAGTGGGTGAAAATAGTTTAGTGGTGAGAGTAGTAATCTCGCGACATTTACCAATCAACATAAAAGTAGTTCCATGTTTCTTCTTTATTTAAAAGATTAAAGTTTGACTATTTAATTAAGCAGAGATATTCTTAGTTACAGACGTTATTAAAATACATTACAGTGGTCTTTTTTAATTATTTAAATAATGTCAAAATTTACAAGTATATTTAGTTTGTTAAGGGGTCGGAAAACAAGTTAATTCTGGTTAGTGCCTGTCTATGCAGGATTAATTAACAAGCTTTACCCTTTCTGTACAATCGTATTCCTTTTATTTTATTATTAGACTTTTTATTAAATCTTATTATTATTAATGATAGCAATAAGATTTAGTTTAAATGTGCGATTTTATTAAAATTTTAAAATTTCTCAGCCTACACATTACCTATTTATTAATTACTATATTTTTATTAATGAAATCGTCACATACTCCGCCGCTTAAAACTTAGACTCCGGCTAATTTGGTCAGCAATGTACCGGGAGTATGCTTGGGGATTACCGTGTGAAATTTCTCTCACCCGTTTTTCTCTGTATGTAATTACGAGCTGCATAAGTCACTCTCGACTTGCTTATTCTTACTATCTATATATATATACGTCATACTTTACAGACTAATTCTAATACTACATAAAATTCACACATTATAAAACATATTGTAAACATTCTAAATTTTTCTTAACTCTACTACTTATGACTACTACCGGATTTTTCTTTAGTTGTGAGTTATTCTAGTTATAGAAGTCATACGATTAGGTAGCCAAATGTTACTCAAGTACTCTTTTGCAGTTGAGTACAAAACATATACCTTTTTTTTTTTTTACATTTATTTAACTTGCACTCTACCATTTCCTTCTTTGTGATAACGTTTTATCTGCGAAATATGTGTCCTTCGTACATATTTTTGAGTAGAGGGTTCGTACAGGGCTACAGTTACTGGAGTTAAGTATTTGTGAATTTGATAAGGACCGCACCATCGGTATGATAGCTTGGAAGTTGTCTTATCGATTGCACTACTCGTAGGGTGTGTATTATACATAACTAAGTCACCGATTTGGTACTTTACTTCATTATGATTATTATTTCGCTCGTGATATTTCCTTGATTTCGCTAAGCTTGCTCGTAAATTAGCGCGCGCTTCATTCCATATTTTCTTAATATTTTTATCCCTAATTTCAAGGGGTAACAACTCATGTATTTTCCACTTAGTGGATAATGGGTGGTTAGGTTTATATTTGAACAATAATTCGAATGGGGTAGACTTATGTCCTTCATGATATGCTGAATTAAAGGCGAATTGTATCCAGGATAGGTTCTGGTCCCAAGACGTATGATCGTTAGCATGGTAGGCTATTAAAGCAGATTTTAGGTTTCGCAAATACCTTTCAGCTATATTTCCTTGCGGACGATACTCTGTAGTGGTAATGTGGTCTATTCCTAGTTTGAAACACATGTTCCTGAATTCCTTAGACTTAAACTGTGGTCCGTTATCCGACACTAGATGGACTGGAGTACCAAATTCTTTAAATAATCTATGCTGTAAAATACTTACTGTGGTAGAAGCTAAGGCTCGCCGCATGGGGTACATCCAGACGAATTTGCTAAACGAATCTACGCAAATTAGTAACATTGTATTTCCTGATTTAGAACGCGGGTAGGGTCCTGAAAAGTCTAAATAAATTTTGGAGAACGGGGTAGCAGGAATCTCTGAGATTAATTGACTTATTTGGCTGTTTCTCGCTGGTTTGCTGAGTGCACACAACTTACACCTTTTCACGAAATTAGCGATCTCACTGTTCATATTTTCCCAGTGATATTCTTTACGAATTCGATGTATGGTTTTATTTATTCCCATATGTGCTCCAATGGTGGAAGAGTGATAGTATTCCATCAGCATAGGTTTAATAATATCAGGGGCGATTATTCGTAAATATTTTCCGTTCGCTATTCTACAACATAACACTCTCTTACTTAATATGTATTTCTCTGACTTATTTCCTTTATCAAGTTGTTCAATAATTGGTCTCAAACGTGGGTCTTGTTGTTGATACTGGGCTAAGTCCGTAAATGCAAGAGGAAATTCGGTAATTAAAGTATTGATTATCGGCTTTTCTCTACTCTTGTTTTCTTAAGTATTACTACTCGGCTGGAACATACGTGACAGTGTATCGGCAACTACGTTTTGGGTGCCTCTAATATGTTGTACTTTGAATTTAAAACAATTTAATCTTAATACCCATCTTCCGATACGACCTAACTGTTTTGGGTGATTTAGTAGCCAAGATAATGCTTGATTATCTGTTTCTAACAAAAACTCTTTATGTTCTAAAAAGGGTTTGAACTTCTCAAAAGCGAAAACGATAGCTAAACATTCTAATTCGTATGCGGAGTATTTCTTTTCTTGGTCTGTCAGGGTGCGTGAAGCGTAACTAATAGGTAATCTAGAGTTATCTACTTCCTGATAATATTACTGCACCTAGGGCTACACTTGAACTGTCTGTCTGCACAACAAACGGTTTTGTAAAATTGTCTAATTGTAGTACGGGGGTGATATGATGCTTTCTTTTAATTTCTCGAATGCGGTTTGGTGTTGCTCATTCCACTCAAATTTAACTCCCTTCTTTCTTAAGGTATTTAGCGGTGCTGCAATTTCGGCTAGATGTGGGATATACTTGTGGAAATAATTTATCATTCCTAAAAATCGGGCTATTCCTTTCACATCCCGCGGTGGTAAAAATTCTCTGATAGCACGGGTTCGCTCGGGGTCTATGCTTACCTTTCCGTTGGCTTTTACGATGTGACCTAAAAATGAGAATTGTGTCACAGCAAAATTTACTTTACTGGGGTTTACGGTTAATCCAGCTTTCTCCAATCGGGATAGTACTTCACTTAGATGTTTAAGATGTTGCTCAATTGACTCGCTGTAGATAACTATGTCATCTAAGTAGTGGTACACATATTTAAATTTTATGTCATGAAATAATTTTTCTAATAATCTGCTACATACAGAACTACCTTGGGAAATACGAAAGGGTACCCTCGTAAATTGGTACAGGTTGAAAGGGACGGCAAACGCGGTTAGACGTTTCGATTCTTCCGAAAGGGGTATTTGATGAAATGCCTGATTTAAATCCATAATGGTAAAAATTTTTGCTTTCGTAAAATAATGAAAAACACTGTGGATGTCGGGAAGCGGTATAGATTCAAATTCTATCCGTTTATTTAGTTGTCTATAGTCCACAACTAATCTATGTTTGTCGTTACTTTTGGGTACTAAAAACGCGGGTGATGAATAAGATGAAGTAGAGGGTTCGATGACTCCTTGTTCTAACAATTTGTTAATTTGGTTCCTCATTACTTCCATTTTTGGAGGTGATAACTTGTATGGGGCTAAACGTATTACTTTATTGTCGCTCAAATTGATTTTGTACTCTATCAGGTCCGTCAGTCCTAACTTTGGGGTGAGGACGTTGGAGAACTGTTTAATTAATGTCTGCATGTTCCGTCTATCTTTACTTTCCAGATGACCTAATTCAGATTCGTGATGCTTTAGATGTGTAGAAGTAGTGCTAGTACTTTCTCTTTTATTTGAATTATCATCCAAGTTATATTTTCGTGAACGATCAAATCCAAAGTAAAATATCTTATCGTGAATATCTAGAATTATTCCTGTTTTACTGATAAAATCAGCTCCCAATATTAACTCAGGTCCTAACTCGTCGCATACCAACATTGGAAAATACCACGTTAGATTTTTAATTTTTACTTTAAACGTGATGATAAGTTTTATCATTAAGTTTTGTTTATTAGCTGTAGCGCATCTAATATTTACTGATTGACTGCGTTTAACTAAATTGTGTTTAAATAATTTATTGGCTAGCTCTTGACTAATTAAACTTCGCGTTGATCCGGAATCAATTAATCCGAGGGTGGATGTAACACCAAGGTCAACTTGTATATACGGTAATTGACACTTATTGAAATCACATTTATTAATAGCGTTACATTTATCGATAAATTTTCTAACATAGGGGTCTAATTTTCTTTTGTTATTATTATTAATTTGTTTTAATTTGTTGACTCTCAGGGGTTTACCTGTTTTCACGATGCTGCGGAAGACACAGGGTTTCGGATCTCCCTGCCTTACATGTTTTTTGGATTATGAGTTTTCTGATTGTACTGTTTGCGTTTACAGTTTCTACTGAGGTGTCCAGGTTTTCCGCAGTTATAGCATACATATTCCTTATGTGGGATCTCACTGGTTTCCTGTCGAGGTTGAGGCTCCTTGGACTTACCATGGCCATGAACATAGGTTGGTCGCCGAAATGGTCGTCTTTCTCGTAGAGTTCTTGCATCTGAGACTAGTGCTTGCGTTTCCTTTCTATGTGGAGTTGTGGATACCGATGCATGTCTGTGCTGATCTGCATACCATACATTTGAAGAGTGAATACTACATTGTTCAAGGTCAGCGAAAGTGAGGGGTCTACTTATTAGTGCTAAACGGGAGCGTTCTTCAGGAGATAAGCCTACTAGAATAGTATCGACCAATTGTTTCTCACTCCAGTCGACTTGCAGTAGACGTGAAGATTCTCTGATGTCTGCAATATAGTGGGCCAGTCTTTCATGGGCTCCTTGTACTCGAAGTACGGTATTTCTTTTAATCTCCTCGTAAATTCCCGTGGGGATAAAATATTTGATTATAGTAGTATGAAGTTCTTCTACTGGAAGAGTCGAGTTTAATGATTCTAGTACACGATCTCGTAAAGGTGGTTTACATTTGGGTAGGATTACCTGCAGTATTTGCCAATCGTTCAATTGTTGTAGATCTTTTATTTGCAGTAGGTATCTGATAAAAGTCAACAGTATCGTGATACTTAAGCCATCGGTGTAAGGAATTTCATTAATTATTTTCTCTATTGGGTGGGAAATCTTTCCGTAGAGGTCTACATTAAAATTTACGTTTTGTATACTTTTCGAAGGATTGGTGGTTGCATTAGGATTTGTAATCGCATATTGACTAGTGCGAGTATGGTGACCATTAGGCGGTAGGGGTTCTGATATAGTTAGGGTATTTAATTCTCTACTAGGTAACTGTTCATGAGTCGGTTGTATCTTCGATACGGTGGGTGATTCTTGGTTCGAGGTGGAGGGAGGGTGTTCTAAAGTAGGGGATTGAACTGGGGAAATATATAATTTTTGTAAGTAGTGCTCAATTTCCTCCATTCTAGATGAGTCTGACTTTCGTCGTAAGTCGTTGATAATTATGGGTAATTGGCATAATGCCTCATCCACAAATTTCTGCATATCGGCGGGGATTACGGTGACGTCGGGCCAGCTTAATAAATTATTCAACCGGCGTGTTAAATGTTCTATTCGTTGCGTGACGCGCAATATTACAGTAGGTGATTTTTCGTCCTGAAGGTTCTGAGATAATAACGTCAGTTCCCTATATTTCGCATAACAGGTTTCTCGTTCACTGTCATAATCGAGTTCACGCAATCTATCTAACTGCGAGGGTATATCTGATCTGGTTTCGCGTAATGATTTTCGTAATTCAGACACTGTTACATTCACGTGTTTTAAACCTCGTAAAATTGCTTTGTAGCACAGCTCATCTTTTAATAATAGATCAGGGTTAAATTCAGCCATTTTTGTAATGTGAGTGGCTATAAATAATTATTCTACTATTTGCATTAAATTCTATACAATGCTTTCTTTTTTTTTATACACAAGAAAAATTAAAAATATAAATCAATCGTATTCTTACCCCTTTTTTTTTTACAAATAAACAATTAAAATATGATGACAACCTTTATCATTTTACATTGGTAGAGAGAGAGAAGTCTCACACAGGCTTGAATATACGTTCGACAAAAGGGGGGAATCTTCGGTTACTAAACACAGGAAAAGACACGCTTCTAATAACAATAGAACTAACCAAGAGGGTGGCGTATTGTCTAACTCAACTTGCGGGAGGGTAACTATGACAGTTTCACACAGGCGCGGACAAGAATTCAACCGGTCAGATTTTGTTTACAAGCCGACATGTTGATGAATGAAATTTTTGACAAGCACGTACCTGATGTTATTTCGTATTCTTGTGGCGTCTTAAGTTAACATTATGTACATTCCTATATCTAAATCATAATTAAAATTACTTATTTATTATACTATTATAATAATAATTATCATTTTATTTTATTTAAAATTTTAGACACATTTTAGAGTACATGAGTGAATAGATCTACAGCTAGTGTGTGTGGAATATTGGGACACAATTACTTCTTAAACAACACAAGACACAATTGTTTTTTTTTTTTTTTACAAAGGAGCTGCAATTTTTAAGCAAAGCAGAGTGGCGCAATTTATAACATCTTAACTTGTGTTATAACTTAGGGAACCCGCATATATTGGTTCTGCCAATTATACAGGCTGCCTTAGTTGTGACGAGCTGAAAATTAATCACAACAACAAAACAATTAATATAAAAGGATTCTAGGAAGGGGAGACTGTTGATTTATGCACTCAGTTTAGTCGGTACTACTGATGACATCTCTTTATTACATATGGTATTAATTGCTCTACTTAAAACTCTCAACATATATGGTTCAACAGCTTACAGTTTACAAGATGATTAAATATTTTATTCTTTCACAAGGGCCCTCAAAATAAGATGTACATCAATTTAATTAATTCCACGGATCCGGGATTGAATATAGTATGTTAATAATGGTCACCTCGCCATATACAATCTTTAAAATTGTGCCATTTGAAGAATGGACTTTATTAATCCTTTTAAAACAATAAAGCTTTCAGTTTAAACTTTTACTCTTTTACTACAAATAAGAATACAGTTACTGTCAGTACTTAAAATGTCTTAATGTTGTTAATTTAATTGTCTTTGGTTGGATATAATATTTAGTATTTCATAACCACGGAAGGCTTGCCTCCGTGTCACCTTTTGGATATCCTCCAGCTCCTCGTTATTCCAGTCCTCGGTCCTCGGTTGCAGCATGTTTGATGTAGGTCAGGTATCTCTCATTATCTTCGTATCCGGGGATGGTGTAGTCCTGAAGTCTTTTAGATCATTGTGGGTCCTGGTTCTTTGCTCTTGGCTAACGGGTAGTAATAGCTCGTTGATTTGAATGATTAACACAAAAGTTTCATTCACCTGTATCCACTTCACATGATTGTTTATTTGTTGCACTTCACTGTATGGTCTTACCACAGTTTTAATTACATAAGTTTTATATTTTAAGATTTTTTGTAGAGATGTCATAGGCGCTAAATTTTCATTATTCTTTCTTACTCGTTTACAACTTATTTATATGAATCGCGGTTCAACTATATTAACGCAACACATTGTTTAATAGTATAAAGAATGCCTCTGTGTCTTAACTGACGGATTAATAACTTTAGGAAACAAACTATTTTTAACGTTCCACATTACTGCTGTGCACAGCTTACGGGTTGACCGCTCCATTGCAAGTGGGTGAAAATAGTTTAGTGGTGAGAGTAGTAATCTCGCGACATTTACCAATCAACATAAAAGTAGTTCCATGTTTCTTCTTTATTTAAAAGATTAAAGTTTGACTATTTAATTAAGCAAAGATATTCTTAGTTACAGACGTTATTAAAATACATTACAGTGGTCTTTTTTAATTATTTAAATAATGTCAAAATTTACAAGTATATTTAGTTTGTTAAGGGGTCGGAAAACAAGTTAATTCTGGTTAGTGCCTGTCTATGCAGGATTAATTAACAAGCTTTACCCTTTCTGTACAATTGTATTCCTTTTATTTTATTATTAGACTTTTTATTAAATCTTATTATTATTAATGATAGCAATAAGATTTAGTTTAAATGTGCGATTTTATTAAAATTTTAAAATTTCTCAGCCTACACATTATCTATTTATTAATTACTGTATTTTTATTAATGAAATCATCACAATAATATACTTTCACATACCTGGTCGTGTTTTCTAGAAGTTCAATAAGCTGTCAAAACGGTTTACAAAAAACCAACTCACTTTACCTACAAGGTTAAGTTGCCTTGTTTAATAGTGGGCGCCACACGGATTTATTTTGGGAAAATCCCATGGAAAACCCATGAATAGAATCAATTAATGATTTAAAAAAAAAATTAAAATAATTGTTTATTACCTTTATGGCAATGCAATTCGAAATATTTAATCACAACTGAAGGTTGTTTTGAGTTTTGCTGAATAAAATATTTAGTTACTTATTAGAAATAAATTAAGTCGAGTTATGCTGTTAATAATGGGTTTTTATTCATACCCTTGATAGAGAATTCCAACAAATATAATTAAAAGAATACAATTATGTACAATTGCAAATATGTTATTACATACCCTATAAGGCTGGCTCAGAGCATAAGCAATAAATCTGGTTAAGTCCAAATATTTCTTTTTTCTTTAAACATTAATCTTATTTAAATCTCAGATGTAAGTTCTTTGAGACACAAAAAAGAAAGTTTATGCCTACACAATAGCTAATGATTTTCTGATATAAGATAGACTAGTAATGTTTTGATGTTACCATCATAAAATAAAATAAAAATAACCTATTTTATAGGTTATGCGTTCGTCACGCTTGGTTTATGATTTACAACGTTATATTTTGAGAACACTTATAACTAACATTCAGCTTAACTAATACTGACAAATTCATTAAATAAATTTAGACATGGTGTAATATAGAAAAATGTTTCAGTGTTTTGCGTCAGTACAGATCAGTGTATCAAAACGTACAGGTTATGGCGCTCGGAGTGAATGAATAAATTGTTACACTGTTACCTTGTGTTTTAATCTTTCGATCAAAATTTCAATTAACACCTCGATAATCGGATTATAATGATTATCGTTATTCACTACACACGCACAAGAACAGAGAATTTCGATCCACTTCTGACTTAAAGGATCATAAATAATACTATTTAATTATTTCTTCTGTTCATTATTTTTCCCGCACTAAATGAAATAATACTGCACATAAACACAATGGTTCTTTGTAGAATATCTTGAAGTAATTGTTGGTTGTTGTCAAAATGTTTCCATCGCTGTACTGTTGTGATGACGCTATCAGTAATTAAAAATGTTGAGATGGCCAGCGCACGTTCCGCGCTGAATGAGATTAAGAAGTGTCTGCTGAAAATCTGTTACAGCTCTTTTTATACCCGACCCTTTGATCGGCTCTAGGCTAGTGTTAATTACTAAGCCATTTTGTGATTGGCTTTTCAACCGTCAAAAACGGTTTTCTAACCGCCAAACGCTGAGATGATTGACAGTTGTCGATGTTATTGGTGTTGATAACCAAATTTCTTAAGCATATTTTGTAAATGATGCTAACGCCTTTCACGCACTTAATATAGTTGCGATTGGGGCTGTATCGCCATCAAATTAAAGAATATTTAGTCCTCTTTAATTTGATATAGTTTGATACCGAGTTAATTTCACTTTTACTGACATTGCTACATAAACAATGTTCGGGTACACTACTTCGCACTGTCGTCTGTTTACCGAAATCGGCGATTATACACTCTGACTAATATAGTTTGTGTTCTACATCGCGTTTTATCACTCAAACGTTTATGTGAGAACACTATTAAATCTGTACTGATATTTAATTACTGTACATTATGAATAAACCTTAACTTTATACATTGTAATGAACTGTCCCTACATACTATGATATTTCGTTTCACATTAATTTGCTCTATTCTATTAACTAACAATTGAATTATAAATTATATCATTTTAATAATGCTTATTGCTATGTTTGAGCATAACAATTGTTAAATGTAGGTGATCTACACTTATATTATATCCTAATAATCACCTCATTGATGATTGTTTGGTCTAGGCCTTGTTAAGGCATACCGTTTATACTGGAATTCTGCCTTAAAAGCTTTTATTAGTTCATAATTCGGTACTTTGCTGAGGTAGCTTATTGGTATAAGATTCCCTCTTACAAACGTGTTTTCTTGTCATAAGTATATTTGAGATTGCAATATAGCTTCACTTTCATTTTGTGGCCATCGCTAATTTTAGTTCTTGGCCTTAATAATTACTTGTCATGATTGATTTATTATCAGCCAAATGCTGATTCTGATATCACATTATTCAGATTCTTATTTACTCATTTTTATTAACATATCATATTCAATTTAAGTTATTCACTGACTCGCTTGACAGCTTAAAGTGAATTTAAATTTGTCCATCAGTTTGTGTCAGTTATAGTCTGGTTGTAGTGTCAAACTGTATTTGGGTTTACTGTTTCTTGTGGCACTTCTGCTTCTTTCTTCTTCCAAGATTCCTCTCTTCTTGGTTATTCTTATCGCTACAATATCTATTTACATTATCGTTATGTCCTTACTAAATCTGATAGTACATGTCTAGGTTATGTAACATCTGGTTATGTTACAATATAATTTTTACTTTACAGGGATTTTTGATCCCGATTCCTTTTATAGAATATACTATTGTTAGAAACCTTTTCCTTCTTTGGCTTTGGTTTAGTTTTATACTATAATGTTTTTAAATTCTTATTCTTGTCTGTAACATGGCTTTTTATGTACACCACATTGTTTAAATACACTTATTTTTATCTAATTTACTCTTTGTTAACGTTTGACACTAATTTACAAATTATAAGATATAGTACCTAGCTTCACACAATGCTTGTGTGTCCTTGATTAGGTCTATGTATGATTTTAATTTCTGTTTTTTACAAACTACTTTAACTTTTTATACATTATGATTGAGTTTTGCATATTTGCACTACTCCATACATACTGGTTTGGCCTGAATATAAGACGGCCTCACATATAAGACGACGCTGAATTTTTGAAGTGTTGTATGAGAAAGACAATTAAATGGTCTAAATATCATACCTTGAAGTTACACTACGTAAATATGGCTATTTTACATTAAAGGTGAAATTATAAGTGTTGAAGTACCTTACTGTTTTTAGTTCCAGTCATCATCCTCGTTTTCTTCTTCTTCTCAAAGTTCATATTCAGAATTGGTACTGGAACCAGATTCATAACTGGAGCAGTCTTTCCACAAAATGTCATCCTCACTCTCATCCATGTTATTAGAAACACAACATTTTTTAAACCCCTTTACAATGGATTCACTTTTGATTTTTCCCCAGGCAGTGATTATCCACTGGGCCAGTAACTGTACGCTTGGTTTCTTCAACTTGTCTGTCGGAGTCAATGCATGGTTTGCATTAATTAACCAGTCACTATAGTTCTTCTGTAAGTAGTCCTTAAATGGTTTATTAACAACCACATCTAAAATTTTGAAGCTGAGAAGTCATTCCCCCAGGGATTATAACAAGATCAGTGTTCATTTCTGCAACCAGCTTCTTTATTATCTCACTTGTGTGATCATGAAAGAACTACCTCTCTGCCCTAGTAAAGCACCTGGTCGACGTCCCCAAACAACTTAAGCCAATCTGCCATAAGCTCTTCAGTCATCCACCCCGTTTCCTGTGCTCTAAAAACAATCCCAGCTGGTAACTGTTCCTTCTGAAACATTTTTCTCTTCAAAATAACATATGGGAGAAGTTTTCTTCTATTGGCAGTAACTCCTAGAATCACAGTATGCATTACTTTTCGTTGCCTATAGATTAATTGTAACTGATTTTGCACGCTTTCTGTCCACAGTAACATTTGACGGTATATCGAAAAACACTGGTGTTTGGTCAGCATTTGCCATTTGGCCAAGCAGGTAATTGTGGGCTTTCCTCAGTTTTATAATATATCGTTGATAAGCAATCAATTTGTTAGTATAATCTGCAGGTAGGCGTTGCGCAAGTATAGTCCAACGTTGTAAACACAGATCTGGACATCCCCTCATACGTTTACACCAGCCCAAGTATGTCATGTAGAACAACAGAAACAAATGGGCCGTTATACGCACTGTCGTACAATAAATTTATCGTTCCGTACTCAAAATCATATCGCAGTGTAATAGGAAGCATCCGATAAAATATTGGTCGAGTTGTTTAGATACATGGGTCGTAATGGTTTCGTTTATGCACTCGCTCGAGTTTTTTATCGTATGACTTTCAGACATCAGTGCTGCCAACCTTCCTGCCTAGAGTTGGCGAGGTCAGTTATGCCAAGTAATGAGGGTATTCACGTCGTGGAGTGATTTTATTAATTTGTTTTGTAAGTACGGAAGACATTAATACAGAAAGGCTCACTGACGAAATCCAGAACAGGAGAGTACTATGGGATCCCACTTCTGAAGCTTATAAAAACGAACCGATAAGCGGCATACAACATTCACGGATTAATTTTCAGTACTGATGACGGCAACACTGATAGAGTTTGTTCACACCCACTTCTGATATTTTTGACGCACGATAAAAATCGGAGTCAACTCGGATGCAGAAAAGGGACCTTAAAGTGAACAACTTTTAACGTTTGTGACACAATAAGGTAGCCTACTTCAGCCGTGCAGCGGTGAAAGTGTGCTTGGGATTTTCCCCTTGAGCTCATTATAAAACGCCCGTGTTGATTCACGGTACGCACATGGCAAGCCTGTGCAGCTGGCGAATGTTACAAATACACTACACACTTAACACAAAATTTTTAAATGTTAGGTTGCGCGTTTAAAGACGAGTATGGTTTTTGGAAGGGCATTTTATGGAAAAAATCGTATTATATTTGGGCCAATACGGTAATTTGAGGATTTTTATTTTAAACCATTTAGTTTACTTTCTAATTATACAAGTTGACATTTCATTCAATCCAATATGGCTGAAAGCCTTCTTGCCTTTCTCTCTAATCTAACCTTTTTACAACCTTTACAATTTTCAACTAGGTACAAGTTTGAGAAGGGTTATGTACGGTGACAATACTTCACACACACACACACACACACACACACACACACACACACACACACACACACACACACACACACACACACACACACACACCTTTTAGATATTTCGGACTTATACATTTTTCACACTTCCTAATTTTTTCCTACACTTCCCGCGTTACTTCATTTGTATGTTTAAATATTTACTATGATTAATATCGTATATATCACAAAATGAATCTTTGAGTGCAAATATTTTGGACAGACTACATTTCTAGGGAATCGTCAATTAGTGTCTTTTGGCTGACTTAGCAGTAGTTGAGTAAGTTTTGAGCTAGCTTAGATTGCTAGAAACTTTTAATAAATTAATTTACCTTCAATAATCCGCCTTTGTGACTTGTATATGTCTTCTATTATGCGTTTCGGAGACTATGCTCCATCTTCAGATATTAAAATAAAAAACAAAACTATATCACTCTTACGAGACCCGTTACATAATGAAAATGTCAATATGCATATGAACTGTACGCGATGTTGGGTGCGCACCCGTTCAAGTTCAATCTGCTACTGAGCAGTTGTTACTTTATCGTAGTCTTAGCGAGCAGACTCAAGGCGGTATCGTACAAGCGGTTGAATCCAAAGTTCAGTTGGTCATTTAATACGAAATCGCAACTGCTTAGGTTTGCGTATGCACTATTGAAAGGCGGATTATTAAAGGTAAATTAATTTATTAATTCGATCAAGTGACTTGGATACCAGATTAAACATGAATAGAAACATTTGTTATTTCTCATTGCTTGTAAAACTCCATTACTTCATCAACATCAGTCTGTTACTGTTTCTATTAGAGGTAACATTGTGAGTAGAAAATGAGTGGAAGGAAGAGAAAGTGCATTATGATTGCTGAGAAATTAAACATTTTGGAAGTAGTCACGGAAAGCGGGAACAAAAAGCGAGTAGACGTTGCCAAAGAGTTGAGGATTGCTCTGTAGACATACATTCAATTGTGCTACGGCAACTGAAATTGAAGAATATGCTTGTGTTTGGTGTTTCTAGTGATAAGAGAACACTTATTCAAGGAAGAAAATGTGAAGGTTAGAAAGACTATCTCTTACAGTGATTCCAGCAGCACAGGGCAGAAGAAATTCCTGTCAATCGTCAGCGGGCCAGTGCTTTACAAAAAAACAAATGAACTGGCAGCCAGCTTTGGTGTTGAAGATTTTCATGCGTTGACTGGCTGGCTACATAAGATGAGGCATGGCATCAGCAGCAAAAACATGTGCGGTAAAAAAACCCGTTTGAGGGAACTACCATCTCAGTATGCTCTCAAAGACATGTCCAATGCCGATGAAAGGGCTTTTTAAATTTACTTTTAATTTACACAATGGCATTCAAAGAGGGCAAATATCATGGTGGGAAGCATAGTAAACAACGTGTAACAATGTTGTGTGTAAACAGTGACGGAAGTGAAATACTGCTTACCATAACTGAAGAGAAATTTGTGAGGCCACGTTGTTTTAAAAAATGTTGCAACACTCCTTACAAAATACGCTGATTACAATAAGTTGTGGATCCTGACGAAGTGTTTGAAGACTGGCTGCGAGGCATCAATACAAAAATGAGCCCAAAAGGTCGAAAAATCCTTCTGTTTGTAGACAGATATACGACACAACCTCCTCATACATCACACTTAAAGAACGTGAGAGTGGAATTTTTTCCTATCAAGTTGCATCATAGCACGATGCTGGTACAGCATGCCATCCATTGTGTACGTTGGAAATAAGGATGAAATGAAAATTCACACTTTGCAGGTAAGATTTCTCTGAGATTTTTACATCTTGTAACTATACTCCGGGCCACCTTTTGAACAGACTAAAGCGGAAGTGATGTCGTCGCCTTGGTTGCCAAATGAACCGGCGCGCGATTCAAAGTTGTGCTCTAGCACTACAATACAGCACAGCTGTCAACGTGCTCACCGATTGTAAGTAAGTGCGGCAACTCTGCCTTGGCGACAGCATTGCTATAACTCGTGCTGACAGCATAGATGTATGGCTGACAGGCGTGCGCCCCCCTGCTCCTCTCCTACCATCTGACAACACCGTAGGCGCTGCACCTTTCACCCGCACCTTCCCCTGGCCTACTCCCTCACTTCCGCTTTAGTCTGTGCAAAAGATGGCTCGGAGTATAGTGAAAGCAATACTGTACCATATAATTCTACACAATCTTCTGCCAATATTTCAAATACATACTGTTTTATAAAGAATGAATACATTAAAATGAAAAAAGTATCAGTATGTTCAGAAAGATAAAATGTTATTACACCAGGGGAGGAGTAAAAAAATCCCGACCCTGTATTTTCTGGCTTTACGCTAAAACTTACAATTGATTTCTGTGTATAGGTACCAGGTATAGTCAGTGCAGCAGCAATCCATTTGTAAAATTACTTGTAAGCATAAGGCTACCAATAGAAATTTCAATATAGGTATATTAAAATTATATTTTTAAACAAATTCACAATGCTTTGCTCTCTTCTAACAGGCAATGCATTGCATCACAGCTGCAGGGCACAGAGTATCGCAACTCACTGTCCACAATTGCTTTCACAAAGCCGGATTCGGGAATATAAAAGCCTTTAATAATGAAGACAGTTGTGATGTTCCCGTTGATGATGAGGAATGGGGCAAATTAGGTCATGCGTAATTCGACGAATATGTCAATATTGATGAAAACATTGTTACTACAGAAAGATGACCACATCAGAGATTGGTGATGGCATTTAACAGTAAATGGACGAAGAAGATGACAATGATGATGATAAAGAACAAATGCAGACTCTGTGTTTTAGTGATGTCGTTAATGGATCACGGACAAAATTATGATGCCGTAGTAAAGATTTGAGGGCATAATTTATTCTGTAGCTATAAAGAAAAAAACAGGAGAAGATAACAGATTTTTTGGAAAAGAGTAATTATATCTGTGTAGTTTTTATCTCTATATATGTTGTGTTTTATAATATGTGTGTATTATTCCAAATTCTACATTATACATAATTTCTATTCAGTACCATATGATTATTAGATGTTCAACATAACGTTTATTTTGATGTTACCATTAAATTAAGAGGACAGTTTTTACTTTTATTAGTGTTTTTGGGTTAACAAAATTTTAAATTGTAATTCTGTACATAGTTTCAGCAAAATTAATTATATTTTGTAGTAAAATGTTAATGGGGAAACAGTAAAGAATTAAACATTATTATCAGCTAACTATAACGCCATTTTCACTGTCTAGGAAAGCAGTATTTAATCTACGTTGCTTTTATTGTAATCATCATTTAATATGCTTATTATTAATTAAAAATGACTCCTGACTAGACAGGGTTATTTTCATTTTACATAATTTGGCGTGTAGTGTCGTTATGTATTCTGAAGTTGTAGCAATATGTATTTTGCCTATAGTAGAACTCAAGGCACAATATACCTGTTGGAAAGGAGGAGGTTTTTGGGTTGTATGCATTATATGGGCACCAATATTATTTTTTATTTCTAGCACTCTATGTGCAAACATAAGTCATGCTTTTGTTAACTGCCCAAGAATCTTGAACAACTCAGTGGCATATCAATTCATCAGACTAATTATTTAGTGTCTTATACTATCCTGGTGAATCATATTTTGAAACTTCAAGGACCCCTACTAAATTTTCTGTGTAAATCAGTTCACTTATAATTTTGTAAATCATATTAAGGATTGATGTTTAATGTGCTCTTTCACTTCAAAGTACTTTGCTATATTAACCCCTGCACATTCAGACCCTTAAAATGCACTCTAAGTGTATATACCAGATAAATGCAATGGCTATGAAAATTGAAATGAGTTGTTAAAGAACAGCGTTAAAGGTGCAGCAAAGCCAATAACAGTTTGAAACAGAACTAATGATAAAGCATGGTTGGCGACTTCCATATTAATACATGCAATTTCCACATTGAACTATCAATGTTATTCAGCACAATCAGTAGAGCATATAATTTTGTAATACAATTATTAATAACCAGTGAATTCTAAAACTTCTGTCATTTATTTATACATACAAAACAATGGTGTGCTATAAGAACAAGACTATATTTGCATGTATTTACTGTAATATACTTAGTGAGTTTTTATTATAACTATCACTTCCTTATTTACCACATAACATACACACATTCCCTCTTCAATTCATTACATTGTATAATGTGTATATTGGAACTGTTATTTCAACAGTTAAATTAATATGGGAAGTACTCTTTTTAACAAAGTAAAACACTGAGTTTACATATGAACAAACTTTTATTATAAATAAATTTACGCTTTTACATATGCAAAATAAAAATCTGTTTATATTAAAATAAATTATATTTTTTATACAAATATATTTACACCAACCCTGAGAAAACCATTTAAGACCAAACTGTGCCACTAAACACATATTTTATAATTTCTACACGATGAGTGTACTGTAAAGTGTAAAATACACACATTCCACATACAAACAAGTTTTTTGGTGATACACATATAAACAACACAAAATTAAAATTACAGAATGCTGAGGTCTTTATAGTAAAATCATAGTTTTTTGTACATATAAATTGTAGTAAACTCATAACTCTAATAAGTATCAGAAATATTACAGGCGAAGAAGATTTTCTACAAAGTTAATTCTGTTTATACTATAATTACATGCTTAATTATATTAAGCTTAAAACCATTTCATACATTTACATACAATAAGGCACTGTTTATTCAGTAATCGACAACCTTTCACTGTAATGAGCATTTCAAATGAGCAGCTGCATCTATCAATATAGTGGTGGCAGCTTTTATTAGGCCTCCTCTGAAACAAGCCAATTATGTTGTGTTAAAATTGGTTAAGATATTCCACATTCTCAAAACAAAGTTTTAACAGAGCAGATGCACAGATAATTTAAAAAGACTGTTAAAAACAAAAACACATAAATTCTTAATGACTGGTTAATACAGTTTCCTATGCATACAGCATTATTTAACGTGGTCCGTATGCAAGCAAAATATGAAATGAATTGAAGTTTGATTCTGAAATGGTAAACGGCTGCAAAACTGTTTCAACCCAGTAAAAGTACTGCAATAAAATGTATTACATAATTAAAACTATTATATTTTAATTATTTATTCTACACTTTTCTAATAAACTTGTTCTCGTAAGGAGAAATTTACCCATCTCTTGACTAAACAAGACATTGTAACGTGACAAACTGAAGGGGGTTTGTAATTTCTGTAAATTCGTTTTAACCATTTGTAGACGACTTTTGAATTAACCTTTTATTTACCCAGTGTGTACTTTTTGGTCACTGACTGTAGCTCCGTGGAAGGCACAGCACAGCACCGGAATGTTTATTGTCAGTAGGGTGCGTATTCATGCATATGAGCGCACGTGTGTGCCGCCTCTTCACAATGTGAAAGTCACGTACCGAAAATTCCATAGCCAAACATGTGATGGAAACAACGAATCACAGAGTACGAGTTGACGGCGACGCCTAACGCCTGGCGGGTAGGCAACCAAGCGCACACAGACAGTCGACAGTCGTCGCAGAGCAGTTCGCTACAACTAATCACACAGTACAGCCGTAAATACAATGGCCTCAGAAATTTCGGTAGGTCGAAGCGATAATAGTAGCCTAGACCTGCCGAAATGTATTACAATAATAACGAATTAGTGAGTGTGAAATAAAATGAATTCGGCGAGTGGAAAGAATTAGAACAGTGTTGAGCGGGGACAAAAGTGAAAGTGAAGTGAGAAAGATGGTGGGAATATGCAAATCGCACGTGCAGGTATTCTAAACCAATCAGTCTGATTAACAGTTTTGTATATTTCAAATAATAAAGAGCTCTTTATGAAACGGGGGGTATTAAGGAATTGTACAGAGTAAGAGTGTGTGTGAGTGGGAAAAATATCCAAGTACTGATTAGCAAAAAGAAATTAGTATAAGAAAATTTTACATAATAGAAATAAGATGAAATAATATGTTATAAGGAAAAGAGGAGTTCATTTTTGAATAACAATAAATAAGATGATTCTTAATAACCTAAATATGTGTTAGCGTAGTTATTTTGCCGTTACCATTTCCTAGTGTTATGTGCTGAAAAACTTGTCTAAACTTTCCGGGGAATTTTCTGAATTGTGGGAAGTCAGATTGCAAAATTGTCCAGTGTTTTAATTAAGGAAGAGTATAAAAGTTTACATATTTCAACTTCAAAATATGTTGGCGGCCCTGAACTTCTGTTGGTGTTTACAAAAGGTAAGTTAGTGAGAAAAGATCGCAAGGTAAGATTCTGGCAGAGTATATTTTTATTTAAATTTTATAAAAATGCTTGTTTCTTAACAAATGGCGACCCTGCTAGGATATTTGTATATATATATATTGTAGCGTGACAGATATTCCACTAATAATTAATTCAATTAAGATCATATAGATAATTAAATTACATATACTCAAAGAATGTCAAATGAAATTCAATTACATTTCAAAGGAAAACAATAATTAAATAATAAAAATGCAACCATAAAATTCAAAGAAAATAAATTAAAGGAAACTCACATTAAAAATTCAGGAGATTAGGAGCAGGTGATAAAGAAAATACCCCAAACAGAAGAAGAAAGAAGAGTAAAGTTAGTATCAGGTGATAAGAAGATACTCCAAACACAAGAAGGAAGAAGAAATTTAGAAACAGATAATAAAGAAGATACCCTGAACCAACCATCGGACAAAATAACACTAAGTACCTTGGTTTACCTAAGAAGAAACCCAAGAAGGAAGACGAGAAGAAAAGAATATATAGTATGGAAGAACCAAAATAAAAACCTATTATTAAATACCATGAACCCCAAACCAAATGTTAATACCATTAAAGAAAGTATAACACCCCAAAACCTTATGAAATTGTAAATAATTATAGACAAAAGTATTGAGTAGTATGATAAGAAGTGCACAAACTAAAGTTATTATATGGTAAAAAATAAACAAATCTTCACAGTCCATTATGACTAAAGGTCTGGTCTGAGAATAATAAAACTCAAATATAAGTCAGAACCAACAGTGAATGTGTACCAGTGGAAGTGTTTTTTAAATGTGATAAACTTCAAGTTTGTGTAACTATAACTTAAACAAGGTGCTATAAAATAACTTTTATATTTTATAATTAACAGGTAATGAAATATTAAAATGAAAAAACATTTCCAATATTTCATAAATAAGGTCACTTTGTTATCTCAAGACATTCATAGTAATGCTAATAATAAAGAAAGTATGTGGGGAAATGTTTACTGTACAAGGGGATTTTAGATAATAATAGTATAAACAGAAAAGACTGAAAATAGATTAAGTTTTAATAGAGTTAAGAAATTTAAATGGCTAATAATGTTCAAAGCCATGAACTCCATTTTAAAAAGAGTTCCTATAGAATAAGGTCTATATTTAGAGTAAGATGTTTTAGTTATATAACAGCATGCCTACAAATTAAAATGTTTAGGTATGGATGCTGCATTAATTTATAAAATGTTTTAAAATGTATGTTCAAAATAGTTCCAGCAAACATGTCTAACTTTGAAGACTGCAACAGGTTTTTGGGCCTAGATTTCCAAAAAGACAGAAATATGGTAATTTTAACAAAAATCTCAACAAATATGGACTATGACATATCAAATTAAACAGAATGAGATAAATAAACCAATTATGTGGTTAATAGTTCATGAAAGCGAACAATAAACTAAAAATATTCCATATATAATGTACCATATAATTATGTACATAGGAAATGAAAATTATTTTAACAACACTTTTCCAATATTAACTTGGCAAGATATTTCCTAAGACGAAGGAAGTAAGTTAGTTCTTTGTTAACATTCATCAAGAACGGTTGATGCGGAATCGCGTTCTAAAACCATATAACGGAGTGTAATGGAGTAAAGGTTGAATATTAAGTGAAAAGGAGAGTTACCTAATTTGACACTTTGTGACTTAAAATCAATGAAATACTATACTACAATAGTGAAAACCAACCAAACACAACTCAATACCAGTGATTTATACCATTAAAACTACCTAATATTAATATTTCACTATACAACAAATTAACGATTCTTAGCCACGAACAGACAAAAAGTGAACACATCTAAAATAAAACAATTAACACCAGTGAACACTGAACACTTATCCAGGATACCTCGAACAACATAATAGACAGTATACATTATTACGGAGATCCATAAAACAGTTTTAAAGGTGAATTTATTGTGAGAATTTCCAGCGACCATTTATGCGTTAACCTCATCAATTCAGCTAGCCGCCATTGTGAATTTCCCGTGATGCAAATTACCAACCAGCATGAGAACATCTAGACACCTATTGGGTATAAATTGTATACTACAAAACATTATATATTATTAACAGATTGTCATTTTTACTTATTAAGACTTATATTTTTGTACATGTTATACTTTCTAAGCCTACTCTTCTCTGACTATAAATATAATCGTTATAAGAACCTTTTTCAATATTTTATATAAAAATTATCTGTAATCACAAATCGATATCCCTGTGAAAGAGTCGACTATTTGCTCAGCATCGATTTTATTTGAACTCTTATTAATAAATCAAATTATTTCAATGATCTGGACTTTATAATCATTTCACATATTAAATTAAGAATTTAACTAACAATAGGACTTACTGGAAGACGATAAATCTTGACTGAAAGAGATATACTGGAGCAGCGCTGAAAATCACTAATCGATTACAGCAAGAAGATAATCTGATTAACTCCAGATTTAGTTAAGATCTACCAGAAGTGTAAAATTAACCATAAGAAACTCACAGATGTTTAAAATTTTAAACAAAACACTGAACCAGGATTATTTCTAAATTACTACAACCACAACCAAACATAAATTTTTTTTTAAATAAAATTTTTTTTTTATCTTTTCTTTATACCATACGAAGAACATTTATTTGTAACCACAGTGTAAACAGGTCAAGCATTACAAATTGGCGTCCAACTAGAGGGCTTAATTAAATTAAGCTTGGCAGCGATTATACAGTAGAGAAGGAGGCAAAATGCAACGACGAGCTACTTCTAAGAAGAGGGCGGAAGAGGCCGAAAAGGAAGTCGACATGGGGGATAAGGAGGCAACACCCGTGGAGGATCCAGAAGTGTTAGTAACCCCGGCGGAACATAAACAACCTGCACCACCAGAGGAACAACCTGAGAAACCCTCACAAACAGAGAATGTGGCAATACAAGAGATGTTTAGGCGAGTGATGGAAGAAATCAAATCCACGAAGGAAGAAATTAAATCCACGAAGGAAGAAATCAAATCCACGAGGGAAGACTTGCATAAGAAAATGGATTCTACGAACGAAGAGTCGAATAAGAAAATGGAAGGAGCAAATAAAAACATAGAATCCAAAATGGAGGAGAACGGGAAGAAATTAGAAGAATTAAAGGAAGACTTGAATAAGAAACTGGATTCTACAAAAGAAGAATTGAGTAAGGAAAGGAAAGAAGACAACCACTCCTTAATTAAAAAGTTAGAAGATCTGAAGGAAGACAACCGATCCACAAAGGAAGAATTGGGCCGTCAGATAGAAAATACCAACAAGAGAATTGAGGAAACCAGTAAGAAGGTGGAAAAGAAAATGGAAGAAATTAATAAGAATTTGGAAGAAAAGATGGAAGAAACCAGTAAGAAAATAGAAAGTGATAACCAACAATTAAAGAAAGAATTAAGAGAAAATAACAAGAAAATGGAAGAGACAATGGGGGAAAGGTTGGAAGAATTGAGAGAGGATAACCAACTACTGAGAGAAGAGTTAAGGGAAGTCAACCAAGAGAACATGAACAAGGTAGACGAGAGAATCGAGTTAGCGAAGGAAGAGTTGAATAGAAAAATAAACGACACTAAGAAATCCATAGTTAAAAAATTGGAACAGGAGGTAGTGATCGTAAACCAACAGATTAGGGAAGTGGACGAAAGATGTCGTCAGACGGAGTGTGAAGTACTGGAAGTCAGGGAGGTAATAAATAACGAAATTACCCAGGTTAAGGAACACCAGAAAACTAAATGGGATGAAAACCAAAAAGAAACGCAGATGGAAATCAATAAGATGCAAAAACCCATGTCACAGAAAGATGCGACGGTATGGAAGCAGCGATGACAAATATCACTGGACAAGTGCGACAGAGCCAGGAAGAAATGGAGGTAATCAGAAACCGGCCGACTGGCTACAATAATTTCCCCATGTCGGAACATAGAGAATGGTTAAACTTTAGACAATATAAACGAAAGCCAATGGAGTTCTTGGCCCGAATTGAAGAATACATGGACAAACATAGAGGAAACAGATGGGTCCAAAACCGAGAACTTTTAGACGAGTCTTTTTGGGAAATGAGCGATCATTGGTGGATGGCTAACCGAAGTGACGTAGAGAACTACCAGCAATTTAAAAGCCTCTTCAAGGCAAAGTATTGGTCTGAAACGACCCAAAACCTAATACGTGACAATATATGCCACGGACATTATAAACCACAAGTGGGTAGCTCCATGACGGCGTACTTCCTTGGCAAAGTATGTATGGCCAAACATTTGGAACCAGCCATACCTGAGGAATGCCTAATCAACAAACTGTCGTATCATTATGACGAGGAGGTGTTCGAGCGAGGAGAGGCAGCCAAATTAAGACCATTTAGGCCATGACAGAACTCCTCGAGAATTACGAAACGAGGAATACTACCGACAAAGCCGGAGAAGAAATGATCGGCCAGAAAATAGAACATATCCAAATAACCACCATGGTACGACCAACAACAACACCTACCAAGGAAATCGAGCCTATCCACAAACCAACAACAACAACAACAATAATAATAATAATAATAATCAAGTTCAGAATAATACGAACAATAATCGACCCAATAATGGTTATCAGGGTAACCGAAACCAATACTACACAAACCCTAATAGTCAGAGAAGCCCCAATTATAATAACGATCGTTACTATAATAATAATAATCGTGGTAATCCACCGAATAGTAACCCCAATAATAATAGGTTTTCTCGACCGCGAGTAAATTTCATCAGAGCGGAAGATGGTCGACAACGTAGGTACTACCACCAGAGAAGAAACAGCTATCACGAATACAAAGATAGATGGAGAAGCCGAGAATGGGACCAACCAAGGTACATTCCTGCTAGACGGAGTACCAGTTTAGATAACACCGAACGGCTGACCAACAACGAACAACCGGTAGATCACTGAACAGAGCGGCAGGGACCCACTCTAGGTTTCCCGAATGATGCATCCACCAGCGCGACACACCATAACAATGATGTCGAGCGTTTAAACGGGAGGAGGCAGTAATAAATCACCGAAACCCGTTGCTGCTCCTAAACCCTGGGTATTTAAATGAGTTAACAAATACAAATGAAAATAATCGTATCACTATAATCGGTTGTAATTACCTGAAGAACATCCGACACGAATTATTGGAAGAGGACGATAATAATCCCACCAATAAAATTAATAATGAAATAATACACATAAATGCGGAGGTAGAAGGAATCCCCGCTAATTTAATGATCGATACTGGTTCCAACGTATCCATAATAAGTACTACTGAGTTGGAGAGAATACAAAGAGAATGCGGACGAACATTACCGACGTTGCCGTTAAACAATATTATTTTGTTAGGTGCAACCGGCCGCCAAAATAAAACAATACGAAGGCAAGTCTCCGCCAGTGTGATGAGCTGCGGTATAGCTATCGAAATGGAATTTTTAGTGGCGAGCGGGCTGCCATTTAACATATTGGTAGGGTGTGATGTGCTCAGGCGGAACTCCGCCATAATTGATTTACGAACGGAGAAATTGTCACTATTTACAAACGGACACACTTGGACGGCTAACTTGGTTGGTAGCGACCAAGTAATTCCTAACAATATCCACCAACAGATTTGTAAGATCAATTATATACATCCAACTTCTATTATTGAACAGAAGATAGACGATAACGCTAATGAGGACTTATGGTCCCAAAAGATCCAAGAAATCAGGGATTTCTGGAGCAGTATAACAGGTGAAAGATTGCAACAACACCAAGCAAACAAATTGATTAACATATACGAACAGTATAAATCAGTATTTTCTAACGAGCCCGGTAAAGTAAAAAACTTCCAGTGTACTCTACAATTCCGAGACACAGTGGACTTTAACCGGAAGTCTTACCCCATCGCGCAATCACGAAAGAAAGCAGTAAGAGCTGAAATAACAAAGATGATTAACCGTAACATTATAGAGAGTAGCCAATCCCCATACACAAGTCCTATCGTGGCTATTCCTAAGAAAAACGGACAAGTCCGTTTGTGCCTAGATGTGCGGGAGATTAATAAAATGATTATTAATGACAGGACTTCGGCCGGTGAGATTGAAGAGATTTTGAAACGGTTCCACGGTACCAAGTACTTTAGTACCTGGGACACGGTGTGCGGCTACTGGCAGGTGGAATTACATCCACAGAGTCGCCAGTATCTGGCCTTTATATTCGAAGGGCGGAACTACCAGTTTAAGAGGTTGCCCTTCGGACTGGTGAATTCAGTCGCAGTCTTTGTACACTGCATGGACCAGACTCTTGGCCAGGAAGCACTACAATTCACCACCGTGTACGTAGATGATTTGCTAGTGTCCTCAGAAACTTGGGAGGAACACTGCTACCGTGTGGAACATGTGTTAAGGAAATTAGCTGTGAATAACATCACGCTAAAGCTAGAGAAATCTCACTTCATAGCCAAGGAAATTCAATTCCTGGGATTTATATTGAACGATCAGGGAATCTCACCGTCGGCTGAAAAAGTAGAAGCGATTCAAAACTTTCCAACACCGAAGAATCGAAGGCAATTACAGTCATTCCTGGGACTCTGTAATTACTACCGCAAGTTCCAGGAAAAGTATTCTGAATTGACCGCCAGATTTCAGCCGCAACTGTCATCCAAGAATAAATGGATATGGGGTATAGAACAGAATGAGACCTTAACGCTGATTAAACAGAAATTTCTGGAACCAATCATACTTCGCCATCCGGATTTCAGTAAACCGTTCTTCCTGAATTGCGATGCCAGCGACATCAGTCTCGGCACAACATTGTATCAAGAGGATGAGGAGGGCGAACATCTCGTGATTTGCTTTGCCAGTAGAGCATTAAATCAGTGCGAAAAGAATTATCACGTCACTGAAAAAGAGTTATTAAGTGTAGTGTTCGCGTGTGGAAAGTTCCGCACATATATTCTTGGTTACCCCGTTACCGTCCGGACAGACCATAAGTCCATATCGTTCTTAAGGAGATGTAAACTAAGTCACGGAAGGTTGACACGGTGGATACTGTTACTACAAGAGTATGATCTTAAGTGGGAGTACATCCCCGGCAAGAAAAATGTCATTGCGGACGTGTTGTCTCGAATAGACATTAATAAACAAACGTTCGAGGGGGAGAAGGAAAGTATACCACATTCTTAGTAACAGAGCTGATCTTGAATCATTATTGGAAAACCTGAGCACACACCAACAAGCAGACCCGAAGTTACAATCCATTAAGTCAAGATTGGAAGCAGGGGACGCGACCATCACCCAATATTATAAAATACACAACAATATATTGTTTATACAACCATCTTTGAAGAAGGAGAAATGGAAAGTTATCATTCCAACCCATATCGAAAAGGAGATAGTAAATAACTATCATGTTCGATATGGGCATATGGGCGCCTTAAAGGTGATAAAGGCCCTGGAAGAGAGCTGCCACCTTAAAGATATTAATCGGAAGGTCCGAAAATATATAAAGAGTTGCCACATTTGCCAACTCGTGAAATCGAATAACGAGAAAAAGGAAGGGCAAATGATTCCAATAACATCTCAGGCGAAGCTAGAAAAAGTATTTTTGGACATCTGCGGACCATTTCCCCACAGTGGGGTCATCACAGATACAAGTATCTAGTCATCGTGATGGACCATTTCACGAAGTTCATCAAGCTATACCCAGCAAATCGGGTGACTACAAATAAAATTCTTAACCAACCAGTACTTCCCAAACGTCGGAAAACCAGTTTCGATCATCACCGACCACGGAACACAGTTCAAGGGGAAAAAATGGCAGGATACCCTACTGTCGATGGGGGTTCATACTTATAAAACCTCGGTATACCACCCGAGCAGTAACCCAGCAGAGAGAGTATTGCGAGAGGTGGGGTGAATCTTACGAACTTATTGCCACGATCAACAGAGGAGATGGCAAGAATATCTAGAGGCCACAGAAGAATTCCTCAACCTGGCATACCACCCAGCCATAGGAATTACCCCATACTCCGCCATGTACGAAAGACAACCCCCAAGGGAGATCGAAGAAATATTGGAGTTCCCGAGGGAAAATGAATATATTTTTGATAAAATTAAATTTTATAACAAGGTGGCCGAAAACCAGGAGAAACGACGAATAACAAAAACATGTCATAAAATATATGCTACCATAAACAAAAGCAGATTGTAATAAAAACCAGAAAGGAATAAAGCATTAATAACCAAAAACTTTATATGATAATAACCATTGATAATTATGTTAATAAAAGAGCTTCCCACCATGATACCAAAGGAAATAACCATCAAGTTAACAAGTCAGAAGAACAACTGAGATAGGAATATTAAAATCTCTGAGCAATATAAGAAGTGAAGTATCCAAAGATATTTTTTAAATAGTAACAAAAGTGTACTATTCTGATGTAATTTTTTAATAACTGTCTGTAGATAATTCCAGCAGTATTAATACGTTTTTTGAGCACAGATGATTTGCCTCTGTACTCAAATAGAAGTGAAGTATTGGACAGCAGAGGAAGTAGCGTACAGTGCCTCTCTGAACTGAACCAGCTCACATGTTAGGGAAAGATAGGGAGGAAATATCCCAAGGAGAAAATACTAAGAAGAAATATGAAAATAAAATGATAAATATGAAACTCAGATGACTATTACTATCAAGGAAGATCAAGTGAGAATGAAAAAGAATATCAGCTCAAATATATATTGTAACATAACCAGATGTTACATAACCTAGACATATACCATCAGATTTAATAAATACATAACGATAATGTAAATAGGTAATTTAATGATAAGAGTAACCAAGAAGAGAGGAACCATTGAAGAAGAAAGAAGAAGTGCCACAAGAAGCAGTAAACCCAAATACTGCTTGACACTACAACCATACTATAACTGACACAAACTAATGGACAAATTAAATTCACTTTAAGCTGTCAAGCGAGTCAGTGAATAACTTAAATGGAATATGAAATGTTAATAAAAATGATTAAATAAGAATCTGAATAATGTGATATCAAAATCAGCATTTGGGCTGATAATTAATCAACTACGACTAGTAACTATTAATGCCAAGAACTAAGTTTAGATATGGCCACAATAGGAGATTGAAGCTATATTACAGTCTCAAATATACTTATGACAAGTGAAAACGTTTGTAAGAGGGAACCTTATACAAATAAGCTACCTCATCAAAGTACCGAATGGTAAACTAATAAATGTTGTTAGGGCATAAATCCGATACAAACGGTATGCCTCAGCAATGCCTAAAACAAACAATCATCAGTAAGGTGATTAGTAGGAAGTGCTAGAAGTGTGAATTACATACACTGGACAATCTTTATACCCAAACATAGCGATAAGCATTAGGAATATGATATACGATTAATAGTTCAATTGTTAATTAATAGCACGGAACAAAATAATGTGAAGCAAAATGTCATAGTGAGTAAGTATAGTTAATAGCGATGTATAAGTTAAGGTTTAATCATAATATGCAGTAAATAAATACCAGTATAGATATAATAGTGTTCTAACATAAACGTTTAAGTGAAAAAACGCGATGTGGAACACAAACAGTATTAATAAGAGTGTGTAATCGCCGGCTTCGATTAGCAGACGACGGCGCGAAACCGAGTGTCTGAACATTGTTTATTAAACAATGTCAGCAAAAGTGTAGATAAACCAGTGTCAAACTATATCAAATTGAAGAGGAAAAAATATCCTTTAATTTGATAGTGATACGACCCCGATCGTAACTATAATAAGTGCGAGACAGGCGTTAGCATCATTTGCACAAAATGCATAAGAAATCTGTTTATCAACACTAACAACAACGACAACTGTCAATCATTCGGGCAGAAGTCGGTTAAAAAACCGTTAGTGACAGTTGAAAAGACAATACGTCACTTTCGTAACGCCTGGCTAAGCCAATCAGAAAATAGTTTAATAAGTAAAACAATCGCCTAAAGCCGATCAAACCACAGAGTATATAAGAAACAGCGGCGTATTGCCGTTAGACACTTTTTACTTTCATTCGGAGCGGAAGGTGCGCTCGTCTCATCAAAATTTTTCTAACTGAAAGTTTCATTGTAATAGTGCATCGACGACATCTTTTCAATAACAACAAAAAGTAACTACAAGATATTCTACAAGGAACCAGTGCGTTTAAGTGCAGTATTATTTTATTTAGTGCGGGAAAATAACGAACAGAAGAAATAATTAAGTAATATTATTTAAGATCCTTTTAGTCAGAAGCGGATCAACATTCTCTGTTCATGTGCGTGTGTAATGAATAACAATGATCATTATAATCCGATCATTGATGTGTTTAATTGAATTTTAATCGAAAGATTAAAAACACAAAGGTAATAGGGTGACAATTTATTCATTACGCCGAGTGCGATAACCTAGATGTTTTGATAAACAAATCTGTACTGACGCATAACACTGAAACATTTTTCTGTACTACACCATGTCTAAATTTATTTAATGAATTTGTCAATCTTATTTAAGTTGGATGTTAGTCATAAGTGATCTCAACATATAACTTTGTAAATCATGAACCAAGCGTGACGAACGCCTAACCTATAAAATAGGTTTTATTTTTATTTTATATTAGTAACCTGAAAGGTACTACTAGTCAATATTATATCAGAAAATAATTAGCTATTGTGTAGGCATTAGCATTCTTTTTTGTGTCTCAAAGAATTACGCCTGAGATTTAAATAATATTAATGTTTAAAGTAAAAAATATCTGGACTTAACCAGAATTGTTGCTTTATGCTCTGAGCCAGTTATATAGGGTATGTAACAAAATATTTGCAATTGTACATCAATGTATTCTTTTAATTGTATTTGTTTGAATTCACTAACAAGGGTATGAATAAAACCCCATTATTAGCAGCATAACTTGACTTAATTTATTTCTAAAAAATAGATAAATAATTCATTCAGAAGAACCAAAACAACCTTCAGTTGTGATTAAATATTGTTGAATTGCATTGCCATAAGGGCAATAAACAATCATTTTAACTTTTTAAAAATTATTATTTGATTCTATTAATGGGTTTTCCACGGGATTTTCCCGAAATAAACCTGTGTGGCGCCCATTATTAAACAAGGTAACCTAACCTTGTAGATAAAGTGAGTTGGTTTTGTAAACCGTCTTGGCAGCTTACTGATTTATTGAACTTCTGAACTTCCAGAAAACACGAACAGGTACGTGGAAGTGCATTTTATTAATTTTATTGTCCAGACATTACTAGACTTTACGTACTTAGACGACTATCAACCTGGAGGAGGAGCTTCGCTGCTAGTATCAGCAGGACGGTCACCAACATCAAGCGACCAGCTAGTACACTTTATTTTTAGATTTAAGCAACGTTAGTGTTTCAATAATATTAATGCAATTATTTGTTTTTTATCTTTTCTTTATCTAAAGGGATTCTTTTCAGACAATTAGAATTGTGCAATTGTAAACACACCTTTAATGACATCTAATGCTACATTTTAATTGCTTTATAAAATTAGTAACTTTCAATTTTCAACCACTACAACCTTTTAATATTTTAAACACAAATACTAATAAAATATACTAAGCAAATTTAATCCATACGTTACAAATTGACGTACCCAACGCGGGGCTTTAAGAATAAAGGAAGCCTCACGTAATAAAAGGATAATAATAATTTAGTTTAGTTACAATATAAGAAAAAAATTTAGAAATGGAAGGAAGTCAAGAATACTAAAAAACTATAATAATTATCATAAGCAATTGTTTCAGACAAACCAAGTATAATCTGAAAAAATCACTTCTGGAGGAGGGCAATCTGTAGCGTGACAGATATTCCACTAATAATTAATTCAATTAAGATCATATAGATAATTAAATTACATATACTCAAAGAATGTCAAATGAAATTCAATTACACTTCAAAGGAAAACACCACTATAAAAGAAAAACAATAATTAAATAATAAAAATGCAACCATAAAATTCAAAGAAAATAAATTAAAGGAAACTCATATTAAAAATTCAGGAGATTACCCAGGAGATTAGGAGCAGGTGATAAAGAAAATACCCCAAACAGAAGAAGAAAGAAAAGTAAAGTTAGTATCAGGTGATAAGAAGATACTCCAAACACAAGAAGGAAGAAGAAATTTAGAAACAGATAATAAAGAAGATACCCCGAACCAACCATCGGACAAAATAACACCAAGTACCTTGGTTTACCTAAGAAGAAACCCAAGAAGGAAGACGAGAAGAAAAGAATATATAGTATGGAAGAACCAAAATAAAAACCTATTATTAAATACCATGAACCCCAAACCAAATGTTAATACCATTAAAGAAAGTATAACACCCCAAAACCTTATGAAATTGTAAATAATTATAGACAAAAGTATTGAGTAGTATGATAAGAAGTGCACAAACTAAAGTTATTATATGGTAAAAAATAAACAAATCTTCACAGTCCATTATGACTAAAGGTCTGGTCTGAGAATAATAAAACTCAAATATAAGTCAGAACCAACAGTGAATGTGTACCAGTGGAAGTGTTTTTTAAATGTGATAAACTTCAAATTTATGTAACTATAACTTAAACAAGGTGCTATAAAATAACTTTTATATTTTATAATTAACAGGTAATGAAATATTAAAATGAAAAACCATTTCCAATATTTCATAAATAAGGTCACTTTGTTATCTCAAGACATTCATAGTAATGCTAATAATAAAGAAAGTATGTGGGGAAATGTTTACTGTACAAAGGGATTTTAGATAATAATAGTATAAACAGAAAAGACTGAAAATAGATTAAGTTTTAATAGAATTAAGAAATTTAAATGGCTAATAATGTTCAAAGCCATGAACTCCATTTTAAAAAGAGTTCCTATAGAATAAGGTCTATATTTAGAGTAAGATGTTTTAGTTATATAACAGCATGCCTACAAATTAAAATGTTTAGGTATGGATGCTGCATTAATTTATAAAATGTTTTAAAATGTATGTTCAAAATAGTTCCAGCAAACATGTCTAACTTTGAAGACTGCTAACTAATGTCAAATATTATTTTTTGTAACTGTAGCATGAATTAGATGCTACACATGTCAATATTTATGTAAACAATTTTATTTCATGTTATGTTAACTTTTAAGAGTCAGAGGAGGTGTAAAATTAACTTTATTTGAAAAAACCATATATGTAAAATACTAAACTAGGCCAAATAATGAATTCACAAAAATAAAATAAACTAGTTAATTCACCAAGGAACCATGTAAACTAACAAGATTTATGGAAGGTGGATCAATACCTAACTACTGTAAATGATCCTATGATTTAAAAGAGTAATATAGAAAAATGTCTTAAATTATTAAAAATTTTCGAAATGTTAAAAATAACTATTTCAGAGGAGGAATACTAAATTAATAAATTATCACTAAAATTAATACATTATCACTAAAAGACAGCTCAAATGTTAAATTTATAACAAATTAAGGAAAGGGAAAGGTCTGTGACCATCTGAAATTTATTATAATTATATTTAGAACACCTAAAATGGCAGAAATTGTGTACAAGAACGGAAACAGGTTTTTGGGCCTAGATTTCCAAAAAGACAGAAATATGGTAATTTTAACAAAAATCTCAACAAATATGGACTATGACATATCAAATTAAACAGAATGAGATAAATAAACCAATTATGTGGTTAATAGTTCATGAAAGCGAACAATAAACTAAAAATATTCCATATATAATGTACCATATAATTATGTACATAGGAAATGAAAATTATTTTAACAATACTTTTCCAATATTAACTTGGCAAGATATTTCCTAAGACGAAGGAAGTAAGTTAGTTCTTTGTTAACATTCATCAAGAACGGTTGATGCGGAATCGCGTTCTAAAACCGTATAACGGAGTGTAATGGAGTAAAGGTTGAATATTAAGTGAAAATGAGAGTTACCTAATTTGACACTTTGTGACTTAAAATCAATGAAATACTATACTACAATAGTGAAAACCAACCAAACACAACACAATACCAGTGATTTAAACCATTAAAACTACCTAATATTAATATTTCACTATACAACAAATTAACGATTCTTAGCCACGAACAGACAAAAAGTGAACACATCTAAAATAAAACAATTAACACCAGTGAACACTGAACACTTATCCAGGATACCTCGAACAACATAATAGACAGTATACATTATTACGGAGATCCATAAAACAGTTTTAAAGGTGAATTTATTGTGAGAATTTCCAGCGACCATTTATGCGTTAACCTCATCAATTCAGCTAGCCGCCATTGTGAATTTCCCGTGATGCAAATTACCAACCAGCACGAGAACATCTAGACACCTATTGGGTATAAATTGTATACTACAAAACATTATATATTATTAACAGATTGTCATTTTTACTTATTAAGACTTATATTTTTGTACATGTTATACTTTCTGAGCCCACCCTTCTCTGACTATAAATATAATCGTTATAAGAACCTTTTTCAATATTTTATATAAAAATAACCTGTAATCGCAAATCAATATCCCTGTGAAAGAGTCGACTATTTGCTCAGCATCGATTTTAAATCGATTTTATTTGAACTCTTATTAATAAATCAAATTATTTCAATGATCTGGACTTTATAATCATTTCACATATTAAATTAAGAATTTAACTAACAATAGGACTTACTGGAAGACGATAAATCTTGACTGAAAGAGATATACTGGAGCAGCGCTGAAAATCACTAATCAATTACAGCAAGAAGATAATCTGATTAACTCCAGATTTAGTTAAGATCTACCAGAAGTGTAAAATTAACCATAAGAAACTCACAGACGTTTAAAATTTTAAACAAAACACTGAACCAGGATTATTTCTAAATTACTACAACCACAACCAAACATAAAATTTTTTTTATGTTTTCTTTGTACCATACGAAGAACATTTATTTGTAACCACAGTGCAAACAGGGTCTTGTTACAATATATATTGTAATAATAACGTAAGATTACGTTATTAATTATATTTGAGGATGTTTAAAAACCCCAGTATTTGTAATATAAATATATTTATAGGTATTATATAATAACTCCTGTATTTAGTTTATTTCTTAAGCCCCACTGTTGGTTTCACCAATTTGTTATCTTTTATTATCGATGAGGTCTCCCGCGAATCAATGTTATTCTATTTATAAAGAAAGATATTTTTTATATGGATTATATTATTCAATTATTGATAATATCTCTATTTTAGATAGTATTTAAGCACTTTACAAAAGAATAACGCTCTACTCCAGTTAATAATATAATACAATATATATTATAATAATTCAATATATTTCTCCAAGCCTAGTCTGCATATACTATCGAGAGAGCAAAGAGAGGAGAGCGGATAAAGCAAATTAGTTTTCTATTCTCCCGTATTCACCAGCTGTCTGCAGATGAGCGCTGTTGTTTACGATCGGCCTGTTATTATAGGTTAAGTCGCTCCGCTTGCTGTATTTCTCACGTTCCTTTCTCTGTAACTTACAACTTATTCGAAATTCACTAATTACTCTACAAATAACAAGAAATCGTCAAATTCAAGAAGGATTCTTTATTTTATGTATTTTTTAATTCAAAACAGATGCTTCCTCCTGCCACAGATACAACACATCGATTACACAGGACGGAATTGATTCGTCATTGAATTCAGGTTTTAGATGTTTATGGCCGTGTTTCGCTACGCCGAGACGAGAGCAGAATGTTGATTCAACGTCTGGATAATAACAGCCTCCAGCTTCTCAATAAAAGTTTGGTATTGATGTCCCAGGATGTAGTAGAAGTTTCAGTTCTGATCTTCGTCAATCTTCACGGTTCTGGTGGTTACAGGTCCCAATGGAATTTGTGTAGTATTAAGACTTCGTTCGGTGGTGAAAAGTGAGGTTTTGGACGTTATTTTCAATTTCTTTGTTTGTTTTTAATATATTTCATTAATTTGGCATCTCCAGGTTATGGATTGTCTTCATTTATTTATAGTTAATCTTCATTATTACTCATTTGCCGTTAATAGGTTGGATAATTTATTTTTTTTTTAGAAATTCATTTAACTTTATTGGTAGATCGTATTATATTTGCTGAGAGATAGCCTCGGAAGTCAATCCACTGTCCTTTTTAATGGATTACTACTTATGAAATTTGATTTATATTGATTTTATTCATTAGGTTTTTGGTTTTCTTCTCTAAATTTGTATTAACTGAACTCAACTCATTCACATATAACAATTAAGTGTTGAAATCAACAAGATATCTTGCATTCAGTCGTCCATGACAACCATTTCTTCTTCTGTTATTGGATAATATTTGTTATCCTAGAGCCGTAATTAGAAAATATTCTTGCACTTATTTAATAAAATACTCCCTTATTAAAATTACATTAAATCATATAAAACTTTCACCTAATATGCATTATTAAACCATATACATTTTACTACATTTTCTTCTTGATCGACTTAGTTTAAAAGGTATTATTTTCCTTTTACAAAATACTAATTTTAGGCCTATTTGTTTTATTACATGTGTTATAATTTTTTATTTTTTATTTAACTTTTCTGACCTGACCTACTGTACAATGAGTCACTGGCTTATGGCCAATCATTCTAATTTTATTTTATCCTGATTTCAATTTATTATTATTTATTTTATTATTGAACCCTTCATCTGTTTATAACATAATTACAATGACCCCTTGGCAATTTATTAACAATTATTGCCTTCATGGCCAAGTTTACAAATATTATCTAACGATATCTCCATTAATTACTCAAAGTAAATATACAAATAGTTATTCTTATAAAGTTTAACATGAATGAAATTAGTATCAATTACTTGATACTTTCTTAAAGCAATTGCTTCACACCTGCTACATACAAAACACAGAATAAATATCATGCAAACAAAATAACATGATAAAACATAATAACATGTACATCATTATAAAATATTAAATACCAATTAACCAGTCTACTCTCAGTTCAAACTGTCTATGGTAATTTCACCTCATTGGACACTATGTTTATTGTTTACACCTTCCAATGATCACTCCATATTTTATATTTGTAGACATTTTTATTATTTTATTACCTAGTAACCTTACTAGGTATTATTAATCTGTTTATTATACGAAGGTTTACCTTCATGACCTTAATTATTGCACACATTGGGTATTGTTTTATTTTGATAGTGATGAAGTTTTTGTGTAACGTATGGGACCTTAACTTTGTTACGTTACAATATATATTGTAACGTTACATAACCCTGTCCCAATAAACTAAATCATAATAACATCAATGTCAGAAATGGGTAACCTATGGCTCGCTCAAAATTAAATTATATCACTCAACATGATAAACAATTCGAGTGATATATGGTGCAAAGTGAGTTCTAGTGTACCCATTGTGGTAAAAAATAAAAGTGACAGTAACTTATTACCAAACTGTGCTGTGTGTTTGGAAATTATAAAACTATGAGAGTATGCTATAATACTAATAACTGATTTTGTAATTTTATTTATTTATTGTAATATTTATATTGTATGAACAACCAATTGTTATACATAAGTTAATGTTATATTTAAAAAAAAAAATATTTGTGTTGTAATATAGGATAGCCCAGGGTTAGTTTTAAAAGACATAAAAATCTAAATACCAAAAGATAATAAAAAATTAAAATAATCCTATGAAGGAAATGGCAACAGGAAGTAGTGCCGTGTAGGAATACTATGAGACTAAATAAATACTATATAAATTTATTTAAAGATAATAAAATTATCAAATACTTATATACAATGTCATAAGAAAATGAACCAAAACTTATTATGTAAACTAAATTAGTAAAGAAACCGGAATGGAAAGGAATTATTTTTCCATAAATAAAATATAAATTTATAATAATTACAAACTGCCTGTATAATAAAAATACTATGTGTTACTAAGAGTGATGAAAATAACAAGTATTGTTAAGAATAAAATTTTGAACAAAAACGGTAGAGTTGAGAAATTATGCTACTACATTTATAATAAAAAATAACCTTTTCGGAACTTGAGAGGAGTGCAAATTGATAAAAAATTAACTAGCCGCATGAACACTTCAAAATCATCCATGATTTATCCAAATTAAATGGTTATATTCATTAATAAACAGTGAAAGAAGACATTCTGATGAGCCAACATGGTTTCGGCCTAGTTCTAATTGACGTTTGAGAATTCGCCAAACGGTAAGAAAATTATAACGCAAGACGGACCTCACCACAGAAAAAGCTTCAATCCAGTAAGAACCATACGGAGCGAGGTAATATAAACATTTTTTTTGTAATAATTCAAGAAGAAAACACATTCCGAACGCTGAGATCGAAAATAAAATAGTCATCTAAACATATGTTTTTAAAATAAACAAACGCACGCTGCACTCTTACGGACATTCCAGGAACTACATACTACACGGAAAAATAAACAAATTATTTAATAATTTTTTTCGGTATTTGTAAAGCGTAGTAATTATCCATTCTGACACTCTCGTAACAAAAAGAACTTACCCTGAACCCTGGGGAATTATTAAGAATTATATATTAATTGATGTTTTTTTTAATAGTGTAAAATTATGAAACAAAACCATATATGTTTTTCTCTTTAGACTATTCCATGTTACTCTGTTAAGTCGAGATTATGTTTTATTGAAGGAAAGAGCAATTGTAATACTTGTGTTTTGGTGGCAGGAAACAAAAACCAATAATATAAATACATAATATTATTGAAAAATAATCTTGAATAATAAAGTGTTATAATTTTTTTGTAGTGGGTAGGTGTAATCAATTTCAGCACAAAAAACAGAAGAAATCCGAAATCGGCTAAACTGAGGGTAAATAATTGATACTTACTCTCTCTTCTTCATAAGGCTGAACAACTTCACTCCTTGACCCCAAATCACATACTCTCGATTTCTATTTAGATTGAGTAACACAGAATAACAAAAAATAGAAAAATCCTTTATTTATACTTTATAAAAACGTCAGTTATTATAATTCATAAGTGGCGACTGCGGAGAGGCGAAAACATTGACACCTCTCATCTCAAAAAGCAGTACATTGCAGAATTGGAGAACCCAACATTTGGGGCTTGACTAAAGGTGTATGTTTCGCTAAAACCTCTCATTCAAAAAAGCGGTACGTTACAGAATTGGCGCTCAACGTAAAAGGGCGGTAATTAGAAAAGAATTTTGATATTTAATAAAAATATATATCAAAAAACCTAATTATCGTTGGCAGTTATGAGAAAACAAGAAATGCATAATACCCGAGGCAAATCGAAGAAGAGGGCAGAAGAAAAGGAGATTGAAGAAGGTGGAAAGGAACAAGAAATAGAGTTAGTCACAGACAGTGAAATGGACCAACAGACAGGTGATACAGAAGAAACCGAAGTAGTTATGGATACGGACAAGGTAATAGTTGAAGAGGATGCCCAAGGGGATCAACCAGATAAATCCAACCAAAAAGCATACAGGAAGATATAAGCATACAGGAGATGTTAAGAATTATAATGGAAGGAAATAACAAGATCCAGGAAGATAATAAGCGAACCAATGAGGAAAATAAAGAAAATTTTAGAAAACAGGAGGAAACTTCAAAGCAAATCAATAATAAAATAGATGAAAATTTTAGAAAACAGGAGGAAGCCTTGAGACAAACCAATGAGGAAAATAAGGAGAATTTTAAGAAACAGGAGGAACAAAATAGACAGACCAATGAGAAAATAGATAGCATTCAGGAAAGTTTAGTCAAACAACTAAATGAAAAAATAGAAACCATTCATGGAAATATCAAACAAACCATGAATGAACAATACAATGAACTAAAAGAAACTGTTGAAGGGCAAAGAGAAGAGATGAATGCAAAATTTGAAGAGAATAATAAGAATTTAAAACAATTTGAGTGTAAAATGGAGAATTTCAATAAGGAGATATGGGAAACTTTCGGGGAGAAGTTTGAAAATGTTAATACACTTAGCCAGAGAGCAGATACATACAAGGAGGGGACAAATAAACAAATGGACCATAGTGTCAAGAATTTGGATGAAACATCAGACAGCACTTCAGAAGGTATTAAAGTAAGTCCGAATACAGAAGAGAGTAGGAAGGAAATAGAAATTACAGAATACCAAGGTGTAATGCCATCTGAAAATAAAAATAGCCACAACAAAAAGGATGTTCAAACCGTGGAAAGGAAGACCAAGAAAATAATAAAAACATGTAGAAAGAGAATAATAAATACCAAGGAAGAATGGGAGATGATTACAGGTGGATTAATTAAGGTATTCAACCTTCCAATTAACGAACAGAGGGAGTTAACTAAGTTTACATCCCAGTTAAATGTGTCAACGATGGAAGTGTATCAGACAATATCAGTAGTATCTTCAAGACGGAATACAACATTCAAATATTTGGTAAATAATCCAGAGGTAAAAGGGAATGAAATGAGATTAAATATGAACAACTATGTTATGTTAGAGGAGGTACAATACTTGTTAGTTAAAAAGGAACGAATTATGACGGAAGACCGGTACTTAAGTGAAAGTTTCATAGCAGCAAAGTGGGAGAGCCGGATGGTAAGAAGATTATCAAGGAGAGAATTAATTCCGAACACCCCAGTAATCCGAGTAAAGGGAGTACCTGAAATAATGGACCACGGTTAAACAGACTCCAAACAAACCAGAAAAAAGGGACGGATTTTATGGATACAGGACCAAGCAACCCATTGTAAATAAAAAAACCCCAAAATTCAAAAGTATGTAAGGACATCTTACTCAAGATATTTTGAAACCATATAATTTAACAAACAACAAAACACCAAGAAAAAGAGAACAGATGATTAAATAATATTTATAAAGAACTGATTTAAAATGGACTAATAGGAAAAATAATATTTTGATGGTAACAAAAGAAGAATAAATGTGGTAATGTGCTCAGATAAGAAGAATAACGAATAATTTAATGACTCCAATGAAACTGAAGGAGGATGATAATTAATACAACAAAAATTAGAATTTCTCGGAATTGAAGATTATATAAGAAGAAATGATACGGAGAAATATGTCACAAGAAGTAAAGTCAGAAGAATTTTAACATAAGGCCTATCAATGATGTCATATGCTATTAGTCAATGGAAAAGAAGAAGGAATCAAGGAGAAGAAGAAATATATAAATAAATACAAACAGCTACAGTATGAAGAATCCCAAAAGTGTTTGGTACTAGTCGCTAACTGACTACTACTTATAATTTTTTTATTTTTATGTATTGACCGTAGAAATGTTCCGGCAATAATTTTTATGAGCAGGGATGATGTTCCCCTGGTCTCAGAAGGTGTAAGGATGGACAGCGGAGTTATGGACCCAAAAGTGGCCACCCGACTGGAACCACCGCACAAGATAGGGAAAAATGTTAGGGAAATTGAATATTTAAGGGATAATAATTATAAAATAGCCGAAAGGAGTGATATTAGATTCCAGAAGTATAAATGAAGAAAATAGAAGGAAGATAGCAGACCGAAGCTTAATTGATAAAGATAATTTATAGAAGTAAATAGAAATGAGTGTTAAAACAAGTTTAATATGATTAGTGTGACCAGTCCTTATCAAATAAAATGTGGAAGTACCACTAATCAGAGAAATAATTGATGAATTTGCCTCCAAGAGAGAGAGAGTAAAGTAAGAAAACAGCAATTACCACCAGTCGGAATTACCAGTCAGTTTATTATCAGTCAGAAATAAAACACTATTATGAAGATAAAGAAGAGTTAAGAAAATGGAAATAATCAACAATTTATTTTTAATAAACAAGTTAAACTGAAATAAATTTGTTCTAGTGGGGGGGCTTTATGTAACGTTACATAACCCTGTCCCAATAAACTAAATCATAATAACATCAATGTCAGAAATGGGTAACCTATGGCTCGCTCAAAATTAAATTATATCACTCAACATGATAAACAATTCGAGTGATATATGGTGCAAAGTGAGTTCTAGTGTACCCATTGTGGTAAAAAATAAAAGTGACAGTAACTTATTACCAAACTGTGCTGTGTGTTTGGAAATTATAAAACTATGAGAGTATGCTATAATACTAATAACTGATTTTGTAATTTTATTTATTTATTGTAATATTTATATTGTATGAACAACCAATTGTTATACATAAGTTAATGTTATATTAAAAAAAAAAAAATATTTGTGTTGTAATATAGGATAGCCCAGGGTTAGTTTTAAAAGACATAAAAATCTAAATACCAAAAGATAATAAAAAATTAAAATAATCCTATGAAGGAAATGGCAACAGGAAGTAGTGCCGTGTAGGAATACTATGAGACTAAATAAATACTATATAAATTTATTTAAAGATAATAAAATTATCAAATACTTATATACAATGTCATAAGAAAATGAACCAAAACTTATTATGTAAACTAAATTAGTAAAGAAACCGGAATGGAAAGGAATTATTTTTCCATAAATAAAATATAAATTTATAATAATTACAAACTGCCTGTATAATAAAAATACTATGTGTTACTAAGAGTGATGAAAATAACAAGTATTGTTAAGAATAAAATTTTGAACAAAAACGGTAGAGTTGAGAAATGATGCTACTACATTTATAATAAATATCGGTATGGAGAACCATACATGACTTCCATATTCTAAGATTTATATTTAAAATCATTTTCACCCAAACAGCCAGGCTGTGTCTTACCTGCCTTTTTATTGCTGTATTAAATGAAAAATATTATATTACATTAAAATGAAAAATTTATAATTTTATTGCCTGGCAACAAAATTATTTTATTTTTAACAATTACCATTGTTTCAAAAAGTTTAAATAAATTTTCAAGTACTTTACTCTTGTTAAAACGTAAAAGGTTGCAGGTAAAATACCCCTTCCCCTTAACCGATCTTCACCAAAATCGAAAGTCATTGACACCTCTACAATTCAGGGACGTATGCAAAAAATTATTTGATTTTGTTTGAATTTGCGGCTGTTAACGTTTGCCATAGAAAATACGCTTGATAAAAAAACGTTGCAGGTAAACTACCCCTTCCCCTTAACCGATCTTCACCAAAAACGACAGGTCTTGAGTACTCTACAAATCAGGGCTGTATGCAAAACATTATTTGATTCTGTTTGAATTTGCGGCTGTTATCGTTTGCCATAGAAAATACCCTTGTTAAAAAAACGTTGCAGGTAAACTACCCCTTTCCCTCAACCGATCTTCACCAAAAACAATAGGTCTTGAGAACTCTACAATTTAGGGCTGTATGCAAATAATCTTTTGATTCTGTTTGAATTTGCGGCTGTTATCGTTTGCCATAGGAAATACCCTTGTTAAAACATAAAACGTTACAGGTAAACTACCCCTTTCCCTTAACCGATCTTCACCAAAAACAACAGGACTTGAGCACTCTACAAACCAGGTCTGTATGCAAAATATTATTTGATTCTGTTTGAATTTGCGGCTGTTATCGTTTGCCATAGAAAATACCCTTGTTAAAAAAACGTTGCAGGTAAACTACCCCTTTCCCTCAACCGATCTTCACCAAAAACAATAGGTCTTGAGAAATCTACAATTCAGGGCTGTATGCGAAACATTATTTGATTCTGTTTGAATTTGCGGCTGTTATCGTTTGCCAAAAAAAAAATTTCCCTTGATAAAAAAAACCGTTGCAGGTAAACTACCCCTTCCCCTCAACCGATCTTCACCAAAAACAATAGATCGCGAGTACTCTACAAATCAGGGCTGTATGCAAAAAATTATTTGATTCTGTTTGAATTTGCGGCAGTTGTCGTTTGCCATAGAAAATACGCATGATAAAAAACGTTGCTGGTAAACTACCCCTTCCCCTCAACCGATCTTCACCAAAAACAATAGGTCTTGAGTACTCTACAAATCAGGGCTGTATGCAAAAAATTATTTGATTCTGTTTGAATTTGCGGCTGTTATCGTTTGCCATAGAAAATACCCTTGTTAAAAAAACGTTGTAGGTAAACTACCCCTTTCCCTTAACCGATCTTCACCAAAAACAAAAGGTCTTGAGAACTCTACAATTTAGGGCTGTATGCAAATAATCTTTTCATTCTGTTTGAATTTGCGGCTGTTATCGTTTGCCATAGGAAATACCCTTGTTAAAACATAAAACGTTACAGGTAAACTACCCCTTTCCCTTAACCGATCTTCACCAAAAACAATAGGTCTTGAGAACTCTACAATTCAGGGCTGTATGCGAAACATTATTTGATTCTGTTTGAATTTGCGGCTGTTATCGTTTGCCAAACAAACAAAATTACCCTTGCTAAAAAAAAACCGTTGCAGGTAAACTACCCCTTTCCCTCAACCGATCTTCACCAAAAACAATAGGTCGCGAGAACTCTGCAAAACCGGGCTGTATGCAAAAAATTATTTGATTCTGTTTGAATTTGCGGCAGTTATCGTTTGCCATAGAAAAAAAATCTACAGACAGACAGACAGACACACAGACAGACAGACAGACACACAGACACTTTTCGGAAAACGACTTTTTTTCATGTTTTGAGTATAGTAGAATCAGAATCTGCAATAATCTCGAACACGATTTTTTTTGCCATCACCATACTTCCATTCCTTAAGGAATATGGAAGTAAAAATAACCTTTTCGGAACTTGAGAGGAGTGCAAATTGATAAAAAATTAACTAGCCGCATGAACACTTCAAAATCATCCATGATTTATCCAAATTAAATGGTTATATTCATTAATAAACAGTGAAAGAAGACATTCTGATGAGCCAACATGGTTTCGGCCTAGTTCTAATTGACGTTTGAGAATTCGCCAAACGGTAAGAAAATTATAACGCAAGATGGACCTCACCACAGAAAAAGCTTCAATCCAGTAAGAACCATACGGAGCGAGGTAATATAAACATTTTTTTTGTAATAATTCAAGAAGAAAACATTCCGAACGCTGAGATCGAAAATAAAATAGTCATCTAAACATATGTTTTTAAAATAAACAAACGCACGCTGCACTCTTACGGACATTCCAGGAACTACATACTACACGGAAAAATAAACAAATTATTTAATAATTTTTTTTCGGTATTTGTAAAGCGTAGTAATTATCCATTCTGACACTCTCGTAACAAAAAGAACTTACCCTGAACCCTGGGGAATTATTAAGAATTATATATTAATTGATGTTTTTTTTAATAGTGTAAAATTATGAAACAAAACCATATATGTTTTTCTCTTTAGACTATTCCATGTTTACTCTGTTAAGTCGAGATTATGTTTTATTGAAGGAAAGAGCAATTGTAATACTTGTGTTTTGGTAGCAGGAAACAAAAACCAATAATATAAATACATAATATTATTGAAAAATAATCTTGAATAATAAAGTGTTATAATTTTTTTGTAGTTGGTAGGTGTAATCAATTTCAGCACAAAAAACAGAAGAAATCCGAAATCGGCTAAACTGAGGGTAAATAATTGATACTTACTCTCTCTTCTTCATAAGGCTGAACAACTTCACTCCTTGACCCCAAATCACATACTCTCGATTTCTATTTAGATTGAGTAACACAGAATAACAAAAAATAGAAAAATCCTTTATTTATACTTTATAAAAACGTCAGTTATTATAATTCATAAGTGGCGACTGCGGAGAGGCGGAAACATTGACACCTCTCATCTCAAAAAGCAGTACATTGCAGAAATGGAGAACCCAACATTTGGGGCTTGACTAAAGGTGTATGTTTCGCTAAAACCTCTCATTCAAAAAAGCGGTACGTTACAATATATACACAGGGTGATTCACGAAGAAACGGAAATACTTCGGGAGATGAATCTACATCGAAAAATAAGAAAAAAAGTTCATATAATCGTAGGTCCGGAAATGCTTCGTTAGCGAGTTACGGCTAGCGAAAGATTTTGCCCGGGTTTCGGTTCCCCCGGGTAAATGAAGACTTTCTGAAATTCTGGGAAGGGGCGAATTCTGTTGCAGGGTGTCCACAAAAATTCTGTTTTAATTTTCCCTGACTTTCCCTGACCTACTTACAGAAATTTCCCTGACTCACTAAAATGCATAGTACGTTAATTCTTTGAGCATTATATTTTACAAGGAAGAAAAAAGAAAACCCAGCCTCCACCTTCCCCATAGCTGGCCTAATTCTCTCTCCACTTTCTTTTTTCTTCCTCTTATTTTATTTATTTTTTATTATTTATTTATTGAAAAATACAAATACATTGATGGCATTTTAAAAATAAATATTTCCATTATCACCTAAAGGTAACACTTAAGTAACGTAAGAATGAGAGTATTTTCACTAGAACTTAATAAAATAATATATGAACAAGATAAAATGGACTAATTAATAGAACAACTTACATGGTAACAAATAATTATAATAATCAGCTATAGTTTTCAAAATTGAAAATGAACCAGTCCGACAGGATGAGAATGAAAAAGGAAAATATGCACTCCTTCAAAATTTACTAGTGTGATCTCTTCATGTTCTCCAGCAGTTTTTTCTTTTCCCCAATTTCTACATCCTCCATTTCTCTTTCAAGTTTCAACTTTTTTCTTTTTTCTTCCAACTCTTTCAACTGTAATTCAATTTTCCTTTCCTCTATTTTCTTTTTTTCCTCTTCTGACTGCATTTCTTTTTTCTTTTCCAAATATGATTGATATCTTCTTCTTGAAGATCTGACCGAGGTAAGCATACTTCTGTTGATAGTCACATTCCTCAAACCACCTAGATGCTTTATGCTACCACAAATAACTCTTTGGGACACAAGGGATTCTTCTAGAAGATTTTCAACTAGTAAATGCTTATTGACAGAAAAGCCAGATTCAACTGATGCATTACCATGGGATAAAATGAAACACAGCTTCATTACAGACCAGAGATCTTCATATTTCTTATCTTCTCCTAAAAGGCCGTAGTAAAATTCGTCCAATCCCATGTGATCAGATGTTTTGGAAATGAAATCATTAGCTTCTTCAGTTAGCAAAGAAAACTGTCATTTGGCCTTTTCAGCACTTTTATCACATATTCTTCTATGGCTGTGCAGGATTTCTAGAACAACATCAATCCTTTTTATTGCCAAACTGGGTTTGAGCATTATCATTTTAGGGTCTAAGGCAGTGAGGCCTCGTGCTAAATGTGATTTCAAAGGACTTTTCTCTCTGAGTTTTTCTATCATGGTGGTAAGGAGATTTTTGAACTCATTTTTAAAAACAAGTTTCTCTTTTTCTGAGCATTTAATTTGTTTCATTAAGCTTTCTGCAGCATAACCAACGTCCACCTTTTCTACTGAAACCAGATTGGCACTGTCTTGCAAGTCCAAGTTCATTAATTTTTGAGTAGTACTTGCTTCAGCTATTTTTTCACAAATCTCATCATTAGGTTTTTCATAAGTTGTTCAAGTGAAGTAAAGAGATAAGGGACCATAGGCTTCTGACTTTGGAACCTTCTCAGGAACGGCTCAACGTCTGACAATATGCTTCTGAAAGCACTTAGTTTTGCCTTAAAAAATGGATTTTTCATAGCTTCTCTAAGGTATTGCAGGTTTTTGTTGTCTTTTTCGTTGTATTCTTTTACAAATTTATCGACATGATCAAATATTTTGAGAGCTTGATCTACACAGCGACCATTTTCCAGCCATCTTACTGCTGTGAACTTAAAAGGGAAAGAGGTGCTGGTTGTAATATGAGTATTTTGCTCGCCAAGCTGGGCTATCTTTGAAAAGACTGTAGAGAGATCTAAAAAAGTGAAAAAGTTCCCAACCAGTTTTGGAGATCCCAGTCTTCAGGGCTCCATTAACTGTATGCAAACTGCATATGCCAATATCAAGAAGGGACTTTCCCTCTGGATTTAAGACTTGCAAATGGCTCTCGAGTTTTTTCATAAAACTGAGGTTAACATTCGGCCAGTCCATTGAGATTTGCAAAATATTTCCTAAAGGTAAGGAGAGCCCTTGAATAAACCCATCTAACAAGTGATCTGCAGTTGCCCTGCCTAAAAATACACTATTCCAATATCGTGTTGAAACTTTCTGAAGGTTTACTTCCCAAAACCTTACACACAAGTCCATTTGTCCTCTTTGAACAAATTTGTTCAGAGATTTATCAAAACAAACAACATAGTCATAGCACTGTTTCATGTTATTTTGCAACATTTCTTGAAAATATGGGGCTAACCCATGATTTATTACATAGGAAGCCTTAGGCTTGCCCATAGAAAAGCTCCGAGCGATTTTACTGTCTGGAAACATATTTTTGAAGGCTGCAGAGGTTTCATCACAAGAGTTTAGAGACATTTTCCCAGTGATGACGTGGAGAGCCCATATTGCTTCGGCTGACGTAACATCATCTTCATTCACACTGAAACTGTTTAAACTTGTTTGACTTGTTCCTGGCACTACTAATAATTCTTTTGTAGCTGACGTTGAAGGTGTTGGCTGCACATCTTTTAATGGAGATGGAGTAGTAAAAAAAGAAACTGCTGGCTGGGAAGCCTTTGCTCTCATGTTTTTTACATGAGTTGGTCCCTTAGCATGAGAAACAATTGCTTGTTTCCCCATATTGCTTAGTTTAAAAGATTTGAGACACACTTGACAATAAGCCGAATTTGCATCACTAACCACCAAGTCCAACCAACCACTAAATTCCGGAAACACTTTACTGTCCTGCCAAAGTTTATTAAACAAACATTTCTTGTTAGCCATTGTAATGAGTTTAAGTCAGCAGCCTAAAAAAACTGAAAATAGAAAAAGAATTAGCTAAATCGGTTGAAAAAAGGACCCAAGGGCACAACAAAAAATATATAATTGTCTACAATAGTCTGGGTTACGGCAGACTAGAGCATTCAAAATTCCCCTTAAATCCATCATCGGGGAAGATTTCCCTGACTTTTCAGATTTTTCACGGGTTGCGGCAGACTAGAGTAAAAAATTACCCTCAAGTCTGTCATCGGGGAAGATTTCCCTGACTTTCCAGATTTTTTGTTTATTTCCCTGACTTTCCCTGACCAACTTTTTTCCCCTGACTCTCCCTGACTTTCCAGAATGTGGAATTCCCTGTGTTGTTTCTTATGGTTTTTGACCTGAAAAATCGAATAAAACAGGTCGCAGAACTGTATCTCCCATAAATTTCATGATATCCGATGTAAAACAGAAAAATTTTTGCCTAAAAACAAATTTTGGAAAATTGGAAACAATTGGAATTTTTTGTTGATTTTTATTGACTTTATTTACACAATTTTTCTCAGAATTAAATTCTTTAGAAGTTTTGTTTTTAACTTTTATGCATTTATTAGTCATCAGTTTTTTTAGGTTAGAAGTACAATAACTTTTATTGGTCAAACTTAAATTTGAGATGTTTGTTTTGATGTAATAATAGTAGTGTTTATTTTTAGTCTAGTTTTTTGTCAAATATACATGTTTATTGGATTAGGAATGTAATAGGTTTAGGTTAAGGATATATATATATAACCAGTACTTTGCAAAGAACAAACCAGTACAGGCTAAGGGGAAAACAAACCAGTTGGGGATGTGGGATGGTAAAAGACCAGTTATTGATTTTTTGATTGAGTGTTACAGTTTGGTGATACTGTGGTGGCAAGCCTGTCTGACTTTATGGTATTGGGATCTCGATGAGAGAAGTCCAGTAAGGTCATGCAGGTGCGACCGCAGTCGCTGGACTAGGGGGGTAAGTTACCCATGATTTGAATAAGGATTTAACGAGGGGTCAATGGCACCATATCCTAACCGGTCTTCTTAGGTTTTTATTAGGCAATGAGTTTTTCTGTTTCGACAGAAAATCTCTCATTGAGGGGGGGGTATTGTAACGGGACAAACTGAAGGGGTTTGTAATTTCCGTAAATTCATTTTAACCATTTGTAGACGACTTTTGAATTAATCTTTTATTTACCCAGTGTGTACTTTTTGGTCAGTGACTGTAGCCCCGTGGAAGGCACAGCACAGCACCGGAATGTTTACTGTCAGTAGGGTGCGTATTCATGCGTACGAGCGCACGTGTGTGCTGCCTTTTCACAACGTGAAAGTCACGTACCGAAAATTCTATAGCCGAACATGCGATGGAAACAATGAATCACAGAGTACGAGTTGACGGCGATGCCTAACGCCTGGGGGGTAGGCAACCAAGCCCACACAGACAGTCGACAGTTGTCGCAGAGCAGTTCGCTACAACTAATCACACAGTACAGTCGTAAATACAGCGGCCTCGGAAATTTCGGTAGGTCAAAGCGATAATAGTAGCCTAGACCTGCCGAAACGTATTACAATAATAACGAATTAGTGAGTTTCATAAATGAATTCGGCGAGTGGAAAGAATTAGAACAGTGTTGAGCGGGGACAAAAGTGAAAGTGAAGTGAGAAAGATGGTGGGAATATGCAAATCGCACGTGCAGGTATTCTAAAAACAATAAGTCTAATTAACAGTTTTGTATATTTCAAATAATAAAGAGCTCTTTAATGAAACGGGGGGGGTATTAAGGAATTGTACACAGTAAGAATGTGTGTGAGTGGGAAAAATATCCAAGTACTGGTTAGCAAAAAGAAATTAGTATAAGAAAATTTTACATAATAGAAATAAGATGAAATAATATGTTATAAGGAAAAGAGGAGTTCATTTTTGAATAACAATAAATAAGACGATTCTTACTAACCTAAATATGTGTTAGCGTAGTTATTTCGCCGTTACCATTTCCTAGTGTTATATGCTGAAAAACTCGTCTAAACGTTCCGGGGAATTTTCTGAATTGTGGGAAGTCAGATTGCAAAATTGTCCAGTGTTTTAATTAAGGAAGAGAATAAAAGTTTACATATTTTAACTTCAAAATATGTTGGCGGCCCTGAACTTCTGTTGGTGTTTACAAAAGGTAAGTTAGCGAGAAAAGATCGCAAGGTAAGATTCTGGCAGAGTATATTTTTATTTAAATTTTATAAAAATGTTTGTTTCTTAACAACATTAAACAAAACAACTATATTTTAATTATTTATTCTACAGTTTTCTAATAAACTTGTTCTCGTAAAGCAGAAATTTGCCCATCTCTTGACTAAACAAACACAAAAATACATACACAATAACACACAGGAATACGTATATCAACATTATTTTTACAGTTGCACAGCTCGTTATTGTTGTATGCTATCATGTACATACTATACATGTCATCCCATGTTTATACATAATTGAAACTATAAAATGTTATTATCAATGTAATAATTGTTGTTGTTGGGAACAAGTTAATGATATATAAAAAATAGAAACAAGTTTTTACATTGTTTCATAATTGTCCTCTGTAACAGATACAGAGATTGTCTGTGTAATGAATTCATAAGATTTTTTAACTATTTAATTTTTTCTACAAGCAACATTTAAAATGACATAGTTCTGTTCAAATTTTGAACAGTAGCTCAAGCTTGTGCAAAATTTAAAAACAATCAGATCAGTAGGTTTTCAATTATAATTAGCCACATAAGTATTCTTTCACATTTACAGTGATAACATTTGGGGAATTGCAAAATTCATTTAAGAATATTACAAATTTTTATCTCATTTGATTTCTTCAAAACTTTTTCACTTGAATCTGTTTGTTAGAAATCACACAGTATTAATCAGCAATATGAAACAAATTATGCAAAATTATATGTCTCATTTACATACACAAAAGTTAAAGGTGACAGAATCATAGAATATACTAAAAATAATATTTAAATATAACTAAACAACTTTAATGCTAATTTCTGCTTAAAAACATCGCATCTCTCAATAAATTTGTAAAGTTAATTTGCATAAACATTAAAAGAATAAGAGGAGAAATAACTCAAAACAAGTGGTTTTATGAAGGAATCAAAATTGATTTGGTACCTCAGGTTCAAATGTTGTATATTTTGGATCTTACTCATCACAATGTATTTCTTTATTCTTATATATTATAAGTGCTGAATTGTGTATATGTTTACTTACGTGGTATGAGATGTATTAACGTGATCCAAGTGACTCTGATTATGAGTGAAACTAGTGACAACCATGTGACTAGTGCGTAGCAAGGTAATAAGTTCTGCTTGGGGAAGTTTAATATCAGCATTTACTAGTGTATGCAGCAGGCAAACAGCACTACCTAACAGCACTTCATTCTAAACAAAACAAATCATCATATATAACTTCTATTACATACTCGCATCATCATTTAGGTACTATTGAATTTTATTTCTTATAATTCCACACTGATGTTAAACGAAAAGATGTATGAAATTTCAGATGTATATTTTTTCTACAAGTATTACAAATTTAAACAAAGACTACTATCTATTATGCACCACAATTCACAAAAAAAGTTCTTAGGTCTAATTCAATCTGGTAAAATATTCTAAAAACATTTCTTTTTCATTCTACGCAAATACTTTAAGATTTTAACAAAAACAATCAATGATGAATATTATCATTTAAGATAAACTGTTGAAGTACAAGACTGTTATTAAGCTGTTTTTCTCCTTTAGAAACTTTTGATTTATTGATAATGGAACATTTATGAGAAACCAACATTATGAAGGTTTTATTTATATGTTGGCCTATATAAGGTACAACCAATATTTAAAACAAGTTTATGTAAAAACTGATCACAATAAATAAATAAAATCCAAGCAGTATACCTTAATATAGTAAACTCACTATATATAATGAAATGTAATGACTTCTTAATTGTGGAAAGAGTGATTTATAAACAACTGCAGTTTTTATATGATTTAGTTTATAATAGCTGAAAATTTTAAATTACACTACCATCACTACAAAATTGTACAAGAAATTTTTTTACAACTGTACAGGTAAACAGACATAATCAATGTGACTACGACTACAAAATTCAGAAACTATTACTGTAAAATAGTGATCTCTTGGAACTGTTCTGTCACACACTTCAAAATTTTGCTTATTATACTTTAACCCTTTAATCAATTATAATAAAACTCCCACCAACTTCCTTATATGCTTATCTATTATTAGGTATATCTTATTGTCTCTATTATACAATTTTAAATTTATATTACATACAGTTCTCTTACTACACCTCTGAAATGATCCAGTTTGTTATAAAGATATATGTAAATTCCCAAGATATATTTGTAATTAAAAATATATTTTTATTTACACTCAACAACAAATAAACCGAACTGTTGTTAATCCATTAAATAACTTATGTAGGAAGGCTTATGCATTTAACATTTTTTGCTAATGTTAAGATTCAGGTCCTGAGCTGTGGTGGGAACTCCACACTTGCTGCCAACTGACAGATTGGAGGAGAAAATAAAAGCTCCCCCCCCCCCCCAATGTAAAGATAATTAAATAGTAATACTTTATACAGTAGAAGCCCGATATACCGCGGATTCGGATATAACGCGGTGAAGAGTATGTCGCCCGTTATTAGCGAAAATTCTTACTTGTAGAGAGTGAGTAAATTATGAATTGTTTATCGTGACTTCCGTAGCCACATTGGAATGCGTTGCGTTTATTGTAAACAAAGGCTTGTTGTTGGAAACGGCGTTGTAAACAACAGCCAGAATTGCCAGTTCAAGTGTACCTGTAGACATAAACAATTGCCCCGTATTTACAGTCTCTACGTTTCTAAGAATTCATGCCAAGGCAAGCAGCCAACTAAATCCCTTCTCTCCCTCATACTCTTATACAGTATTATAAGATCATACTCTGATATTATCTTATCAAAGTGTATAGTCTTTGTCATAAATTCGCATAGTGTAGAGTTTTGTGATGTCGCAGAAAAGAAAAGCATATTCTGTGAGTGATAAACTCAAAATAATTGATCGTGTGAAGAACGGAGAGTAAAAGGCAAGTTTATCATGTCAGTGTGGCATCCCAGAAGGAACAATTAGAGGGTGGATGAAGGAAGAAGATAAACTTAAAAGTTTTGTGATAAACTTGAACACAGTTGAAAGTGAAGTGGGGTTGCAAAGAAAAAAGACTAAAGTAGGTAAGGATAGTGAACTAGATGAGTGTCTGTACAGGTGGTTTTTAATAAAACGAAGTGAAGGTGTGCCACTGTCAGGACCAGTTATTAGAGCTCAAGCTATGAAATTCCATAGTGATTTACATGGCAACAGTGACTTTAATGCATCTGATGGGTGGTTTTCGCGATGGAAATCTCGTCATGGTATAAGCCAGATAAGCATTGAAGGGGAAGCACGATCATGTGACAGTGAAGCTGCAGCACTTTTTCCTCAGTCATTAAACAAAGTAATGATCGATAATGATTTAAATGACCATCAAGTGTATAACTGTGATGAAACTGCTCTGTATTTTCGAATGCTTCCTACCAGAACTCTGGATGTGAATAATTCAATAAATAAATCTGGATTAAAAATAAATAAGGATAGAGTTACCCTCCTGTTTGCCACAAATAAATCAGGCAGCCACAAAGTTAAACCTCTCTGTATAGGGAAAAGCCGAAATCCTAGATGCTTTCAACATGTTAACATGACGTCATTACCCATCACATATCGTAATACAAAAAATGCTTGGATGACAAGTGATATTTTCGGTAAATGGTTCCATGAAGAATTTGTTCCATCTGTGAGAAGCCACCTGCGGTCACTCAACCTTGAAGAAAAAGCTGTACTGACCCTTGACCACTGTCCAGCACATCCACCTACTGATATGCTATAGTCAAGAGATGGGAAAATCGGAGTCATGTTCTTGCCGAAAAACACTACAGCACTGATCCAGCCATTAGATCAAGGCATCATAAAAGCATTTAAAGCGCATTACCACCGTGAACTTCTGAGTGCTATAGTGAATTCTGATGAGGAAATGGAAATTTACCTTAAGTCAATAAACCTGAAAACAGTTGCGTATTCAATAGGTCTTGCATGGGAAAGTATTAGTACGGCTACTATTCAGAATTGCTGGAAGAAATGTTCCTTTGAACAAAACATCGCCGATGGAAATTGCTCTGTTGCCGGATTCACTAATAGTGATGTACAGTCTGCGAGTAGTGCTCTGCATTGCAACTTCACTCTAGATGACTTGAATGACTGGGCAGAAGTTGACAACGGTGAGCCTGTTACAGAATGTATAGGAGATAAAGATATCATCGATGCAGTCCGAAATGCAAATTGCGAAGAAAAAGAAGACGATGACGATGATGGAAATGAAAATGGGGTGGAAGTGAAAGAAGTTATTCCAAATGTTAGTGAAGTGATAATACACATAAACAAAGTAATTTCGTGGATGGAGAGGCAAAGTGAATCTAATAATGTTCATCTGCTGCACCTCGCGTTTATAAAACAATACGCGGAAAAGAAACGCTGTGCATTATCCCGTCAAACAACAATTACGGACTTTTTTAAGACCAAAAATTAGGCCTACAGTAGGTCGAGTGAGCAATGTATAAATAGTGTATTTTATATTCCATTGGATTAAAATACAGTTTTCTTATTTTTTATTTCTACATTTGGTGACGTAATTTACGTACAGTATATAGTAGTGCATTATAATGTAGCCTTTTTCCTGGTCCTCCCTCCCCATCATTTGTCACTGTACAGGTCACCTTCCGATATACCGCGGTTACGCCTATAACGCGGGGGAAAGTATGTCACCCGACAACCGCGCTATATCGGGCTTCTACTGTACTAATATTTACATTTACACTGAATAAAATGAAAGTTCATCTATGGAAATGAACTGGCAGAATACAACCACAATCACCAACAATGCTGGTTACCAAAGGACACTAATATGTTATCTATTTAAACACAAATAAAAGAGAAGTGCATGTACAACACTGCTACAATTGGATAACATTTAATTTCAAGATACAACACAACAGTGAATGGTTGAACACATGATTATTCTCAATAGTGCAATTACATTGGGTTGCAAAAGTAAAGCTAATAATTCAACGATTCCTTATACACAATTGAAGTAAATAATTAAAACTACAGTAAGAACTGTCTTAAGTGCCCACCCTTGGATCTCAAGTTCTTGGCCACATAACAAAGTGGCAATTTAATAAAGGGGTTGGGAGGGGGAATTAACAATACAGTACACATATGGATATTTGGATATATTATGTTACTATGTCCTTACAGCTACATTCCATTATCAGTACATTTATAGTGAAACAACATATATTACAACACATTGGTAAATTATACTTTTTGACAAAATAGTTTTTTGCTTTCTATCAATAGGATACCGCCTCTCAAAGCTTTTATTGTATACTGTTAGAAATAATCATGCTATAAAATATCATTATCTCTCAAACTGAGGCAGACACTTGAATAACATTGAAAATTATTAATTAAATATTACGTATATGAAAATTGAATAAATAATTAAGAAGTGAACAAGCTTTACCTGTGAATATGAAGTACTCATGCTCTCTGAAAAAGCTGAAAGCCACACAGATAATAAAACTGGTCTAGACAATATCACAGTGATTAACAGCGACACAACATATGGCAGTTCTTGCAGTTTGTCTGTACAGTCTAATAAATAGAGCTGTCAACAAAAATAATAATTATTAAAGTTTTGAACTTATATTTGGATTATGCATGGAAAATACTGATTGGCCTTAGAGTTTTCCAACAATACTTTCACATCACAACAGTGTTCGCAATTTACTGTATACGCAGAAACTGTTACCAAATGGTTATCGCTTTCTCAGAGTCCTGAAAAGATGTTATAATTGATTTGAAAATACTGTTTGTTGGAACCACAGCTTTAGCTAATGTTATCATTTTGGCGCTTATATAAACAACTTTTCAGTTTTACAGAGTGCAGTATTAATGGTAAATTTAAGCAAAAACTTCAAGGCATAAGAGTAGATTAAGATGTTATCTCAATACCCTTTCTACATGCTAAAAACATTTTGTCACACACAATTTATCTATATCATGCATATCATGTCTCAATGGTTTGGGTACACAGCTTTATTTGGAATTTTAACTGAACCAACTTATTATTTTCCATTTCCTGTTATTATACTGCAACCTTTATCAACTTGGTACTGTATACTGCACATGGTTCAGCATACCTACTCATTGCCAAAGTCTAATGTCTTGTCTTTTAACGGTCCACATAAACGTTCCACTGCAGTTATCTTCTCATAAATGTACAGTCAGTTATGTGTTATAATTTAAACTGTAAACGTGTTTAACATTGTAGTTTTCATGATCGTAGTTGACTGGACTTGGTGTACTGAATTTTACTTTATTATGGAGAGACTTGCGTTTTTTAATTCAATAGTGTTTGTTTAGCAGAACAATAGCAGAATGTCAAAGAAAACAGCATGATTTAAACATGAAAGAAAAACTGGACATTTTAGATCAATTTGGTAAGTTGCCGAAAACGACCAAAGAAATCCAGGTGCTCAGTTAAAAATATCCCAGGCATTATTAAAAATAAATAAATAAAAACCAGAGATATTATTGTGATAGCTGCACAAGAAAACAATACTTGAAAAAGTAAAAGAAATCTGGTAGAAAATATGAACAAGTTGGAAAAGCATTAAAATTGTGGTTTAAAAAAATCTGATAAATACAGTCACGGCAACAAACCATTAAAGTGATAAAAACCTGAGAAACTTAGTAGAAAAATGTAAAAAGTCAATTTTGTTGCCATCAATGGTTTGTTTCATTGTTGAAAGAAAGAAGGAACATTTTATTCAAACAAACATATTGTGAACAGGAAGATGTTAACATTACAGAAGCTGAGAACCGGATAAATAACACGTTTTCTTGTGAGTACTCTTCTTGGAATGTATACAACATAGATGAAACTGGAACTTACTATCACATCTTCCCTCAGCACCCTTACTGATTCAAAAACAAAGATGCCGAAGGTTGTAAAACTTCTAAAGAATGTATTTACTTCTTTGAATATTTATTTATACATATATTATTTATAAATAATATAAACTTCTATTCACTGCTTTGTGCTGCATTACCATGTCTGGTAAAAAAAAAAAAATCTGGCAGAGTACTATTCAAATGATTGGATACCAGCAGCCATTTCAGTGATTAATTAAATGGGATAATGATCTTTATGGAATGATTAGAACTCTACAAGCATACTGCCATCAAGAATTTTGTTGGACACTGAGGAAAATGAAGCTGTAACTGCGAACGAAGTGGCTAAGAAACTAACTCTTCTAGACACTTTGCATCTTTTAACAGTGCCATGGAATCGGGTGACCAAAAATACAGTAGAACTCCATTTATCCAAACTAATGAGTCCCAGACATAATTAGGATATGCAGAAATTCGGATAATTGGGACAAACATAAGAAAAAAGTTATGTTGTGAAAGAAAATGTGAAAATTGCTCAAAAAATCACTTTTGTTTATTTTTATTACATGAATACAGTATCTTAATAAAAACCAGGTCACACGTGTTTTGCAAAATGTTCACTTTCACTACAAAAAAAATTAAAAATAATACTCACACATAATTATAATTTTAGGCGAACAGACACTGTACTGTGTACTGCACTGTGCTGTAGGCTAGAAAACACTGTACTGATCAGTATGTAAACTATGATGCGTAGTTAACACAGTCTTATATGTATTTCATTTGCTTACGATGGTTTTTTGTTAGTACGGCAATTTGAATAAACTTTTTTTAGAAATTGTATTTTTTTTAAATTCCTGATAATGATTCGGATAATTGGCGTTTCGGATAACTGGAGTTCCACTGTACCACTGAAAATTGTTTTAAGTGAGGTGGGTCATTAAAGAAGGTGTAAGAAGGCTCAGAAGAAATATCTAGCCTGTGGACATAACAAGAGAAGAGTATGGAACGGAGTATTATTGTGTAAAACTTTAATTAATTCAAATTAATTTTTTTAATTAATTTCAATTAAATGCACAACCACACCTACTAACCAGCAGTGTATAATCACTATCTGGGAAGAGGGAGTTCTTCAATTTGTACAGATTAGTTGCAAACTTCATAAGATTTTGGTACTCATTCACTTATTGTTATCAAAAAGGTAGTGTCCCATTGTGATTACAATAAATGGTGACCACTGTATTTGACAAATAACTATCAGTCGTACAAATTTTTTTTTGTTATGAGGAGAGAACCAGATTATATAAAACTAAATATCCGCTCATGACGAACTATTCATAATATTCTGGTTGTGTGTATATACAGTAAAACCTCGTACTTACGCTCCCTCTTATAATACTTTCCCGTCCATTACGCTCTTTTTATACGGTCCCTGGACGTTTCATATACATACCCCTTAAATTTTAACCTCTTATAACGCTTCGAAGTCCCGCTTATAGCGCTTTTTCCCGGTCGAAAATGAGGAAAAATTCCGTATAAATTGTGAAACAGTACTGTATTTGAGATGTTTTAAAAGCGTGGTGAAGAAATTGTTGCTCTGACTGTACTGAAGGTCATTACACCCCGAGTAGACAAAAGGAATTCCACCTTCTACCTGAAGAAACCCTCCGGCCAGCAGTGTCGGGAATTGTACCTTTTGGTACTTTCCTTTGCATCAAAAGAATTTAACACTCAAAAGTCTCCTTGTCAATACAGTACATTTCTGTCCTTTCTTATTAGTCGTTCTTTGAATTATTGGCAGTGCAGTTGTGATTAGTGCAAAAATGGCAAAGCGGAAATCTCTTTCTACAAGTGAAAAATTACAAATCCTCCGTAAGTACGATGAAAATTCTACGCTGAATCAAAAGGATTTTTCTGAATCTGTGGGACTCCCTTCATCCAGCTTAAGAACAATGATAAAAAATAGGGATGCTATTACCAATGCAGCTAAGGGTGGTTCCAAACTTAAGAAAGTGAGATCCGGGAAATATGAAGACGTCGAAGAAATTGTTATTGAATGGATTCACCAATCCCGTGATGCTTCAACTCCATTAAGTAGCCCAATCATACAAGAGAAAGCACGAGAAATAGCAGGCAAATTGAACACAGACTTTTATGCTTCGAATGGTTGGCTTGATAGATTCAAGCAAAGGCACGGCATAGTGTATCGGCAAATCAGTGGTGAATCAGAGTCAGTTAGTGACAGTGATGTAAATGACTGGCAAAGTGAAGTGCTACCTAGGCTCATTAATAATTATGCACTGCGCGATGTGTTTAACGCGGATGAATGTGGCTTATTGTTTAAGCTAATGCACGATAAGTCTTATGTGTTCAAAGGGGAGAAATGTCACGGTGGCAAATTAAGCAAAGAAAGGGTAACTGTGGTTGCTGCTGCAAATGCCGATGGATCTGAAAAATTACCACTGTTAATGTTGAGGAAGTCACCTAGACCCCGATGTTTTAAAAACATTAAACGACTGCCTTGTGAATACAAAACTCAAGCACATGCCTGGATGACTGGTGACTTGTTTGTCACTTGGCTCAAAGACTTAGACCAACAAATGGTAAAAACCAATCGCAAAATCCTGCTTTTTGTCGATAACTGTCCAGCTCACCCGAAAAATGTAGAACTACCAAGCCTCCCAACACAATCAGTAAACTCCAACCAATGGACCAGGGGATCATAAAAGTGCTCAAGCATTTTTATCGAAAGCGTGTTGTTCTACGATATCTGCAGTGCATCGACAGTGGAGCCGAAAACCGCATCACCTTATTGGACGCAATGAATTTCATCTCCGCTGCATGGGAAGGGATCGATGCGCAGACCATCGCAAATTGCTTCAATAAAGCAGGCTTTTTTAAGGTAAGATTCTAAATGTTGTTAGATTAGGCTATTATCGAGCTTCTGTATGAAACTTTTTTTGTTTCGATAGGGGGTTAATTTTCTTTTTTTAATTTCTTAGGGACATGGTGTAACACCCGGTGAAACAAATGCCCCTGTCCCAATTGATAATGACGAGGATTGGGCTGCTGTACGGGAGAAGTTAGGAGATGTTAACTTGGAAGATTTTGTATTAGTTGACAATGGTCTAGTGACATCAGAAATCCGCGATATCAACGACATGATTGCGGATCATGCTGCCGCTACCGTCCAAGCTGAAGAGAGTGATGAGGAAATTGAATCTGCGGAGGAAAATGTCCCCACACGAAATGAAGCTCTCGGAACAATAAATCTGCTCCGAAAATACAATATCACTGTTACTCCTGACGGCGTACAAGTGACGTGAATAGCTACTTAAACCGCATAGAAAATGTAATCATTCATAACAGTAGTACACACACTCGACAAACATCAAAGACTCTTTTAATAGGAAATGAACTAGTATTTGCATTTTGCATTGTAACTAATGAACAATACTGTAATTATAAATACAGTACTGTAATAATAATAATAATAATACTGTAATACAGTACAATAAAATACAGTAATAATACAACACAGTACTGTAATTGTTTCCTATGAAGTGGTGTCCAAATTGTTTCCCCATCTCACAAATCAATTCCCGTCTATAACGCTGTCCCGCTTATTAAGCGTTTAAACCAGAGTCCCTTGAGGAGCGTATTAACAGGGTTCTACTGTATATTTAAACTGTATAATTTTACTTGATCACATGGTAAATTGCAATTACATTCTAAAAGCCCACATTTTTTTAGTGCATTTTCTTCTTTATATCAGACTTTGATAATGTTAATTCTTGATGAGCCTCCCCCTCCAGACAATTTAAATTCCTCATACTTTGTTATAAACAATATGAATTATGCACTATAAACCATGTGTACATCTAAAACTGCTGAATACATACAGAAGAATATAAAAACATTAATTTTTTTCAGTACTGGTAAGTCCTTTCAACAATTATAATATTTTTTCCTGTAGATAGAAGAATGGGAGAAAAGTACTGATCAGTGACGTTACACAGTGTATAAAGAAGATATATGAAGGAACAATTCAGAGGAGCTGGAGAATAGGACAAAGAGGACTGCACAAAGACTGAAGGCAGCTGCTAAGAATGCCTGGAGATGTTTTTGCTCATGCAGAAGAGCACTGCGAACTTTGAAATTCAATGGAAGTGTAAAATAAAATAAACAACTAATTCTAACAGTTCATAAATATACACAAATTTTGCCGTTACAAATAAATATGTGTACGGAACAAATATGTAAATACGTATGCATAAATATGTACTTTAACAATTATGCCACACAACACAACTTTCTGATTATCATAACTAAATGAAATGCACAACCACACCTATTAACTGGCAGAGTATAATCACTATCTGGGGAAAGGGAGTTGCAAAATACATGAAACTTTTATGCACCCACATGCGCGTTCACGCACACGCACACACACACACACACAGATTTATAGAAATGAACGTAGAACTTCTTAATAAACTTTTAAGTTCATGGTGAAATTTCAGCATACCACAAACACAATGTTACAAATTGTCTGCACAATTACTACCATGTACACAGCTTGACACCATGTAGCAGACTGATACCTCCAATACCATCTGGAGCACTAATCCATAGCAGCAGTACACTGTATCTATTTCTATTACTGACTTGTGTAGCCAGTACTGTCTTGCTTCTCTTCGATAACACCTCAAATATTTACTTAATAAATAAATCAACGCATTTCAACACAAGGATATTTTATTCATTCTGTTTTTAGTACACAAAAACAATGGACAAAAATCCACAGTATGAAGGCAAAATTCCTTAGTCAATGCAGATTAGCATAGTTGTACAAAGTTTGTATTTTAAGAAACCATAGAACTGAGACTTGGATTAAGGGCAGGGGTTTTTATTGGGATGAAAATGAGCAAAAACATATGCATAATTAATGTACATGTGAATGTCTTAAAATTACGTATTTTAGCAGTCCTTTTTTAAAGGGTAGAAAATTTATAGTTTAATTAAGAAATATCAAAGAAAGAAAAAGTCAGAATCTCCATAAAAAAGAATTAAAACAAAATGTATACCATGTAACATCCTACTAAGAATCTTAACCAATGCATTTTGTAAGATGAAAAGACAAAAAAGACCTTCTGCACTAATAACATTAGGAAAACGCTCTGATCGGTATCTTTTAAACATTAGAAAATAAAGCCGGGTTTTACAAAATTACTAAAATTTTGAATTTTAAGAATTCAAATTATGACAATTGAAAAAATACAGAAGCATTTTGACTGAAAAGATCAACTGAATTTTCAGTCCAACTCCTTGTAGTTGAATCATAAACATTCAAGGTAAGATCCACAATACATATACAATAGCAATGTAAATATAGCAGTTGTGTAGTAACATTCATTTGTTGTACAACTTCAATTCTATATACTTTCTGCGTGTTTTATGTATGTCTGCTTGATGTTGTATTTTTAAAGTTTTGACAAACTTTATGGAGTGATTATACCTGATGATGAGGCACAGGCCTTGAAAAATGTTATGTTTAACACAAGATGAAGTCACAGGCTGGGAAAAATTGGCAAATTACAAATTTTATTATAAAAAAATATCTTAAACTTTAAGCTGTAACACAAAATTATGCAAAAATTAAAAATAGCCACTAACATCATTAATTTTGCCTGCACAGGAAACAAAATAAAACTAAATTGTTGAACACTTTATCAGTTTTAAGGAAGGTTCTTTGGACTCTTTTGCTACGATTTATGTTTCATATGTTATTTATGAATAACCAATTAAAATGTTAGCACATTTGACCAAAATTTCACATTTTACAGAACTACACAACTTTGCTAATTGTTAAGTTGAAAAGCATAAGCAAAGTGCCAAAGTTAAGCTTTAATAAGAATTAACACATATTAAAGCTTTATAGAAGCTTTACTGCACTACTTTAAGTCAAAGTATGAAAAAGTATTTACAGAATATTTCACAATTTTGGTGTTCTAATTTGTGACACACAGAAATACTTAATATTTTTTGATCACTTACCTCTCTCACATCATGTTCAATTATTGCCACACAGCAGTCGACAAACAGCTTCAAAACATCAAACAGCAAGGTTGAACTACTTCCATATAGCCTATTCAGACACAGTGGTAAACTGACAATTGACAATTTGAAATTCTTCAAATTCTGTACATACAGAAAACACATCAGTAAATACAATATGCAGACTTAAGTGATACTCAAATATCATTATTGTACTTAAAACTTTGTATATTAATTTCATAAAGCTTAATTAACATAGAAAGGTGAGTGCAGCATTCAGGAGAGATATTTATGTGATGTAGCCACTGTTTGTACATTGTGGTAAGTCATTGGCAGGCTGTGCTGGAAATAGACCCGAGTAAACATAGAGCAGAAATTAAGAATTCAGTATTGTACATGAGAAATGGTACGAGGAGCCCATGAGAAGCTAGTGTATACAATTAAAGCCTTGGTAAGGAGTCATAGAAAGCACCTTGATTATGCTCTTCAGAATGGGAAAATAGATTATTAATAAAAATTCCCCTCCCCCCAAAAAGATATTTAGATTGTAAGAACTGAAGGAGAGGATGCTATTAACAGTAAATCATAAAAATGGTCCACTTAATGCTGTTTTTTTTTTCTTAAGGGGTGAAAAAGACAAAATATTGTCCTTCAGGTAACACATCTGAGTCGTCACTTGGCAAAATTATGGCAGCGCGTACACTGCCCAAGTTTACAAGGCTTGGCAGTTCTCTCAAATTTTTGTCTGTATTCTATTAAACATATGTAGGTATTTTGCTTGGCATATTTCTGATTGCCATGTGTGCACTGTTTCTTTATAATTCAACATTAGCACAGTACGTTACTAACAGATGGCATTTGCATCTTCAACTGCTAATTTCCAATGATTCAAGTGTCAGTGTTGTCTTGTGCAGTGTTTGAATTTGTATAGTGTGATTTGTTTGTCATGTTATGTTTAAAAATGAGTGATAAAATCTTGACCGAAGATGAAATATTATAGTAACTGAATGGCGAATCTGTATCTGAATTGATGTAGAAAACAAAGAGACATTTGGATCTGATGATACAGGTAAGCCTATATATTTTGATGTCACTTCATCTCTCTCTTTCTACTGAATATTGTAATGTGACAAACATTACATGCCCAGTCAAACAAAATAAAATGACCAATCCTACAAAATAAACAGAAAAACTACCTCTATCAAGGAAAAATAATAGAAAATGTAAAATAAAACTATAAAATAAGTAAGAGTATAAAGTTAAAAATAATGTAAAATCCAACACAGAGGTACAATACCAAGTAAGAACAATATTGTAAATAATTATAAGCTGAACACTGTGGAAAAAAGTGATAAGTGAAGGAAGAAAAAGTGTAATATAATGAGTGATCAGTAATAACAGAAAAGACTGTTAAAATTAATGATTCACCCCAAATGTATGAAACAAAAGAAACATAGACTATAAGTAAGATTAAGGGAGACATGATTTATATTATTTTGAATGTTCAGCAACATTGTATTAATTAGGATTTAAAGCCAAATCCCATATTTGTTTCAAGGGAAAAGACTACAATTAGAAGGTTCAATTTGTATAAATAATTGTATTAAGAGTTAGTTATGTTTAAATATGTTTTGTGTGTAATAATGTTAGTAATATTGCTATTAAGAATATTATGGCTATTATGAATTGTCAAAGAAGAAAATAGACACACTGTTATGTATAAAATACCATAGATACCTAAATTAGGCTCAGACACACTAAATAGAATTAATCAGTCAACAAACTTTGGCAAACTAAAGAAAAAATTACTACTATGGAATGTAAACCAGTTTGTAATAAGTAATAATCCCATTAATCAATGTAATCCCAGCCATAAAGGCACAACTCTAAAGTAGCATGTCTATAATTCCTGTTTTAAGGTAATAATAGTGTTGGAAGGTAATAGAAGCATTAATTTCAGATAATCAAACCACTATAAAGATAATATAAACAGTAAGAAATATCCTAATCAACAAAATAAAATATTAAATAGTTCAGTAGAAGGTAATACTAAGGAAGTCACAATGACTTATACTAAAGGTAAAAGAAACCAACTATTAGTAAAATAACCAGTAGTATAATAAATTAATTAATCAGAAATGATATAACTAAGAAACCAGATGATGTCAATATAAAGGTAATTACAATGTTTAAACACACAAGCAAACAGAAAATATCTTCAGTAAATGTAAACCTATATGAAAATAGTGTGAAGACCAAAATTTTGTAAAGATGGATTCAGCTTTTGGTAGAAAATTGAAAAAAAAAAATACATTAACATTTTGTTATAGACAAATAAAATTAGTTTAAACCATTTTTAGTCAATAAGAGGTATAATTTGTTAAGGTCTATTTCCTTACCCCCCCCCTTATATTAAACTTTTACTCGCCCTGACTTACAAACAAACAGAAGATTCCCAACTTAAAGGTCGCCACCAATATTTTTAAAAAGGACAAATATGGAAACCTTAATAGATTTTCCCCTTATTTACTTTAAATTACTTACCAGGTCCGTTTAGGCGAGATTTTCCATACAGGACAGGTTATGTTAAACGGGCGTAATGACTTACTCTAACACATGGTTATATATTAAACAAAATCTAAATTTTTTTTAAGACAACAACTGAATTTACGCATTGATAAAATAAACATTCCTAACGTATGACAAATTATTATGAACCAGTACGTAATTTAGAATTATAACTGTTCCCTTAGGGATCTCATTAATAAAATGTTTTAATTTAGACTTATTAAATTGTATTTTAGAATGGTTCTGGTTTTTGTTAATAAAAATGTTCAGTACATATTACTCATCCGCTGCGGGTTCCTGTAGTTAGTCGTACACTCGTATCGTTCTACCGCACTCACGTAACTGTTGTATTGAATTTAGTATGTCTTTTTAATGTTCACTCATTACTTTGGTTGATACATTATGTACATTGTAATATTGTAACTGAACGAGGTTACTCGTGTTAAAAAATTAAATGTATTTGTTTTTAAAGTTAAGTTATCGTTATAGTTAAAAATCGATTAGTAAGTTACAATTTAAAAAAAAACGAACTCTTTTCTAAAATAATTGCAGTAACAATTAATAAATACTGTTTGATTAGTAATGGTTGATAAATATCGTGAATAAAGCGTTAATCGCTGGTCGACTGATGAAGGTAGCCGTGGCGTCGATCTGGCAGCAAAACTCCCCTTCTAGGTTAATTGTCGTCAAAGTACGTAATGTTAAGTCTCGTCTGGACAACAAAAATTTATAATAATATACTTTCACGTACCTGATCGTGATACTAGAAGTTCTGAAGTTCACTTATAATAATTAATAAACTGCCAAAAAGGTATTTAATACCAGCTTGCTTTATTGACAAGGTTAGATCACTCCTTGTTTGATACGGGCGCCACAGGATTTATTTCGGGAAAATCCCCATGAAAAACCACTTAATGAAATTTAATACTTGATGAAGTTTCTTTAAAATTTGTGCTAATACTTATTGCTTTTACTGCAATTCAAATCTAACAAAATACAATCTCTTTTGAGAGTGATTTTTGTATTCAAAGTTAATTATTAATTCACTCTTTGAAATAAATATAGTCACGGTTTATGCTGATAACAAACGGGTTTTATTTTACCCTTGAAAATAAATTCAAACAATTACAAATATAATCGATACATTAATATAAAATTGCAATACGAACTAGCTCAGATAGAACAAATCAACTCTTGTGGTTATTACCAGTTTAACTTTTGATTATATATTATTTTATATCTCAGGCGTAGGCTCTTTTAAATACAAGAAAGAACTACTTTATGCCTAGACAGACGTTAACGACAATATTTACCAATTCGGCCTTCTTTTTTCAAATTCGTACCTATTTTTAGGTTGGCGTTGATCACGCTGACTTACTTACTAACAAATATTTTTATCACTGAATACTAATACAAATCTTACGTGGGATTGACAAATCCGCTAAATAAATTTGATCACAGTGTATCAGATAGAAAGTTTTGTTGTTTTTGCGTCAGTACAATTTTGTGTTGAAGAATTACAAGTGCACACAGATTAATAAAATGAATTGTCACAATGTTACCTTTTTTTATTTTAATCTTATAGATTAAAATTTATTTTAAAACACTCCAGTGGTCGGATTATAGTGACCCTGGTTAATTACACTTCACACGAACTAAGAACGGAGAGTAATAGTCCGCTTCTGACTAAATTCGGACTAAGTTAAATACTGGTTATTAATCTTTCTCTCGTTCTAAATATTGTGCACAAAATGAAAATATTTACTTCACATCGATGCACTTCCTGTTAATAAATTGTTGTGTAGTTATCTGTCTTGAAGAAACGGTTAAAAGGATTCACTATTTACATTATACTTGAAGTTATTAACGTATTTTATGGTGACGAGCGACAACCTCTCGCTCGCGATGTTGACAATAAAGTGTAACGAATTCGCTCTGTCTTTGATTATATACCCCCTCGCTTCACGGGGCTTAGGTGATGAATTCGTTTAATAAGCTAATTTTTGATTGGCTCCGACAGCCGTTACAAAAATGACGCATTGTTTTCCTACCGTCGTTTGACAAACGTCTTTGACAACTTTCGTTGTTGTTAGTGTTAACCACCCAATTTCTCACTTTATAATTACAAATGATGCTAACTCACGCTACGCACTTATTACAGTTGCGATCGCGAGTTTATTACTATCAAATTAAAGAATAGTTCATGAGCTTTAATTTGATATGACTTAACACTGGTTTTAATCGCACTTTCTCTGACATTGCTAATAAATAATGTTCAGAAACATGGTTTCGCACTGTCTTCTGCTAGCGAAGCCAAATACGATTATTACCTATCTATTTATATTTAGTGTTTCACATCGCGTTTTCTTTTAAACGTCTTTGTCGGAACACTAACACATTTGTCATTATACTTAATATCTATTTATTGAATACAATTATTAAACCTTAGCTTAACTATGGTGATACATTATTATGAAGAATCCTTATTTCCTATTTACATTTTGTTTGGCCTACTCAACTTAATGTTACCCATTAATAATTGAGTGGTGATATTCACTATTACATTTATTTATATTGATTGTTCAGTAAACTTTATTGTACACTTGGAGTCCTTTTTCCTTACTAATTTACTGACAAACTTTTGTTCAGGCATAGTCTATGCATACCTTTAGCATCGGTTTATGCCTGAATAATTGTCACTATTTACATTGTGTATAATGAGGAAATTACTTATTCATATAAGGTTTCCTTTTATTAGTATTCTTACTTCTTAATATTACATTTGGGGTTTGCAATGCTAGTTTTAACTTTACATTGTGGCCATAGCTAGTCTTAGTCATAGGCCTTGTTATTTACTGGTCATGGTTCATTTATTTTCAGCCAAATGCTGTTACTGATATTATATTATTCTTGTCATTCTTTAATTAATTTTATCAATACATGACTTTACATTTATGTCATTGACTGGCTTGTTTGACAGCTTATAGTGAACTTGGCTTGTCCATTAGTTAGAGTCAGTCATAGTATTTGTTGTAGTGTCATGCAGTGTATTCCTTACTGCTTTTTGGGGTCCTTCTTCTTCTTTCTTCTTCGTTGGTCCTTCTCTTCTTTGCTACTTTCATCATAAATTATTCACTTATATTATTTCAGTGTACTTATTTATTCTTTTGGTACACGTCTAGGTTATGTAACATTTCGTTGTGTTACATATACTCCCCTCTCAAAATTGATAATTTGTGAGAAATTTTACTTTTGAAGAAATTATCATTTTAGTTTGGTTTTAATACACTATTACTGCTTTTTTTTCTGCATTGAGTTTAATATTCTGTTAGTGTGTTGCACTAGATTGAGTTCTTGGCTAGTGATATTTTTTTTAGCTTACTAGTATCTTTCAAGTCTCTTATATTCTAAGTCATTTAGTTATAACATGTTTTATTTCTTAAATTAACAATTTCCTGTTTTACAATAATACATTTTTCTTTATCACTAAACACATCTTTATTCTCGTGATAAACTCTATTGTTCTTTTATTTTTACCTCACAGTTTTTTATTTATAACCCTTGATATATTACCATTTAATTTCCTAACATTTGTAGTGGGTTCGGAATCAGCGTGGCTCCTTGTGGCATACATTCTCCGCCGTTCCTCATCTACACATCCTCAGAATCAGAGGAATCCTCATCTCTGTCTGGGACAAAATAAAAATTGCACGTAGCAACAGTTGCACTATCACAACACATAAAATATAACATATCATTCATTTTTCAATAATATAACATATTCAATATAACATTCAAGGTATTAGAGGTTTCATTGGTATCACTTTTCATGCTTTTATACTTTAGCTAACATACTTCTCTTCACAGGTCATTATTTTATTTCTAACTTGACATATTGGCTATGTTATTTATTAGCCTTGTTGTTATTTTTCTATACTAGTTTGTAAGTTGTTTGGTTTATCTTAATATTCTTAAATTACACACTTAGAATTATCATTATACCATTATGCAGTTGTTCTTTAAACATTGAGTTCACAATACTTCACTCTCATTAATAGTTCACAAGCTTTACTCTCAACATTGCTTGTATATAGGTTTTTTAACATTTGGTTCCTTATCATCCAGAATTATCAGGGTCTACAATATTCACATAATAAACATTTTTGTTAGTTACCATTTGACATACATTTTTGGTATATACGATTAGATATTTTCTTCATCGTTCAATTAACATTCTTGTTCCTTAATAATAGTAGTATTATGATAATCATTTTTGTTATCTACACATAGACTTTTTTCTTTTTTATACCATATAATAATTATTCTCGTTAATCATTTACTTAACATGCTAAACAGTCTTGGTATATGCGATATGATACACATTTTTCTTTATTATAATATGATAAGTATTTTTATTTATCACCTAATTAATTATTCCCATTCCTTATTCAATCCATCTCCTTTATTCTTCTACACTTTGATGTTCTTCCCCTCTACTCCTTCAAGTGTCTGATAATTTACACTTATTCTGGATGATTATATATTTTTCTTATTTTGAAATTAATCACTTGAAGAGTTAGAGTAACATTATATCAATATTTTACATACATTTTCGTTATACAATATATTTTTGTTTTATGCAATACAATAGATATTTTCTCTTTATCATTTGATATGATAAACATTTTTCCTTATCATTTAATATGACAAACATGGTTCTTATTTAAGACATAATAGATATTTTTGGTATATATAACTATAATGCACATTCTTCTTTATGATACAATATGATAAACATTCTGGTTATATCCAATTAGATATTTTCAATACATTGAATATGATAAATGTTTTTCTTTATCATTAATTTAACTTTTTCATGGTAGACACTTTTATGATATTTGATATAATAAACACTTCTGTTATAATCATAGTATGATAACACAGTTCACTCTTCTATAATAATAAGTCCATCAATAGTCTATATGTGGGGTTCTCTCGTGCTTCACCATTCTATTGGGTTCATTATGGGTCAATTACGTTTTCACAGATCCATTTTTATAGCTGCTCATAGTACGACATAATTTATGATATTTAACAACTTACAATACATTTTATAACAAAATTCCTTACACATAATACTTCTTTAAAGATGCTTGGTTATAGGTACCCTTGACCTTTTTACTTATGGTATCTGTAATTTCATAAGTATTATTTTTATGGTCCTTTGTTATGGTATAAGGGCCTACATACAGTACTAGTAATTTTTTGGTGATACCCTCCATGGTACTGGGTAACTCTCTATTTTTCAGTAGTACCTGATCTCCTACATTGTATTGTATGATTTTTGTTGGCACTTGTTGTTGATATTTTCTCTTTCTCTGTTCCAATTTTTCCATAATCTTGTTATGGTAGTGAATTCTGTCAAACTGGTATTCTTGACTTTGAGGAAATTGAATTATATTACTAATTTCTAGAGGTGGAGGCTTCTCGAACATGGCGTTATAAGGTGTTGTTTCAATCGATTGGTGGTGTGCTAGATTAATAAAGTCTTCTGCAGCTGGGATGTATTCACTCCACTTCCTTTGTTGATTGGAACAATAGGTTCTGAGAATCCTTCCAACTTCCCTCAACACTCTTTCGGATGGATTACTGCTGGGATGGTACACTGAGGTTTTATAGGTTTTTACCCCATGTTCCAGCAGTGTGTCTCTCCATCTTCGTCCCTTGAACTGGGTACCATGGTCCGTTATTATCGACTTCGGACAGCCCACTTCAGGTATATAATTTAGTGTGATTATGTTAAGTATTTTGTTAGTAGTTGCACGATTTATCGGATACAACTTTATGAACTTGGTATAATGATCGAACATTATAAGTAGATATTTATATTGCCGTCGACCTCCACTTCTGGGGAATGGACCGCAGATGCCCACAAAAACTTTCTCTAATTTGTCTGATGAGGTTATGGGGATCATTTTCCCCTCCTTTCTTTCGTTGGTGCACTTCACCATTTGACATTTACGACAACTTTTAATATAATTTCGTACCCTTCTGTTGATGTCTTTGATATACATGTGCTCTTCCAGTGCTTTTATTACCTTAACTGCTCCCATGTGTCCATAACGAATATGGTAGTCCGTTATGATATCTTTCTCTATTGTTCTGGGTATGACTAGTTTCCAGGTGTTATGGTGGTATTTGGTTTTGACAAATAATACATTATTAAGTACACAATAGTACGGGGTTATTCTATCGTCTTGATCATTTAGTCTTCGGAAAATTTGCATCAACTTATTATCTTGCTTTTGGTGTTGTTCCACTTCCTTAACTATATCTTCCAATTCTGTCCGACTCTTTAGGATGTTGTAGACCTTCGCAATCGTCTCCTTCTCTCCTTCATAGGTTTGGTTAGTAATATTGATACGTGACAGAATATCAGCTGCTATGTTCTTTTTCCCTGGGACATATTCCCAGCTGATGTATTCCTGCAAGACTAAGGTCCATCTTGCTAAACGACCGTGACTTAGCTTAGTTTTTTAAGAAGGATATGATTCGTGATCCGTCCGAACTGTAATGGAATATCCTAGTATATAGGTTCAGAATTTTCCGCATGCAAATACCACACTTAAAAGCTCCTTCTCTGTTACGTTGTAATTCCTTTCGCATTTATTTAGGGTTCGGCTAGCGAAACTTACAACCAGATGGTTCCCGTCTTCATCCTCTTGGTACAGAGTAGAACCTAGGCTGATGTCACTTGCATCACAGTTGAGATAGAAAGGTTTGTTGAAGTCTGGGTGATGTAGCATCACTGTCTCCAAGAATTTTGTCTTGATTTGTTACTTCCATGTTCCTTAAGGAAATGGAAGTATGGTGATGGCAAAAAAAATCGTGTTCGAGATTATTGCAGAATATGATTGTACTACACTCAAAACATGAAAAAAAGTCATTTTTCAAAAAGTATCTGTGTGTGTGTGTCTGTCTGTCTATAGATTTTTTTCTATGGCAAACGATAACAGCCGCAAATTCGAACAGAATCAAATAATTTTTTGCATACAGCCCTGATTTATAGAGTACTCGCGACCTATTGTTTTTGGTGAAGATCGGTTGAGGGAAAGGGGTAGTTTACCTGCAACGGTTTTTTTTTATCAAGGGTAATTTTGTTTGTTTGGCAAACGATAACAGCCGCAAATTCAAACAGAATCAAATAATGTTTCGCATACAGCCCTGAATTGTAAAGTTCTCACGATCTGTTGATTTTGGTAAAGATCGGTTAAGGGAAAGGGGTAGTTTACCTGCAACGTTTTATGTTTTAACAAGGGTATTTTATATGGCAAACGATAAGTGCCGCAAATTCAAACAGAATCTAATACGTTTTTGCATACAGCCCTGATTTATTGAGTACTAAAGACCTATTGTTTTTGGTGGAGATCGTTTAAGGGAAAGGGTAGTTTACCGGCCACGTTTTTTGTTTTATCAAGGGTATTTTGTATGGCAAACGATAACAGCCGCAAATTCAAACAAAATCACACAATATTTTACATACAACCCTGAATTGTAGAGTTCTCAAGACCTATCGTTTTTTGTGAAGATCGTTTAAGGGAAAGGGGTAGTTTACCTGCAACGGTTTTTTATCAAGGGTAATTTTTACTTCCATATTCCTTAAGGAATGGAAGTATGGTGATGGCAAAAAAAATCGTGTTCGAGATTATTGCAGATTCTGATTCTACTACACTCAAAACATGAAAAAAGTCGTTTTCCGAAAAGTGTCTGTGTGTGTGTCTGTAGATTTTTTTCTATGGCAAACGATAACTGCCGCAAATTCAAACAGAATCAAATAATTTTTTGCATACAGCCCTGATTTGCAGAGTACTCGCGACCTATTGTTTTTGGTGAAGATCGGTTAAGGGAAAGGGGTAGTTTACCTGCAACGGTTTTTTTTTAGCAAGGGTAATTTTGTTTGTTTGGCAAACGATAACAGCCGCAAATTCAAACAGAATCAAATAATGTTTCGCATACAGCCCTGAATTGTAGAGTTCTCAAGATCTGTTAATTTTGGTGAAGATCGGTTAAGGGAAAGGGGTAGTTTACCTGTAACGTTTTATGTTTTAACAAGGGTATTTCCTATGGCAAACGATAACAGCCGCAAATTCAAACAGAATCAAAAGATTATTTGCATACAGCCCTAAATTGTAGAGTTCTCAAGACCTATTGTTTTTGGTGAAAATCGGTTGAGGGAAAGGGGTAGTTTACCTGCAACGTTTTTTTAACAAGGGTATTTTTTTCTATGGCAAACGATAACTGCCGCAAATTCAAACAGAATCAAATAACTTTTTGCATACAGCCCTGATTTGTAGAGTACTCATGATCTATTGTTTTTGGTGAAGATCGGTTGAGGGAAAGGGGTAGTTTACCTGCAACGGTTTTTTTTATCAAGGGAAATTTTTTTTTTTCCAAACGATAACAGCCGCAAATTCAAACAGAATCAAATAATGTTTCGCATACAGCCCTGAATTGTAGAGTTCTCAAGATCTGTTGATTTTGGTGAAGATCGGTTAAGGGAAAGGGGTAGTTTACCTGTAACGTTTTATGTTTTAACAAGGGTATTTCCTATGGCAAACGATAACAGCCGTAAATTCAAACAGAATCAAAAGATTATTTGCATACAGCCCTTAATTGTAGAGTTCTCAAGACCTATTGTTTTTGGTGAAGATCGGTTAAGGGAAAGGGGTAGTTTACCTACAACGTTTTTTTAACAAGGTTATTTTCTATGGCAAACGATAACAGCCGCAAATTCAAACATAATCAAATAATTTTCTCCATACAGCCCTGGTTTGTAGAGTACTCAAGACCCTTTGTTTTTGGTGAAGATCGGTTGAGGGGAAGGGGTAGTTTACCTGCAACGTTTGTTATAAAGCGTATTTTCTATGGCAAACGATAACTGCCGCAAATTCAAACAGAATCAAATAATTTTTTGCATACATAAGTGAATTGTAGAGGACTCAAGGCCATTAGATTTTGGTGAAGATCGGTTAAGGGGAAGGGGTAGTTTACCTGCAACCTTTTACGTTTTAACAAGAGTAAAGTACTTGAAAATTCATTTAAACTTTTTCAAACAATGGTAATTGTTAAAAATAAAATAATTTTGTTGCCAGGCAATAAAACTATAATTTTTTCATTTTAATGTAAATTATGTATATATTAGAAAATATATCGTGCTTGGCAGGCAAGCATATTTCAGATTGTAAGTCTTAGAATATGGAAGTCATGTATGGTTCTCCATACCGATATTTTTCTATGGTAAACGATAACAGCCGCAAATTTAAACAGAATCAAATAATGTTTTGCATACAGCCCTGTATTGTAGAGTTCTCAATACCTGTTGGTGTTGGTGAAGATCGGTTAAGGTAAAGGGGTAGTTTACCTGCAACGTTTTATGTTTTAAAAGGGTATTTTCTGTGGCAAACGATAAGAGCCGCAATTTCAAACAGAATCAAATACGTTTTTGCATACAGCCCTGTTTTGTTGAGTACTAAAGACCTATTGTTTTTGGCGAAGATCGGTTAAGGGAAAGGGGTAGTTTACCAGACACGTTTTTCGTTTTATCAAGGGTATTTTATATGGCAAACGATAACAGCCGCAAATTCAAACAGAATCACATAATATTTTGCATACAGCCCTGAAATGTAGAGTTCTCAAGACCTGTTGGTTTTGGTGAAGATCGGTTAAGGGAATAGGGTTGTTTACCAGCAACATTTTATGTTTTATCAAGGGTAATTTTTTTTATGACGAACGATAACTGCCGTACATTAAAACAGAATCAACTACTCTTCTGCATACCTTTTTGAATTATACAGAACTCAAGGTCTGTTGATTTTGTTGAAGATCGGTTAAGGGAAAGGGGTAGTTTACCTGCAACGTTTTATGTTTTAACAAGGGTATTTTTTCTATGACGAACGATAACTGCCGTAAATTCAAAGAGAATCAACTAATGTTTTTCATACAGCCCTGAATTGTAGAGTTCTCAAGACCTATTGTTTTTGGTGAAGATCGGTTAATGGAATAGGGTAGATTACCAGCAACGTTTTGTTTTATCAAGGGTGTTTTCTATGGCAAACGATAACAGCCGCAAATTCAAACAGAATCAAATAATTGTTTGCATACAGGCCTGAATTGTAGAGTACCTAAGATCTGTCGTTTTTGGTGAAGATCGGTTAAGGGAAAGGGGTAGTTTACCTGCAACGGTTTTTTATCAAGGGTAATTTTTTTCTATAGTAAACGATAACAGCCGCAAATTCAAACAGAATCAAATGATGTTTTGCATACAGCCCTGTATTGTAGAGTTCTCAATACGTATTGGTGTTGGTGAAGATCGGTTAAGGGAAAGGGGTAGTTACCAGCAACATTTTATGTTTTAACAAGGGTAATTTTTTATGTGACGAACAATAACTGCCGTAAATTCAAACAGAATCAACTAGGTTTTTGCATACCTTTTTCAACTAAAGAGAACTCAAGGGCTGTTGATTTTGTTGAAGATTGGTTAAGGGAAGGGGTAGTTTATCAGCAACGTTTTATGTTTTAAAAAGGTAATTTTTTTATGACGAACGATAACTGCCGAAAATTCAATGAGAATCAAGTAATTTTTTGCACCCCCTGAGTTGCAGAGAGCTCAAGGTCTATTGATTTTCGTGAAGATCAGTTAAGGGAAAGGTGTAGTTTACCTGCAACATTTTATGTTGTAACAAGAGAAATGTTTCATGACGAACGATAACTGCTGCAGATTCAAACAGAATCAAATATTTTTTTGCATGCTTCCCTGAATTGTAGAGGACGGAAGGTCTGTTGATTTTGGAGAAGATCGGTTAAGAAAAAGGGGTAGTTTACCTGAAACATTTTATGATTTAACAAGAGTAAAGTACGTAATTTTTATAAATAAAGTATCCTGATAAGAAGCTCATAGTAATCCACTGTAGAAACGTAGATGAAATATCTATAAATTAAGAGGTTAGGTGAACGGGGTGGGGGTAATTTTCTATTATTAAAAATTATAGTTGAAGGTGGAGGGGAGAATTTTTTATATGTGTACTACGTTATCGGCAACAAAGAAGTAGTTTTTTGTTAAAATTGCTTCCCGGGCTCTTTAGCCGTAGTCCAATGTTTTCTGCAAAGCCAGACTTTTCGGCAGTGCTATCGACTGCCATCATCGGTGAAAATCGAGTGCGAAAACGTGAGGTGGTATACGTTAGTGACCACAGTACTGTGGTTAATGCTGAAGCAATAAGTAGAAAGACGTAGTTTCTATGGAAATATTTCATTTCGAATATGATTTTAAATATAAATCTTAGAACATGGAAGTCATGTATGGTTCTCCATACCGATATTTGGAATATAGTATCTTGAGTTGGTCCCCATGTCCATTTGTCTTTTGAGGATAACTGTGGAGATAATTTGGTCGTTAACTCTGAGTAATTATTCTGAAATTTGTGGTAATAATTACATAAACCTAAAAATGACTGCAGTTGTTTTTTATTTCCGGGTGTGGGAAATTTTTGTATAGCCTCGATCTTTTCTTTAGGTGGTGTTATTCCCAGTTCCGTCAATTGAAAGCCTAGAAATTGCACTTCTTTGGCAATGAGTTGGGACTTTTCTAGTTTTAACGTAATGTGGTTTTCGGACAATTTATTCAGTACATGGTCTACTCTCTGACAATGCTCCTCCCAGTTCGTAGATGTGATCAATAGATCATCCACATAAACAGTAGTGAACTGGAGCGCTTCTTGACCCAATATTTGGTCCATACACTATATAAATATCGCTACAGAATTTATTAATCCGAAGGGCAACCGTTTGAAGTGGTAGTTGCGCCCCTCGAATATAAATGCGACGTATTTCCGGCTGTGGGGGTGCAGTTCCACCTGCCAGTAGCCGCAGACAGTGTCCCACGAACTAATGAACTGTACTCCATGAAATTTTTTCAAAATTTCTTCGATCTCACCCGGATATGTCCGGTTATTGATTAAATGCTTATTTATCTCTCTAGCGTCTAGACAGAGTCTCACCTTCCCATTCTTCTTTTTGATTGCGACAATGGGGCTGGTATAAGGTGATTGGCTGTACTCTATAATATCGTCTTTTAATAACTGGTTAATTTCTGTTCGAACTGCCTCTTTCAGAGAGTATGCAATTGGATATGATTTGCGATTAAAGTTGACAGGTTCCTTAAAACTTAACACACACTGATAGTTTTTCACTTTTCCAGGAAGGTCTGAAAACACATGTCTGTATTGGTTATATATCCCTACCAACATTTCAATTTGATCTGGACTTGGTGAGTGGGTTCTGGTGGCTGACTGGAATCGTCGTATCTCCATGATCTTCTCCTCCCACAAGCTGTCATTGGTTGTCGGGTACTCAATTTCATGACTAGGCATTTGATACCTTGGATTGCTTATTTCTCGGATGTGGTAAATGGTTTGTTCTTGAGGAGATTCCATGCTCCCAATAATATCCACTTCATATCTGATATATTTAGAGTTAATTTTTCTCTATTTAGATCGATAACAGCTGAGTATTTTCTCAAGATGTCGCAGCCAATTAAACTGCGATCCTGTAGCTATCAAGAATATCATGGGTATTTTAACTCCCCGACTGGTTACTTCCAGACTAACTTGTTTCTTGACTGTCTTATTCTAGCGTCCAGTAGCTCCCATCAAGATGATATTAGTAATAGGCAGAGTTGGTATTACTGCTCTGCCTTCCTCCTGAATGCGGTTAAGTTCCGTACTGTCCATTAATGAAACATTTGCTCCCGTGTCAATCATCAATGTTGTTGTCACTCCATTAATTTGTGCCGTCACGTACGTTATGTCATGTGTGCACTGACGGTGATCAGTTCCTTCTTCTTCCAACAGCTCTTGTCTAATATTCTTGAGGTAATGACTTCGTAATATAGTGATTTTGTTCGAAGTTGTGTCGTAATTGTACCCAATAGAATGGATCAGCGAGGGGTCTACGTAGTTTCTCACTGCCGCGAGGCGTTTAAAGAGATGGCATTCTCTTCATTGCACCTGTCTTGCGTGTCTACCGGGTTTCTTTCTTCCGTTTCCGGCCGTCCTCCATGATGATTCTGTTCATGGTTTGGAGCGAAGTGAACTTGCGGCCGATAATCATTGTTGCGGCTGTCGCCTTCGATGCTATTACTTCTCCAACGTCCGCCCCTTGCATTGCTCCTGTCTCCACTGAAACTATCGCACCGAGGGTAGTATCGCCTCCTACCTGGTTCGTAGTTAGCTTGAACATAGTTAGCCCTACGGTACTGCTGCGGTGGGTTATTTCCGCCTTGGTTCTGGGGTCGGTTAGGATGGTTGTTATAATTCGGCCGTCTTGTATTATTATTGTTATAGTTACCAGCATTATTATTGTTATTGTACTGGTTACTGGGTCTAGTTATTTTCGTTATTACTGTTAGCGTGATTCTGATTTGAATTATTAACATTAGTATTGAAATTACCTCGGTAATTTCGGAAATTTGAATTATTGTTATTGGTATTACCGCTCCTGTCCTGGAAGTTCTCGTTCCTTCGGCGGCTTCTTCTATAATAACCTTCATGCTCCTGGTCTTCAAGTAAGGCTGACATGGCTTGAATTGTCTTCACTTGTCCCCATTGGCGTGCTTTGGCAACTCCCTCCTCGAAATGGTAAGAAAGTTTGGTAACCAGGCACTCCTCCGGTATTTTCGGTTCCAGGTTACGCGCCAGACACACCTTACCTAGGAAGTAAGAGGTTAGAGTAGCTCCTTTACTTGCGTCATACTTGCCATGGCAGATGTTGTCACGCACTATATTCTGTGTGGCCTCCGACCAATACTTTGCACGGAATTGCGTCTTAAATTCTTCATAATTCTGGACTTCGTGGCGTGTGGCAGTCCACCAATTGTCGTAAATCTCTTTAAAATACTCATCGATCAGACTCCGTATCACTGTCCATCTATTCTCTCGAATCCTGGTCAAGTTTTTGTCAACACGTTCTAAGCACTCGATCGGATTTTTCTTGTAGTTTTTGAAGTTTATCACGTCTCGGTTATCTGTCGGTTGGATGTATTGACCCTGTACTGGACGATTACGGATGATTTCTATCTCTTTCCTCATCTGCACGATCTCCCGTTGTCGTAGTTCTTCGATTTTCTCCCTGTTTGCCACTGTCAAAGTTCTTACGGTGTCCACCGACGCACTTATTTCTTCGCACCATTCACCCACGTCTGTTCTACTCGCTTGATCTCGTCCTGGCTCATCTTCTTCAGCGACTCGATCCGGGCTTCATTTATTTCTTCGATGTTGTCAATTCTCCCATCCACCTCTTCTCTAGTCCGTTTTAAGTCTTGACCGTGTTGTTCACACCTCTCGTGCACTTCCGCGATCTCTCTTCTTACGACTATTATTTCCGTGTCTACTTTGGTATTAATTTTCTCATTATTTTCCTCCATCTTCTTGCTGATATCATCCAATTTTGCATTCAACTCTTCTTTCAACGCTCTGTTGTTGTCGTCTAATTTATTATTTAATGCGTCCATGGATTTATTGGTATCATCTATTTTCTTATTCAAATCTTCCTTTAATGATTCAATGTTCTTGTCATTATTGTCTAATCTTGTATGCAAGTCTTCTTTCAATAACTCCATATTTTTGAGACTATCTTCTTTTAATGACTTGATGTTTTTGTTTATTGAGTCATTATTTCTATTCATTTGTTCCATCATTATCATCATCATCATGTTCTCCATTCTTGCCCCTTCGGTGGCTTTGTCTGGTTGGTCGCCGACCATTACTTCCACTTCCGGTTCCGCATGAGGCGTTCCTTCTGGTCGGGTTTCTACATTGTTATTTGTCGCGCCTTCCATCTCGGACGTTAGTTGCGTCTCTTGTATCTCTACATTTATTTCTGTACCTGTTTGTATATCTTCTACTCGGCTGGCCTTGTATCTCGTGTCGTGTTTGTGTGTATGTGGCATGGTTGTTCTCTTGTATTTGCCGGGCTTAATAATTATATTAAAGATTTATTCGCTTAATATTTTTACAGCCTCACGTTGCTGGTCGCCAATTTGTAACTGAACGAGGTTACTCGTGTTAAAAAATTAAATGTATTTGTTTTTAAAGTTAAGTTATCGTTATAGTTAAAAATCGATTAGTAAGTTACAATTAAAAAAAACGAACTCTTTTCTAAAATAATTGCAGTAACAATTAATAAATACTGTGTGATTAGTAATGGTTGATAAATATCGTGAATAAAGCGTTAATCGCTGGTCGACTGATGAAGGTAGCCGTAGCGTCGATCTGGCAGCGAAACTCCCCTTCTAGGTTAATTGTCGTCAAAGTACATAATGTTAAGTCTCGTCTGGACAACAAAAGTTTATAATAATATACTTTCACGTACCTGATCGTGATACTAGAAGTTCTGAAGTTCACTTATAATAATTAATAAAGTGCCAAAAAGGTATTTAATACCAGCTTGCTTATTGACAAGGTTAGATCACTCCTTGTTTGATACGGGCGCCACACGGGTTTATTTCGGGAAAATCCCCATGAAAAACCACTTAATGAAATTTAATACTTGATGAAGTTTCTTTAAAATTTGTGCTAATACTTACTGCTTTTACTGCAATTCAAATCTAACAAAATACAATCTCTATTCAGAGTGATTTTTGTATTCAAAGTTAATTATTAATTCACACTTTGAAATAAATAGAGTCAAGGTTTATGCTGATAACAAACGGGTTTTATTTTACCCTTGAAAATAAATTCAAACAATTACAAATATAATCGATACATTAATATAAAATTGCAATACGAACTAGCTCAGATAGAACAAATCAACTCTTGTGGTTATTACCAGTTTAACTTTTGATTATATATTATTTTATATCTCAGGCGTAGGCTCTTTTAAATACAAGAAAGAACTACTTTATGCCTAGACAGACGTTAACGACAATATTTACTAATTCGCCTTCTTTTTTTAAAAATCGTACCTATTTTTAGGTTGGCGTTGATCACGCTGACTTACTTACTAACAAATATTTTTATCACTGAATACTAATACAAATCTTACGTGGGATTGACAAATCTGCTAAATAAATTTGATCACAGTGTATCAGATAGAAAGTTTTGTTGTTTTTGCGTCAGTACAATTTTGTGTTGAAGAGTTACAAGTGCACACAGATTAATAAAATGAATTGTCACAATGTTACCTTTTTTATTTTAATCTTATAGATTAAAATTTATTTTAAAACACTCCAGTGGTCGGATTATAGTGACCTGGTTAATTACACTTCACACGAACTAAGAACGGAGGGTAATAGTCCTCTTCTGACTAAATTCGGACTAACTTAAATACTGGTTATTAATCTTTCTCTCGTTCTAAATATCGCGCACAAAATGAAAATATTTACTTCACATCGATGCACTTCCTGTTAATAAATTGTTGTGTAGTTATCTGGCTTGAAGAAACGGTTAAAAGGATTCACTATTTACATTATACTTGAAGTTATTAACGTATTTTACGGTGATGAGCGACAACCTCTCGCTCGCAATGTTGACAATAAAGTGTAACGAATTCGCACTGTCTTTGATTATATACCCCCTCGCTTCACGGGGCTTAGGTGATGAATTCGTTTAATAAGCTAATTTTTGATTGGCTCCGACAGCCATTACAAAAATGACGCATTGTTTTCCAACCGTCGTTTGACAAACGTCTTTGACAACTTTCGTTGTTGTTAGTGTTAACCACCCAATTTCTCACTTTATAATTACAAATGATGCTAACTCACGCTACGCACTTATTACAGTTGCGATCGCGAGTTTATTACTATCAAATTAAAGAATAGTTCATGAGCTTTAATTTGATATGACTTAACACTGGTTTTAATCGCACTTTCTCTGACATTGCTAATAAATAATGTTCAGAAACATGGTTTCGCACTGTCTTCTGCTAGCGAAGCCAAATACGATTATTACCTATCTATTTATATTTAGTGTTTCACATCGCGTTTTCTTTTAAACGTCTTTGTCGGAACACTAACACATTCGTCGTTATACTTAATATCTATTTATTGAATACAATTATTAAACCTTAGCTTAACTATGGTGATACATTATTATGAAGAATCCTTATTTCCTATTTACATTTTGTTTGGCCTACTCAACTTAATGTTACCCATTAATAATTGAGTGGTGATATTCACTATTACATTTATTTATATTGATTGTTCAGTAAACTTTATTGTACACTTGGAGTCCTTTTTCCTTACTAATTTACTGACAAACTTTTGTTTAGGCATAGTCTATGCATACCTTTAGCATCGGTTTATGCCTGAATAATTGTCACTATTTACATTGTGTATAATGAGGAAATTACTTATTCATATAAGGTTTCCTTTTATTAGTATTCTTACTTCTTAATATTACATTTGGGGTTTGCAATGCTAGTTTTAACTTTACATTGTGGCCATAGCTAGTCTTAGTCATAGGCCTTGTTATTTACTGGTCATGGTTCATTTATTTTCAGCCAAATGCTGTTACTGATATTATATTATTCTTGTCATTCTTTAATTAATTTTATCAATACATGACTTTACATTTATGTCATTGACTGGCTTGTTTGACAGCTTATAGTGAACTTGGCTTGTCCATTAGTTAGTCAGTCATAGTATTTGTTGTAGTGTCATGCAGTGTATTCCTTACTGCTTTTTGGGGTCCTTCTTCTTCTTCCTTCTTCGTTGGTCCTTCTCTTCTTTGCTACTTTCATCATAAATTATTCACTTATATAAGTTCAGTGTACTTATTTATTCTTTTGGTACACGTCTAGGTTATGTAACATTTTGTTGTGTTACAATATACATTATTATAGTCGTCCGACTTTCTTTCGCTCGTGCACCATCTGTTACCACTGCTATTAAACGGTATTTTAATACTGCTACAATGTTCACACTTTACGGGATAGGCTGATTATAATGATTTCGGCCTATCTTGCACCCGAGGCCACTGTTTTACTTGTAGAACTAGCAGACTACCATCTGCTGCTTACTACTGTTGGCTGTTAACACTGTGGTGATGATAATCTGCATACTGTGATTCACAAGGACTGCTGCTGGGGCAGTTACGCAATACGTCTAGACATCCTTGTTTATGCTAACATTGTGTTGCTGGTTACTGGGGCACCTCACAGGTTAATACTGACAATTTGAAGATTAAAACTGAATTGATATCAAATAAAATAAAAACTGGGGCGGCACACAATTCTGTACCGTTACAAATTATTGTAAGGTATGTACTTACAAACTGTGTTTCTTACTTTATAATAGCAGTCAGATAAGAACCAAACAAAATAACATTATTAAATATTTTATAAAATTTGTAACGACCCAACTGATTGTAAGTCGATATGGGCAGAATACATTTCGACCCAATAGTTGTCGAATCAACTCTGAATAAAGAAACGTTTTAATAAAAACTAAATATCGGTATGGAGAACCATACATGACTTCCATATTCTAAGATTTATATTTAAAATCATTTTCAGCCAAACAGCCAGGCTGTCTTACCTGCCTTTTTATTGCTGTATTAAATGAAAAATATTATATTACATTAAAATGAAAAAATTATAATTTTATTGCCTGGCAACAAAATTATTTTATTTTTAACAATTACCATTGTTTCAACAAGTTTAAATAAATTTTCAAGTACTTTACTCTTGTTAAAACGTATAAGGTTGCAGGTAAACTACCCCTTCCCCTTAACCGATCTTCACCAAAATCGAAAGTCATTGAGACCTCTACAATTCAGGGATGTATGCAAAAAATTATTTGATTCTGTTTGAATTTGCGGCTGTTATCGTTTGCCATAGAAAATACGCTTGATAAAAAAACGTTGCAGGTAAACTACCCCTTCCCCTTAACCGATCTTCACCAAAAACAATAGGTCTTGAGTACTCTACAAATCAGGACTGTATGCAAAACATTATTTGATTCTGTTTGAATTTGCGGCTGTTATCGTTTGCCATAGAAAATACCCTTGTTAAAAAAACGTTGCAGGTAAACTACCCCTTTCCCTCAACCGATCTTCACCAAAAACAATAGGTCTTGAGAAATCTACAATTCAGGGCTGTATGCGAAACATTATTTGATTCTGTTTGAATTTGCGGCTATCGTTTGCAAAAAAAAAAAAATTTCCCTTGATAAAAAAAACCGTAGCAGGTAAACTACCCCTTCCCCTCAACCGATCTTCACCAAAAACAATAGGTCGCGAGTACTCTACAAACCAGGGCTGTATGCAAAAAATTATTTGATTCTGTTTGAATTTGCGGCAGTTGTCGTTTGCCATAGAAAATACGCATGATAAAAAACGTTGCTGGTAAACTACCCCTTCCCCTCAACCGATCTTCACCAAAAACAATAGGTCTTGAGTACTCTACAAATCAGGGCTGTATGCAGAAAATTATTTGATTCTGTTTGAATTTGCGGCTGTTATCGTTTGCCATAGAAAATACCCTTGTTAAAAAAACGTTGTAGGTAAACTACCCCTTTCCCTTAACCGATCTTCACCAAAAACAAAAGGTATTGAGAACTCTACAATTTAGGGCTGTATGCAAATAATCTTTTCATTCTGTTTGAATTTGCGGCTGTTATCGTTTGCCATAGGAAATACCCTTGTTAAAACATAAAACGTTACAGGTAAACTACCCCTTTCCCTTAACCGATCTTCACCAAAAACAATAGGTCTTGAGAACTCTACAATTCAGGGCTGTATGCGAAACATTATTTGATTCTGTTTGAATTTGCGGCTGTTATCGTTTGCCAAACAAACAAAATTACCCTTGCTAAAAAAAAACCGTTGCAGGTAAACTACCCCTTTCCCTCAACCGATCTTCACCAAAAACAATAGGTCGCGAGAACTCTGCAAAACCGGGCTGTATGCAAAAAATTATTTGATTCTGTTTGAATTTGCGGCAGTTATCGTTTGCCATAGAAAAAAAATCTACAGACAGACAGACAGACACACAGACAGACAGACACACAGACACTTTTCGGAAAACGACTTTTTTTCATGTTTTGAGTGTAGTAGAATAAGAATCTGCAATAATCTCGAACACGATTTTTTTTGCCATCACCATACTTCCATTCCTTAAGGAATATGGAAGTAATTAAACAGGTACATCGAGTATTATTTTTTTTACTTCCATATTCCTTAAGGAATGGAAGTATGGTGATGGCAAAAAAAATCGTGTTCGAGATTATTGCAGATTCTGATTCTACTACACTCAAAACATGAAAAAAAGTCGTTTTCCGAAAAGTGTCTGTGTGTGTGTCTGTCTGTGTGTCTGTCTGTCTGTAGATTTTTTTTCTATGGCAAACGATAACTGCCGCAAATTCAAACAGAATCAAATAATTTTTTGCATGCAGCCCTGATTTCCAGAGTACTCGCGACCTATTGTTTTTGGTGAAGATCGGTTGAGGGAAAGGGGTAGTTTACCTGCAACGGTTTTTTTTTAGCAAGGTTAATTTTGTTTGTTTGGCAAACGATAACAGCCGCAAATTCAAACAGAATCAAATAATGTTTCGCATACAGCCCTGAATTGTAGAGTTCTCAAGATCTGTTGATTTTGGTGAAGATCGGTTAAGGGAAAGGGGTAGTTTACCAGTAACGTTTTATGTTTTAACAAGGGTATTTCCTATGGCAAACGATAACAGCCGCAAATTCAAACAGAATCAAAAGATTATTTGCATACAGCCCTAAATTGTAGAGTTCTCAAGACCTATTGTTTTTGGTGAAGTTCGGTTGAGGGAAAGGGGTAGTTTACCTGCAACGTTTTTTTAACAAGGGTATTTTCTATGGCAAACGATAACAGCCGCAAATTCAAACAGAATCAAATAATGTTTTGCATACAGCCCTGATTTGTATAGTACTCAAGACCTATTGTTTTTGGTGAAGATCGGTTGAGGGAAAGGGGTAGTTTACCTGCAACATTTTATGTTTTAACAAGGGTATTTCCTATGGCAAACGATAACAGCCGCAAATTCAAACAGAATCAAAAGATTATTTGCATACAGCCCTAAATTGTAGAGTTCTCAAGACCTATTGTTTTTGGTGAAGATCGGTTGAGGGAAAGGGGTAGTTTACCTGCAACGTTTTTTTAACAAGGGTATTTTCTATGGCAAACGATAACAGCCGCAAATTCAAACAGAATCAAATAATGTTTTGCATACAGCCCTGATTTGTAGAGTACTCAATACCTATTGTTTTTGGTGAAGATCGGTTAAGGGGAAGGGGTAGTTTACCTGCAACATTTTTTTATCAAGCGTATTTTCTATGGCAAACGATAACAGCCGCAAATTCAAACAGAATCAAATAATTTTTTGCATACGTCCCTGAATTGTAGAGGTCTCAATGACTTTCGATGTTGGTGAAGATCGGTTAAGGGGAAGGGGTAGTTTACCTGCAACCTTTTACGTTTTAACAAGAGTAAAGTACTTGAAAATTTATTTAAACTTTTTGAAACAATGGTAATTGTTAAAAATAAAATAATTTTGTTGCCAGGCAATAAAATTATAATTTTTTCATTTTAATGTAATATAATATTTTTCATTTAATACAGCAATAAAAAGGCAGGTAAGACACAGCCTGGCTGTTTGGGTGAAAATGATTTTAAATATAAATCTTAGAATATGGAAGTCATGTATGGTTCTCCATACCGATATTTGTAAATTGAATTAGGATTAAGGGTTTTCAGGCATTAAAGAAGAGAAAACTTACAGCGTCAATTGCAATTAGATTCAACCCAAGGACATAACCACATAACCTAGTTCTACCGAATCGATATGGAAATCGAATGGGATTTACACAAACCATTTGTTTCAAATAAATTTTACCACTCGAGAGAGAGTGAGTGGAATAGTAATTAGCCAGTTTTCTTACTAATAAAGATACATTTTGGGAAGAATTACACGAAATTAATTAAAATAAATAAAAGAGAAAAAAAAGTTATTTTTGACCAAATATTTTCGACAAGCAAACAGGAATTTAAATAACGTTAACAGACCTAGATTATTTGAAACTGTACGCTTCAAATTGACGCAACCAATGTGAGGCGAATTCACTACTTATTCAGCAATTTATTAAAACCCTCGAAAACATTTATTTGAAACTTTATGTTTCAATATATACATTTGTGACAACACTTAGGGTTACTTAATTTTACAAATTCCTTTATTCTGTTTACAGTTTTATTGTTTACTTTGTTTAGATTGTATATGCTATTTTTATAACCGTTGCACAGACACTCATTATGTGATCAGCTGTTTTAGAGTTATGACTTCTTCAGTAATTCATTAATAAACACTAGATTCATAGTTTTTTGCTGGACATTTTCTAAAAACAAATAAATAAGTTTGACCCATAAAAGAATATGCACACACACACACACACACACAACTATATATATTTACGTTTCATTGTATAATGAATCCCTAATTGCAGACGAGGACCCAGATTGTATGCCAGAATGAGATGAAGAAGGCTACTATTAAAACGGAAATACAACTGCAAGCCTGTCCAAACTATTAAGAAGCAGTACCCAAGAAAATACTTCTGCTGTTTGGTCTAATGGGTTTAGATTTTACATCCAACCACAGTTACCGGGTTTTGAGAAAGTAAGTAAAGTCCTTGTTCCATTACATGCTACCAGCAGTTAACTTGATTGTTTTAGTGTTTCTTGTGATTCTGATATTTGAAAATGCTCACTGTGGGCTTCATGGAGTACTGTCACATTACATGAAATGAACAGTTTTTTTTTTAATAGTTATCCATATGTACCTGGTGTCACAACCAAGAATTACTGACTACTGGAGCACAGATGTTATGTTGGACTCTTCTTTTGCTGGAAAGATAACAACAAAAAAAAGACAAATTTTGTTCCATTTACTTTATTATGTATGTAAATGATGACAACAAATACAACCCAACCATATCCTTATTCATAAAATTAAACCAATTTAAGATAACTTTATAGTGTTCAAAGGCAAGTTTTATCCAGGTGGAAACCTTATAATTTATGAAGGAATGTGCCCATTCAGGGATATAATAAACTTTAGGGCTTATATAAAGAATAAGACTAATAAGTATGGTATTAAATTTTTTATTCTAAGCAATGCTTTAACTGGTTATGTGAAATGTACATAGGAGCTGCAGATAACAATAACAGTGTGGAGTCAGTTGTAATGTGAGTTGATTATCTTGAAATGAGTCATACCTTGTACATGGACTGTTATTGTACAAGTGTTTTCTTGTTTAAATATTATTTCAGAAAAATACCTATTCTGTAGGAACTTGTACAAAAACATAAAAGGAATATCTGCTGGATTCAAAACACAGAAAGTAACAAAATACAGTATTCCCTCACCAACCGCGGGGGTTAGGTTCCTACAAAACATCGCGGTTAGTGAATCCGCGGTTGGTGAAGTTAACTTTATATGGGAAAAGTAAGGTTAGGGGAATCTGAAACAAAGCCAGAAATATAAAATACTGTACAACTCTTTATTATACAGTATACACTACATTGTTCGAATGTATAAAACCAGTCCAATGATTTCAAATATCTGACAGTTATTTAAATTATAAAAATTTTTAAAATACATACTGTATTACATTATAACGAAAAAGCCGCTAAGACAAGGAAAAAATAGCGGCCAGTTTTTAGTGCTAAGTAAGTCCAGTTTTATAGCTTACTACAATTTTCAACTTAAAATTTTAAAATGAAAACAATTTTTAACACACAAACAATTTAAACGCAAAATTTTAATCAAAACAATTTTAAATCGAGGCATGGGAATCGGCACTTGTGGAAGGGTGAGAGACGTCAGTTGACTTGCCACCAGATGATTTAAAATAGCATAAAGAGAAGTCTGCTTCATTTTATTTTGAAACTCCTTCTGAAGCTGCTTGTATGGAGATAATAAATCCTTCAAACCCCGTTTGAATTTTATAGTTGACTCGTTGACAGCCATTAACCTGGCCACAGACGCAGCACTCTCACCGCGCCCTAACCTGTTCAAAACATCGAGCTTTTTCTCCAGCGGTAGTACATTCCTAGCCCTTTTGGCTAGCTTATCACCACCAATTATGTTTTCCAAACGTTTGGAACACATTATGACGAAAGGATAGTTTATAAAAGAGTAAATTAACACTAGATAATAAGAACAACGCACACAAAAAACTAAAGAACACGCAATACGTCACGGCAGAAGAGCAACGCGCGACTGACCGACTTCAATCCGATTTGAAGGGATATGTGTGCACGAAGTGCTGCCTAGCGGATGCTACTACAAACCGCGTATAAGCGAATTCCAGCCCCGTGGTTGGAAACTACTGCGCATTTATAAAACCGCGTATAAATGAATTCCGCGGTTGGAGAACCCGCGGTTGACGAGGGATTACTGTAATATAAAATCAGAATGTGAAGGGCCAGTACTTGCACTTCACTACAAGGAGAATAGTGATGTGTGTGCAATCAGTACAAAACACAAAATGACATCAACAACCAAGGTAAAATCACTGGCAGGAATGATAGACAAACTAAAGTCACACCCAATCTTGGATTACAACAGTAATAAGACAGGGCTAGACCATGGAGATCAACTACTAAGTTTCACTGTTTCTATGAAGTGGTGGAAGAAAGTGTTTATCACATATTTATGATGAGTATTATAAACTCCTACATTTTATATTCAAGAGTACAAAACAATAAGAAAGTCAGTTTACACAATTATATGAAAAACTTGAGAAAACAGTTAAGAATTCAATGACAGCATGTTGAGGAGATCATCATTACTACCTTCAACTTTATTTGTGAACAGATTGACAAGCCATGTACCACCTACAGATACATCAAAAATATACATCAAGATACTGTAAGGTATTTTCTGATAAAGGAGCAGAGTCAACTGGGAAAAGTGTTAGCAGGGAAACCAGATGGTGCTGTGAAGAGTGCAAAGTTGGACCTTGTCTTCCAGAGTATTTTATCATTTACCACAAAAAGCAAACTGTAAAATATAAACAGTATGTGAATAAAATAATTACTTTAGTTTTATTTTCTGACTATATATAAATGTAAAATATATATGTTTAAAGGCAAATATGTGTAGTTTATTGTAACAGGAATTACTTATTTCCTAAATGTATAGAGTGTTAAACAAGAAATGCCTGAAAACATGTAAAAATTGTACAACTATAGGGAAAAAAGGTAACACCTGCCTCATGACCTCAATGTGTTAATTTTATCATACTCAAAAAAATTACAATAAATATAGCATAATTTCCCAAGTCTTGACAGGTTTTTACAAAAGTACCATAAAGACAGCTTCCATCTAAATTTTCCATATTATTCAATTTTTGTCCTAAAAACACTATGGAAAATTGTTGAGACAAGAAATTACCCACAACATTTAACTCATGACAAATTTTGTATCTTAACACACAGAATTTAATAAATGCTGGGGCAGGCAACAATCAAACTAGAAAGCAAGGGTTATTAACAGTAAGAAATAATAGTAACTACAGGAGTGCATAAGGTATCATCAATATTGTTTTGTAAGTATACTGATAAATAATCCGACAGTAGGAAATAATGGCTGATGTAGTAGGCATTAACCTGTACGTTACACAAAGATATATACAAACACAATTATATCAGGTTAGGATCCGTGTTTATGATCTAAAATGAAGTAGACACCACTTAAACCTTTACATGAAAAAACAATATACCCCTATTGAAGTAAATGAGTAAACTGAGAGTAATGTCAGCAAGAGGTCAACAGCAAATACAGTCAGATTAAATTCTTAAGACTGGGAAAAGATTGTACATCATGAGGGCCAAGACACAGTGAAGATACAATTTTTCTTATCAAATTAAAAGATAGAACACAACTAATATGTAATAACTAATTATGATTAGTGATTAGTGAATGGAAAAAAGACTAATAGTTAAAACAGGTTTTAAATGAATCCCCACACAGAAACAAGAGAAGAGATGGTTAGAGTGAAGCCTGAATATCCTTCCAGATAATTACTTGCAGGACAGTTACCAGAAGTACTAAGTAGAAATGAGTTGGCTCATTTCTATTAAACTGTGAATAAAAATTGTTAAATGTCAATAGACTTTACCTTCACACAGTGTAAAATATTTGTTTCTGTATATTTCTTCTGCGATAAATTCCTTAAAATGTAGCTCAGAAGTGAGCGTGTGACAATATGAAGAATTTGTTTCTCATCTTCAGGATCATGTGCTTCTGTATGTTCCACCATGTACTTAATCAAATACAAACCAGACTCTACAAACCATAAGCCACATTCTAAAAAAAAAAAAGTTGATTTTATTATTTCTACATGCACAAGCTTGTGCTTGCGTGTGTAATGCACTCATACACACAAAGAGCCTTTAAGAGAGTTACATATGCTTACTGTATGTTAATTATACTGTCCCATGTACCCTTAAAAAAAGTACAAATAAATAAATCACAATAGAGAAATTATGTAAAAATTAAACTGAACAAAACATTTCAAAAACACCATGTGGGGGTGATGTTTCACATGGTTAGTGTTTTAACACAATAAAAGGCATATATAGTGCTTAAATGTAGACAGATTTTATAGTCCCAGAAAAGTTACAGGTTGTGTATGTTATTTTTCTCAGTGTAATTTTGAATCTACTCAAGACAGAAACAGAATTGTAACTTTCAGAGGAGCATCTACACAGTTTCAAAAATTTAATTTTTTCTTCTACTTTTCTTAGTTGATATTGACATAAATAAGAAAATTATATGCTTATGCTATGTAATACATAACTAAAAATTGTTACATAATGAATTTACTTTATTAAATAATATGTAATACTACAATGAATATAGCACTGTAATAAACTAAATGTGTAAACTACACAAAACAACCAGAGCATCTAAAGTTATACACAGACATGTTTGTACAGTAATTATATCACAATAAAGTGTATAGACACTAAATACATGTTCAATTTACGAAGCAGAATTTCACTAATATCAGATTTTTTATAATTCAGAAACTTTTTCAACCCAGAAAAGCCTTTGGGTACTTTGCAACTATTTAATAGTTACACAGTTTTGTTTTTACAATGTTATCTTCAGTTTCAGTAAAGTTTTTGCTATACTGGCTTCAATCACTTTTCAATACTAACAAATCTGACACACTATCATTCTGCCACAAAATATTATTTTTTTTCGCCATCTATATAATTTGAAACACCACATTTTTAGCATGAGTTTATAATACTTTCAAAATCAATTGCTCCAGGTGTCCCATCATAAATTTGCTTAAAATATCCCGTGAAACTGTTCTTACATTTTTACCTTTACTACAACTTTTTAACCTTTCACAATCCTGTCCCTCAACTGTACTGTACTGCTGAATTTAAAGAGAATTCGCACATTAGAAGGGTAAAACTGGTATTATGTCATCAAACTACTATTTCCCATCCCAAGCTGCAAACATTAATTTAGGCAACACTGCCATATACAGGATTCCATAATAAGAGGCTATACTTTTGTTTTTTTGTTTTTGTTTTAATCAAAACATTGTGAAACGTATCTCTCCCATAAAGGAAGAAGTATACAATTAGTATAAAAAACAGTTTTCACAATACATGGACTATGTACTGAATGTTTTTGCCTACAGAATAACACCTGGTGCGTGTCCAGAACATTATGTAAGTTTCCTCCCAGGTGAGAACTCTCTTCGTAGCGGTAAAGTAGAAGAACATTGTTTTTAAATGGTTTGCCACTGCAAACATCTAATGGGTGCAAAACTGATGTTAATCCACCTAGTTAAGAGCACTTATTGTGTTAATACCTCCATCACTGCTATATGAGACTTAAACACATCCAAACCAATAAAAAAAGTATATTTTGTAAAGAACCATGTTACCTATTCCAAATGTTTTTTAACCCAAAATTTAACTTCAAGTGTGCTGAGTCAAATGATTCAGCGCGAGTTTAGTAAATGTATTTGCATTTTTTTTTGACGGTAAAGACAGTACGAAATTTAAAGTAATTAGGAGTGCTGCTCTCTACCCGCGGATAGGAGAGGCTACCGTTTTCGATTTTACACTGTTTGGTCGGTGTTTCCATCTACCGAGTTTTTCCAGCAGCTCGGCTGAGTTTTTAAACAACAGTGCTGCAGCCTGGTGAGAATTTTCTCACAAACGGACAACGAACGAAAACTTTTGTTATAGTTTGTCTCAAAATGGAAGCCTAACTCACGACATCGTGAAGATCTCTTCGGTGGAGGGTTTTAGTGTAAATATCTAGCGTCGACTTCTTTTCAATATGAGATAGTTTCTTAATGACTGCGGTAAGTTTTGATTTCATTATATTAATTATGTACCAAATTGTTAAAGGAGAAAATGTTTTTTTAGTAAGCTTGAGTAAGTCCCCACTTGTTGAATCATGCATGGTGAAAGACGTAATTGTTCGTAAAGTTTTTATAAACCAATAAAACTTGAGTATTGAAGTGTCAGAATCTCGGCTTTAATACCTAAAGTACAATAACCACAATATATTTCATTTTACACTTTCATTAACACCGATGTAACGAGATTCGGTTGAGCACTTAACCTGTTACACAATCTGTCGTCATTAAGTGGTATAAAGTTTTGCTACAATGACAGTAAAACTTTATACATACATAATTGGGAACTTACTCAGGCACGTTTTAAACGTAAATCATGTCACATTCAAAGTAGTAGTATTCTCAAATTCTATGGAGTAAAAAACTATGTGTTTTAAATAAATTCTTTGCCACGTGGTAACCCCAATTTCACTCAAAGTAATAAGTTCATAAGATGTCACAGAGCTAAGATAAATTATTATATTGCGAAAGCAACTCACATTCAGTGAGGTTCAAGTTATAAAGCGTTATAAAGAATCATTGTTAGAGAACTTTTTAAGTAAGGCATGTTGGCCAAAATAATGTTACCAAGTTTTATTATGTACAACATAACTAGGTGTTGTTTTTATTTATGTATTTTGGAGGGTGTCCAAACAGTGGGGGCATTTGTGTGTGGTCTCTCACTAAAAATGTAATGTGTGACAATAGGGTTCACTGAACAGAGACAACTCCTACTGCCAATGAACGAAATGCCATCTTAAAGCTCCACACTCGACACCGAAGAGACCAGGCCGCAACAACATGCCAATCACCATCGCCACGCTATAAATAAGATCATCCTTCTGGGCACACAAAGCAGGTGAAAAATATCCATTTTATATTCACACGTAGAATCAACATGGTACCAGTATACCTTCATTTGGATCCCCAATTGATGGGACAGTTTAGTGTGAACACTAAGTATTAATTGTAAATTTCAATACCTGTATAGTAAATTGTCAGTTCAGAGACTGACATGTGTACCACACAGCATCCAACTTAGTTTTCCACTCATTTCTTTATAGTACTTTCGCTACAGATTTAAAGTCAGTTTTGTTATTATTATTTTCTCAAGTTTAATTTACTCTGTATTAAAAACATATTTTCTCTTATTTTTAAAATCAGGTTAGGCCATTTGTATAAAAGATTACTGGGGAGGTAGGTGTTATTTTAAATTAGTTTCAACCAAGCTGTGCCTGTCGAAACACTTTTCAACTTGTTTGTCGAAACAAGGTTGTTGAAACAAGTTTGTTGAGACTGGTTATAAATTGAAGAAACATGTCCGTCTCTGACACACACACACAAATGTATTTTTTTTATATAAGGTGCTAATATGGTGCAATTTTTTTTTCTTTACATTAACTGGCCCTATTTTAGTCTATATAAATTCTTTATATTAATCATGGTAACTGGGGGGCGTTAATTATTTTAAATAATTTTATTTCTCACCTTAATTAATTAATTATTTCTCACCTTAATTAAGTATTTTAGCACTTAGCCACTTAGGCACTTCTTTTAAATTTTTAATGTCCTGGGGACATTTGTATGCAATACTTTATGATACACATGACGTGCAATTAACCCACACCATGCGGGTACATTCATAGAAATAAATCTTTAATCCTAATTGGGATTCCTATAAAGAAGAAGTTTAGAATTTATATATACCAGAAGGCTAATATAAAAAAAAAAGGGCGTGGCAAGAGACCTTTATGTATTTGTATACTATTGTATATGTAATTTGTCTTGTGGAACGTGTTATGTCTGTATATTTCTGTGTACATTTTGGGGGATATATATATATATATATATATAAATATTATGCATTGCTGTACTTTTGGGGGGATATAGGGATTTTATTATTAGAATGTATATACACCAGTAGACGAGTATTCTATCTCAATAATCGTGGCTGATCATTTCTTTAAATTAATTATTTTACTTAACAAGTATAGTAAGTGTCACCTTTAAAGTTCATTTAAATTGGATGAATAATTATTTTAATTATTAATAGTAACTGTGAACGAAATTATTCACCTTCATAAATTTATATACTGCATTTTAAAAGAAACATAAAACATAAATTTTATATTTTAAGAAATAGTTTAATGGGAGTTTCATTTTGAGGTTAATGTTTATTTTACATTTTCAATTCATTGATGGTGACATAGCAATTATTTTCTTGGATTCAGTTTATATTATTCAGGTGGCCTTGTTGAGAGGGTATACTTTTTGTTAACCATTTAGAAGGGGAATTCTAAATTACTGTTGTTTTTTGTTATTAATATTATGAGATAGAATAATAAAACCATTGTTAATTATTTAATTCTTGAGTTTTTATTGCAAGTCCCGTCTTACTGGATCCAGCGCAATTTTTAGCTTCTCTAGGCCTTAGCCTAGTTTTAATTAACTTGTAACCCCTCTTTACAAAAGGAAATATTCTTTTGTTTTAACTACTCAAAATGAAGTAGGGGTTTCATTTGGTAGCAGAGCGCGCTTACGACAAGGGTCCTGTGGGTGTGACGGGGCTTGCAAACTTAGGAAATATTTTAAAATTTTCACAATGTTTAGTTCTTAAATAGAACTTAGAAAAATTTTCAAGGCCCTATATCCCAAGGTTGAAAATAGTTTGTTAGTTTTAAGGTTTGAAACATAAGTATATGTACTTGCCCGCCTTGCATAGTGAATAGTGCCACGTGGTAGGAAATTTTAGAAGGGGAAATCCCTGGGCAAGACTTATCGCAGTCGGCGCTTAGTTAGTTTGAGTTTACCTTACCCATGTTTGGGGAGGTGTTGCGGTTTTTTTGGTGATTAGGCGGTATGGCCCAATCGGCAGTCGGTTTCTGCCGATAAATGGTAGCCGGAGGTAACCTAAGAAATGGTTAAAATAAATTTTCGTTGGTCGGTATTTTGTTTTTCGTGTTGTGTGTGTGTCGCGTTCCTTTTGTCTGGTGTAATCGAGTGTGAGCTGTTCAGGTAGTGGGCTAGTTCTCGCATCGTTAGGTGGACCCGCAGTCTACTCTTTGGAAGAACAGTACTTGGGTTTTTCAGATTCTGATTAGTTAGAATAAGTTTTAGAGTTTTTGTTGAGTGTGCCGACCGCGAAGTGAGATGACGTCGATAAATCCTGAGTTGTTTGTTAGGGAGGAAATTGAGTTCGAGCTCCGGGCCCGGGGTAAAGAAACCCAAGGCAATGTCCAAACCTTACGGCAGCGGCTCCGTGAAGCGCTGACCGCGGGTGATGCGCTCTCAAGGGTCACTATCACTGACCCCGAGAGTGAGTGGGAGCGGTGTACAGAAAAATGGGGTGAGCTGAAGGAGTCGGCTCAATCCGTCGAAAGTTTGGAGGAGAGACCGGGATGCTCTCTCGTTGTCCGGCGGATCCGGCAACGTATGCAGCACTTGATTCATCGGCTGCAGAATTTACTGGCACAAGTCAGTGAACCGCCATATATAATACCGCCACCATATAACAGAAATTATACAGGAGATTACCTCGACCCTCCAAGGGTCACCACCGGTAAGAGCATCCACCCCAATTCCGGTTGTTGAGGAGTCCGTGATCTCAGCGCTGAACACTTCTTCATACAGGGAAGTAGAGCCTGTACGGACTGGTTCGGGGGCGGCAACGTACAACCACCTGCCCAACCCACTTGCCGATATTATTAAACAACTGCCAGTCGTGGACGGACTGGAAGCAGATAAACTACTCCCGTTTTTTAAGATAGTCTTTGACTTAAAGGACTATCCGGGTATGCTGGAGCGAACGGTGCTCGAACTCATCTTCCCCTACTGTCGCGGTACCATGGCTGACAGGGTGGCGGAGGTAATGCGACGTAAGGAAGGCGTGGATGAGTTCCACCGGGTGGTGCTGAGGGCGTTCGTACCCAGTAGAATGATGGAGCAATTGCGCCATCGGCATTTTTATAAAGTACAGGCACGGGGCGAAACATTGGCCCAGTATGTGCTGCGAATGCGCCAGGTAGCGCGTATTCTGGGAATGGGCATGTCGGAGGAAGAGGTAGTCCAACACATCCTCGACGGCGTCTCTGCCGACGACCGTCTGCGACTAGTTTTTGCACAGCGGCCGCAGTGGTTTACCGACCTGGAGCGACTCTGCGTTATGACGGAGACCATGCAGATGACCGACCAGGCGAGCGGAAACAGTAGACGAGCCGAACCAAGACCTCAGACATCGGAAGGGGCCAGAGAGCCTACCTTCCCCCGACAGGCCCAGCCAGCTCGAAATCGTCAGCAAACAAATCCAAATACTGTGATTTGTTATAATTGTAACCGCCCGGGACACGTGGCGAGAAATTGTATGCGAAGGCGCGCGCGACCAGCACCACCTATGTCTAGACCAGCGCCAAAAAACTAAGTAGACAGGGGAAGATATTTCGGAGGATGTCTTCCCCCCACTTCAATTCTGTTCAACTTCCGTCGACCTCCAGGCAGCCGTTAAAAGCCCCATCTTCAAATATCAAGGTCCAGTCCGCTACCTCGCAACAACTTTCTGTATGCCCCTTTCTGTCGCTCGAGGTAAAGGGTGGTCAGCTCAGAGCCTTAGTTGACTCCGGTTCAGCCCGATCCATCATTTCATCTCGGGTACATGCGGACCTTGAACAAAAGGGTTTAGTTATAAGGTCAGAAAAGTCATCTGCTATATGCTGGACGGCATCCCGTGAAATCTTGCCTATCTCCCGGGTTACTTCCTTTAAGATCAAAATTGATGGGTTTTCTTGGGTGTGGTCTTTTCTGGTTTCTCCTGCTCTGGGAGTGGATTGCATCATTGGTGCCGATTTTATCGCAAAAAGTGGTCTCGTGCTGGACATCCAAGCGCACCAATGTTTTTTTAAATTTAATCGGGAGGTTTTAATTCCGTTCCTTGGGTACCAGGGCGCTAAGCCGGGTATCCAAGAAGTAGCTTGTCCCGATTCTGCACGAGACCATCTCACTCCATCCCAGCAGACGGCCTTAGATCATTTGTGTGAGGAATTTCCCGAGGTGTTAACTCCTACTTTGGGACTCACACACCTGCTGGAATATAAAATCAGTCTAACAGATACGAAAATAGTGAGGTCACACCCTTACAAGTTTGCCCCTCCTAAGATGACCATTCTGCGAGAGAAGGTTCAAGAATTATTGGACCAAGGGGTAATTGAACCTTCTCATTCCAGCTATGCCAGTCCAGCATTTTTAGTGCCAAAGCCTGGTGGCAAACAAAGAATGGTAATAGATTACAGGAAGTTGAACGCCAATATCGAGGTGGATTCTGTTCCCCTCCCGGATTTACATTTGGCCTTTGATTGGTTCAGTGGGGCCAGATTTTATACCATTATTGATCTGAACGCGGCCTATCATCAGATACCTCTTGCCAAAGAAAGTAAACCATACACAGCTTTTTGTGTACCCTGGAATTTGTACCAGTACACAAGGGTTCCCATGGGTTTGGCTGTGGGGGCCCAGACACTTACTCGCCTTCTTGACACTGTCTTTCACGACGTCAAATTCCGTTTTGTCTATAACTACCTTGACGATCTGTTGGTGTATAGTGAGACTTTCGAGGATCATCTGCGGCATTTAAGAGAGGTGTTGGGTCGTTTAAGAGAGGCTGGCCTCACTGTCAATCCCGAAAAGGTTCGTTTCGCCCAAGAGAGTATTTCTTTCTTGGGCCATTTAATTTCATACAAGGGCGTGACGGTAGACCCAGAGAGGACACAAGGCATCCGTGACTTTCCTCCGCCAAGGGACGCAAAAGGCATAGCGAGATTCGTCGGTATGATAAATTTTTATCGGCGTTTCATACCGAATATCGCTGAAATTGCCGCTCCCTTGAATGAACTGAGGAAGAAGGGGGCAAAGTTTTCATGGGGGGAAAACCAACAGAAGGCTTTTGTTACCTTAAAGGAAGCCATCATTTCCCCACCGGTGTTGCGGATGCCCGACTTTTCAAAACCGTTCATTTTGCAGACGGACGCGAGTTCGGTTGCGCTCGGAGCGGTCCTTTCCCAGGTTATTGACGACGCTAGGCAGCCTGTGGCTTTCATTTCACGCACGTTGACCCAGCAAGAACGTAAATCATCCGTTTACGAGCTAGAGTGTTTAGCTGTTGTATACGCTCTAGATAAGTTCCGGCGTTTCCTGGAACATGCTGAGTTCCTGCTCGAGACCGATAATCAGGCTCTCTCATGGCTTCTAGCTCATCCCCGGCAACTGGGTAAAATTGGTAGATGGGTGGTGAAAATCTCATCATTTAAGTTCACCGTGCAACACATCAGGGGATCCCAGAATGTGGTTGCAGATGCCTTATCCCGTATGTTTTCCCAACCCAGTGATGCCCAAGCTGAGCAACCCTGTTCCGTTCTTCTCGATTTTCCTTTAGCCTTCACTGATGTGTTACCCCATCAGTTAAACGACGAAGTGCTGGGTCAAGTCATCCAAAATATTAAGCAGGGTAACGTACAGGCCCCTTATTTCTTGTCCAAGGGAGTCCTTTGCTGTCGAGAAAGAAAAGGACGAGCACCTAAAATCGTGCTGCCTAGCAAATTAGTGCCCATGGTCTTCAGTTACTACCATGATTCCCCAATCGGAGGCCACAAGGGAATTTCGAAGACCATTTCCAGTATTAGGAAACATTTTATCTGGAAGGGCATGGATAGAGACATCGCGACAAGAGTAAAAAACTGTCATCTGTGTGGCTTGAGCAAGCCTGCCCAGAACACCAAATTAGGGTTGTTATCGTCTGAGGTGGCGAGCAGACCAATGGAAAAGTTATTTATTGACTACGTGGGGCCGTTCCCCCGTAGCAAGTCAGGTAATGCTTACCTGCTTGTTTGTGTAGATGCCTTTTCAAAGTTTGCCTGGCTACTGCCCTTACGGCAGGCAACCGCTCGTTTGACCATCAACGCTTTACAGAATCACGTTTTTCAGCATTTCGGTCTTCCGACCATCATTGTCTCGGACAATGGCCCGCAATTTATTTCAAATGAATTCAGGCGTATGTATTTCGCCAGTGGCATCAAACACGTAACCACTTCCCCTTATTATCCACAACCGTCCCATGCGGAGAGATTCAATCGGAATCTCCGGTCCGCCTTGATTGCTTATCACGCTGAGCAACAAACCACCTGGGATCAGAATCTGAAGTGGTTACAATTAGCCTTCAACACGGCCAGACACGACAGTCATCAGGCCGTGCCCTTTGAAATTTTGTTTGGATTCTCGCCCGCACTCCCGTTGACCAACCTATGGGATATCGAAGATCTTCTGCCGCGGGAGCCCAATAATAAAACTGCGGAAAGATGGAAAATGGCTCGGAAGAATTTGCTGCGAGCGCACGAGCGGGTCCGTCGGCGTTATAATCAGGGGCGTATTCCAAACCCCTTCCGGATTGGTGACTGGGTCTATTGCCAAAGCCACCCACTCAGCTCTGCTGCCGACAAACGTGCTGCGAAGCTATGCTACCGTTGGTCGGGGCCATACCGAATCATAGGATTTACGTCACCGGTGACGGCCCGTCTGGGCGTACCGGGAGACAAACAAAAGTTGTTGACAAGCCACATTTCCAAACTTAAACGTTGTCGGGGGCTATCCAAAACGTTCGAAGGGGGATAGTCCCCGTAAAGATAGGACCGAGGTCCTTGTTAAATGTGGAAGTCGTGTTCAGGCGAATGGGGCGAGCCTCAGGAGATCGGAAGATCTAGCTAGCTAGGAATCTTTCTTTTGTCGTTTCCTGTCTCTCTCTCTTGTGCTGTATGCGGACTCTGATCAGGTCAGCATTCAGCACCCGCACACTTACATGATACATATCTTCTTTCGTCTCTTTCATTTTCCTTTTTGATTTCTGTTCTCCTGAGAGCAAGCTCAGCTGAGCCAACCCAACCACGACGTCCACCGGTATCTTTTGGGGAGAGGTACACTGCAGGGTACCCTCCTGGCCTTTAACGTTGGGGCAACTATGTTGCCCTTTTGGGGTGAGGGTGTGCTGAGTCAAATGATTCAGCGCGAGTTTAGTAAATGTATTGGCATTTTTTTTTGACGGTAAAGACAGTACAAAATTTAAAGTTGTTAAACTTTAAATGTTAAACGAAACTATGTTGCCCTTTTGGGGTGAGGGTGTGCTGAGTCAAATGATTCAGCGCGAGTTTAGTAAATGTATTGGCATTTTTTTTTGACGGTAAAGACAGTACGAAATTTAAAGTAATTAGGAGTGCTGCTCTCTACCTGCGGATAGGAGAGGCTACCGTTTTCGATTTTACACTGTTTGGTCGGTGTTTCCATCTACCGAGTTTTTCCAGCAGCTCGGCTGAGTTTTTAAACAACAGTGCTGCAGCCTGGTGAGAATTTTCTCACAAACGGACAACGAACGAAAACTTTTGTTATAGTTTGTCTCAAAATGGAAGCCTAACTCACGACATCGTGAAGATCTCTTCGGTGGAGGGTTTTAGTGTAAATATCTAGCGTCGACTTCTTTTCAATATGAGATAGTTTCTTAATGACTGCGGTAAGTTTTGATTTCATTATATTAATTATGTACCAAATTGTTAAAGGAGAAAATGTTTTTTTAGTAAGCTTGAGTAAGTCCCCACTTGTTGAATCATGCATGGTGAAAGACGTAATTGTTCGTAAAGTTTTTATAAACCAATAAAACTTGAGTATTGAAGTGTCAGAATCTCGGCTTTAATACCTAAAGTACAATAACCACAATATATTTCATTTTACACTTTCATTAACACCGATGTAACGAGATTCGGTTGAGCACTTAACCTGTTACACAATCTGTCGTCATTAAGTGGTATAAAGTTTTGCTATAATAACAGTAAAACTTTATACATACATAATTGGGAACTTACTCAGGCACGTTTTAAACGTAAATCATGTCACATTCAAAGTAGTAGTATTCTCAAATTCTATGGAGTAAAAAACTATGTGTTTTAAATAAATTCTTCGCCACGTGGTAACCCCAATTTCACTCAAAGTAATAAGTTCATAAGATGTCACAGAGCTAAGATAAATTATTATATTGCGAAAGCAACTCACATTCAGTGAGGTTCAAGTTATAAAGCGTTATAAAGAATCATTGTTAGAGAACTTTTTAAGTAAGGCATGTTGGCCAAAATAATGTTACCAAGTTTTATTATGTACAACATAACTAGGTGTTGTTTTTATTTATGTATTTTGGAGGGTGTCCAAACAGTGGGGGCATTTGTGTGTGGTCTCTCACTAAAAATGTAATGTGTGACAATAGGGTTCACTGAACAGAGACAACTCCTACTGCCAATGAACGAAATGCCATCTTAAAGCTCCACACTCGACACCGAAGAGACCAGGCCGCAACAACATGCCAATCACCATCGCCACGCTATAAATAAGATCATCCTTCTGGGCACACAAAGCAGGTGAAAAATATCCATTTTATATTCACACGTAGAATCAACATGGTACCAGTATACCTTCATTTGGATCCCCAATTGATGGGACAGTTTAGTGTGAACACTAAGTATTAATTGTAAATTTCAATACCTGTATAGTAAATTGTCAGTTCAGAGACTGACATGTGTACCACACAGCATCCAACTTAGTTTTCCACTCATTTCTTTATAGTACTTTCGCTACAGATTTAAAGTCAGTTTTGTTATTATTATTTTCTCAAGTTTAATTTACTCTGTATTAAAAACATATTTTCTCTTATTTTTAAAATCAGGTTAGGCCATTTGTATAAAAGATTACTGGGGAGGTAGGTGTTATTTTAAATTAGTTTCAACCAAGCTGTGCCTGTCGAAACACTTTTCAACTTGTTTGTCGAAACAAGGTTGTTGAAACAAGTTTGTTGAGACTGGTTATAAATTGAAGAAACATGTCCGTCTCTGACACACACACACAAATGTATTTTTTTTATATAAGGTGCTAATATGGTGCAATTTTTTTTTCTTTACATTAACTGGCCCTATTTTAGTCTATATAAATTCTTTATATTAATCATGGTAACTGGGGGGCGTTAATTATTTTAAATAATTTTATTTCTCACCTTAATTAATTAATTATTTCTCACCTTAATTAAGTATTTTAGCACTTAGCCACTTCTTTTAAATTTTTAATGTCCTGGGGACATTTGTATGTAATACTTTATGATACACATGACGTGCAATTAACCCACACCATGCGGGTACATTCATAGAAATAAATCTTTAATCCTAATTGGGATTCCTATAAAGCAGAAGTTTAGAATTTATATATACCAGAAGGCTAATATAAAAAAAAAAGGGCGTGGCAAGAGACCTTTATGTATTTGTATACTATTGTATATGTAATTTGTCTTGTGGAACGTGTTATGTCTGTATATTTCTGTGTACATTTTGGGGGATATATATATATATATATATAAATATTATGCATTGCTGTACTTTTGGGGGGATATAGGGATTTTATTATTAGAATGTATATACACCAGTAGACGAGTATTCTATCTCAATAATCGTGGCTGATCATTTCTTTAAATTAATTATTTTACTTAACAAGTATAGTAAGTGTCACCTTTAAAGTTCATTTAAATTGGATGAATAATTATTTTAATTATTAATAGTAACTGTGAACGAAATTATTCACCTTCATAAATTTATATACTGCATTTTAAAAGAAACATAAAACATAAATTTTATATTTTAAGAAATAGTTTAATGGGAGTTTCATTTTGAGGTTAATGTTTATTTTACATTTTCAATTCATTGATGGTGACATAGCAATTATTTTCTTGGATTCAGTTTATATTATTCAGGTGGCCTTGTTGAGAGGGTATACTTTTTGTTAACCATTTAGAAGGGGAATTCTAAATTACTGTTGTTTTTTGTTATTAATATTATGAGATAGAATAATAAAACCATTGTTAATTATTTAATTCTTGAGTTTTTATTGCAAGTCCCGTCTTACTGGATCCAGCGCAATTTTTAGCTTCTCTAGGCCTTAGCCTAGTTTTAATTAACTTGTAACCCCTCTTTACAAAAGGAAATATTCTTTTGTTTTAACTACTCAAAATGAAGTAGGGGTTTCATTTGGTAGCAGAGCGCGCTTACGACAAGGGTCCTGTGGGTGTGACGGGGCTTGCAAACTTAGGAAATATTTTAAAATTTTCACAATGTTTAGTTCTTAAATAGAACTTAGAAAAATTTTCAAGGCCCTATATCCCAAGGTTGAAAATATTTTGTTAGTTTTAAGGTTTGAAACATAAGTATATGTACTTGCCCGCCTTGCATAGTGAATAGTGCCACGTGGTAGGAAATTTTAGAAGGGGAAATCCCTGGGCAAGACTTATCGCAGTCGGCGCTTAGTTAGTTTGAGTTTACCTTACCCATGTTTGGGGAGGTGTTGCGGTTTTTTTGGTGATTAGGCGGTATGGCCCGATCGGCAGTCGGTTTCTGCCGATAAATGGTAGCCGGAGGTAACCTAAGAAATGGTTAAAATAAATTTTCGTTGGTCGGTATTTTGTTTTTCGTGTTGTGTGTGTGTCGCGTTCCTTTTGTCTGGTGTAATCGAGTGTGAGCTGTTCAGGTAGTGGGCTAGTTCTCGCATCGTTAGGTGGACCCGCAGTCTACTCTTTGGAAGAACAGTACTTGGGTTTTTCAGATTCTGATTAGTTAGAATAAGTTTTAGAGTTTTTGTTGAGTGTGCCGACCGCGAAGTGAGATGACGTCGATAAATCCTGAGTTGTTTGTTAGGGAGGAAATTGAGTTCGAGCTCCGGGCCCGGGGTAAAGAAACCCAAGGCAATGTCCAAACCTTACGGCAGCGGCTCTGTGAAGCGCTGACCGCGGGTGATGCGCTCTCAAGGGTCACTATCACTGACCCCGAGAGTGAGTGGGAGCGGTGTACAGAAAAATGGGGTGAGCTGAAGGAGTCGGCTCAATCCGTCGAAAGTTTGGAGGAGAGACCGGGATGCTCTCTCGTTGTCCGGCGGATCCGGCAACGTATGCAGCACTTGATTCATCGGCTGCAGAATTTACTGGCACAAGTCAGTGAACCGCCATATATAATACCGCCACCATATAATATAACAGAAATTATACAGGAGATTACCTCGACCCTCCAAGGGTCACCACCGGTAAGAGCATCCACCCCAATTCCGGTTGTTGAGGAGTCCGTGATCTCAGCGCTGAACACTTCTTCATACAGGGAAGTAGAGCCTGTACGGACTGGTTCGGGGGCGGCAACGTACAACCACCTGCCCAACCCACTTGCCGATATTATTAAACAACTGCCAGTCGTGGACGGACTGGAAGCAGATAAACTACTCCCGTTTTTTAAGATAGTCTTTGACTTAAAGGACTATCCGGGTATGCTGGAGCGAACGGTGCTCGAACTCATCTTCCCCTACTGTCGCGGTACCATGGCTGACAGGGTGGCGGAGGTAATGCGACGTAAGGAAGGCGTGGATGAGTTCCACCGGGTGGTGCTGAGGGCGTTCGTACCCAGTAGAATGATGGAGCAATTGCGCCATCGGCATTTTTATAAAGTACAGGCACGGGGCGAAACATTGGCCCAGTATGTGCTGCGAATGCGCCAGGTAGCGCGTATTCTGGGAATGGGCATGTCGGAGGAAGAGGTAGTCCAACACATCCTCGACGGCGTCTCTGCCGACGACCGTCTGCGACTAGTTTTTGCACAGCGGCCGCAGTGGTTTACCGACCTGGAGCGACTCTGCGTTATGACGGAGACCATGCAGATGACCGACCAGGCGAGCGGAAACAGTAGACGAGCCGAACCAAGACCTCAGACATCGGAAGGGGCCAGAGAGCCTACCTTCCCCCGACAGGCCCAGCCAGCTCGAAATCGTCAGCAAACAAATCCAAATACTGTGATTTGTTATAATTGTAACCGCCCGGGACACAAGGCGAGAAATTGTATGCGAAGGCGCGCGCGACCAGCACCACCTATGTCTAGACCAGCGCCAAAAAACTAAGTAGACAGGGGAAGATATTTCGGAGGATGTCTTCCCCCCACTTCAATTCTGTTCAACTTCCGTCGACCTCCAGGCAGCCGTTAAAAGCCCCATCTTCAAATATCAAGGTCCAGTCCGCTACCTCGCAACAACTTTCTGTATGCCCCTTTCTGTCGCTCGAGGTAAAGGGTGGTCAGCTCAGAGCCTTAGTTGACTCCGGTTCAGCCCGATCCATCATTTCATCTCGGGTACATGCGGACCTTGAACAAAAGGGTTTAGTTATAAGGTCAGAAAAGTCATCTGCTATATGCTGGACGGCATCCCGTGAAATCTTGCCTATCTCCCGGGTTACTTCCTTTAAGATCAAAATTGATGGGTTTTCTTGGGTGTGGTCTTTTCTGGTTTCTCCTGCTCTGGGAGTGGATTGCATCATTGGTGCCAATTTTATCGCAAAAAGTGGTCTCGTGCTGGACATCCAAGCGCACCAATGTTTTTTTAAATTTAATCGGGAGGTTTTAATTCCGTTCCTTGGGTACCAGGGCGCTAAGCCGGGTATCCAAGAAGTAGCTTGTCCCGATTCTGCACGAGACCATCTCACTCCATCCCAGCAGACGGCCTTAGATCATTTGTGTGAGGAATTTCCCGAGGTGTTAACTCCTACTTTGGGACTCACACACCTGCTGGAATATAAAATCAGTCTAACAGATACGAAAATAGTGAGGTCACACCCTTACAAGTTTGCCCCTCCTAAGATGACCATTCTGCGAGAGAAGGTTCAAGAATTATTGGACCAAGGGGTAATTGAACCTTCTCATTCCAGCTATGCCAGTCCAGCATTTTTAGTGCCAAAGCCTGGTGGCAAACAAAGAATGGTAATAGATTACAGGAAGTTGAACGCCAATATCGAGGTGGATTCTGTTCCCCTCCCGGATTTACATTCGGCCTTTGATTGGTTCAGTGGGGCCAGATTTTATACCATTATTGATCTGAACGCGGCCTATCATCAGATACCTCTTGCCAAAGAAAGTAAACCATACACAGCTTTTTGTGTACCCTGGAATTTGTACCAGTACACAAGGGTTCCCATGGGTTTGGCTGTGGGGGCCCAGACACTTACTCGCCTTCTTGACACTGTCTTTCACGACGTCAAATTCCGTTTTGTCTATAACTACCTTGACGATCTGTTGGTGTATAGTGAGACTTTCGAGGATCATCTGCGGCATTTAAGAGAGGTGTTGGGTCGTTTAAGAGAGGCTGGCCTCACTGTCAATCCCGAAAAGGTTCGTTTCGCCCAAGAGAGTATTTCTTTCTTGGGCCATTTAATTTCATACAAGGGCGTGACGGTAGACCCAGAGAGGACACAAGGCATCCGTGACTTTCCTCCGCCAAGGGACGCAAAAGGCATAGCGAGATTCGTCGGTATGATAAATTTTTATCGGCGTTTCATACCGAATATCGCTGAAATTGCCGCTCCCTTGAATGAACTGAGGAAGAAGGGGGCAAAGTTTTCATGGGGGGAAAACCAACAGAAGGCTTTTGTTACCTTAAAGGAAGCCATCATTTCCCCACCGGTGTTGCGGATGCCCGACTTTTCAAAACCGTTCATTTTGCAGACGGACGCGAGTTCGGTTGCGCTCGGAGCGGTCCTTTCCCAGGTTATTGACGACGCTAGGCAGCCTGTGGCTTTCATTTCACGCACGTTGACCCAGCAAGAACGTAAATCATCCGTTTACGAGCTAGAGTGTTTAGCTGTTGTATACGCTCTAGATAAGTTCCGGCGTTTCCTGGAACATGCTGAGTTCCTGCTCGAGACCGATAATCAGGCTCTCTCATGGCTTCTAGCTCATCCCCGGCAACTGGGTAAAATTGGTAGATGGGTGGTGAAAATCTCATCATTTAAGTTCACCGTGCAACACATCAGGGGATCCCAGAATGTGGTTGCAGATGCCTTATCCCGTATGTTTTCCCAACCCAGTGATGCCCAAGCTGAGCAACCCTGTTCCGTTCTTCTCGATTTTCCTTTAGCCTTCACTGATGTGTTACCCCATCAGTTAAACGACGAAGTGCTGGGTCAAGTCATCCAAAATATTAAGCAGGGTAACGTACAGGCCCCTTATTTCTTGTCCAAGGGAGTCCTTTGCTGTCGAGAAAGAAAAGGACGAGCACCTAAAATCGTGCCGCCTAGCAAATTAGTGCCCATGGTCTTCAGTTACTACCATGATTCCCCAATCGGAGGCCACAAGGGAATTTCGAAGACCATTTCCAGTATTAGGAAACATTTTATCTGGAAGGGCATGGATAGAGACATCGCGACAAGAGTAAAAAACTGTCATCTGTGTGGCTTGAGCAAGCCTGCCCAGAACACCAAATTAGGGTTGTTATCGTCTGAGGTGGCGAGCAGACCAATGGAAAAGTTATTTATTGACTACGTGGGGCCGTTCCCCCGTAGCAAGTCAGGTAATGCTTACCTGCTTGTTTGTGTAGATGCCTTTTCAAAGTTTGCCTGGCTACTGCCCTTACGGCAGGCAACCGCTCGTTTGACCATCAACGCTTTACAGAATCACGTTTTTCAGCATTTCGGTCTTCCGACCATCATTGTCTCGGACAATGGCCCGCAATTTATTTCAAATGAATTCAGGCGTATGTATTTCGCCAGTGGCATCAAACACGTAACCACTTCCCCTTATTATCCACAACCGTCCCATGCGGAGAGATTCAATCGGAATCTCCGGTCCGCCTTGATTGCTTATCACGCTGAGCAACAAACCACCTGGGATCAGAATCTGAAGTGGTTACAATTAGCCTTCAACACGGCCAGACACGACAGTCATCAGGCCGTGCCCTTTGAAATTTTGTTTGGATTCTCGCCCGCACTCCCGTTGACCAACCTATGGGATATCGAAGATCTTCTGCCGCGGGAGCCCAATAATAAAACTGCGGAAAGATGGAAAATGGCTCGGAAGAATTTGCTGCGAGCGCACGAGCGGGTCCGTCGGCGTTATAATCAGGGGCGTATTCCAAACCCCTTCCGGATTGGTGACTGGGTCTATTGCCAAAGCCACCCACTCAGCTCTGCCGCTGACAAACGTGCTGCGAAGCTATGCTACCGTTGGTCGGGGCCATACCGAATCATAGGATTTACGTCACCGGTGACGGCCCGTCTGGGCGTACCGGGAGACAAACAAAAGTTGTTGACAAGCCACATTTCCAAACTTAAACGTTGTCGGGGGCTATCCAAAACGTTCGAAGGGGGATAGTCCCCGTAAAGATAGGACCGAGGTCCTTGTTAAATGTGGAAGTCGTGTTCAGGCGAATGGGGCGAGCCTCAGGAGATCGGAAGATCTAGCTAGCTAGGAATCTTTCTTTTGTCGTTTCCTGTCTCTCTCTCTTGTGCTGTATGCGGACTCTGATCAGGTCAGCATTCAGCACCCGCACACTTACATGATACATATCTTCTTTCGTCTCTTTCATTTTCCTTTTTGATTTCTGTTCTCCTGAGAGCAAGCTCAGCTGAGCCAACCCAACCACGACGTCCACCGGTATCTTTTGGGGAGAGGTACACTGCAGGGTACCCTCCTGGCCTTTAACGTTGGGGCAACTATGTTGCCCTTTTGGGGTGAGGGTGTGCTGAGTCAAATGATTCAGCGCGAGTTTAGTAAATGTATTGGCATTTTTTTTTGACGGTAAAGACAGTACGAAATTTAAAGTTGTTAAACTTTAAATGTTAAACGAAACTATGTTGCCCTTTTGGGGTGAGGGTGTGCTGAGTCAAATGATTCAGCGCGAGTTTAGTAAATGTATTGGCATTTTTTTTTAACGGTAAAGACAGTACGAAATTTAAAGTAATTAGGAGTGCTGCTCTCTACCCGCGGATAGGAGAGGCTACCGTTTTCGATTTTACACTGTTTGGTCGGTGTTTCCATCTACCGAGTTTTTCCAGCAGCTCGGCTGAGTTTTTAAACAACAGTGCTGCAGCCTGGTGAGAATTTTCTCACAAACGGACAACGAACGAAAACTTTTGTTATAGTTTGTCTCAAAATGGAAGCCTAACTCACGACATCGTGAAGATCTCTTCGGTGGAGGGTTTTAGTGTAAATATCTAGCGTCGACTTCTTTTCAATATGAGATAGTTTCTTAATGACTGCGGTAAGTTTTGATTTCATTATATTAATTATGTACCAAATTGTTAAAGGAGAAAATGTTTTTTTAGTAAGCTTGAGTAAGTCCCCACTTGTTGAATCATGCATGGTGAAAGACGTAATTGTTCGTAAAGTTTTTATAAACCAATAAAACTTGAGTATTGAAGTGTCAGAATCTCGGCTTTAATACCTAAAGTACAATAACCACAATATATTTCATTTTACACTTTCATTAACACCGATGTAACGAGATTCGGTTGAGCACTTAACCTGTTACACAATCTGTCGTCATTAAGTGGTATAAAGTTTTGCTATAATAACAGTAAAACTTTATACATACATAATTGGGAACTTACTCAGGCACGTTTTAAACGTAAATCATGTCACATTCAAAGTAGTAGTATTCTCAAATTCTATGGAGTAAAAAACTATGTGTTTTAAATAAATTCTTCGCCACGTGGTAACCCCAATTTCACTCAAAGTAATAAGTTCATAAGATGTCACAGAGCTAAGATAAATTATTATATTGCGAAAGCAACTCACATTCAGTGAGGTTCAAGTTATAAAGCGTTATAAAGAATCATTGTTAGAGAACTTTTTAAGTAAGGCATGTTGGCCAAAATAATGTTACCAAGTTTTATTATGTACAACATAACTAGGTGTTGTTTTTATTTATGTATTTTGGAGGGTGTCCAAACAGTGGGGGCATTTGTGTGTGGTCTCTCACTAAAAATGTAATGTGTGACAATAGGGTTCACTGAACAGAGACAACTCCTACTGCCAATGAACGAAATGCCATCTTAAAGCTCCACACTCGACACCGAAGAGACCAGGCCGCAACAACATGCCAATCACCATCGCCACGCTATAAATAAGATCATCCTTCTGGGCACACAAAGCAGGTGAAAAATATCCATTTTATATTCACACGTAGAATCAACATGGTACCAGTATACCTTCATTTGGATCCCCAATTGATGGGACAGTTTAGTGTGAACACTAAGTATTAATTGTAAATTTCAATACCTGTATAGTAAATTGTCAGTTCAGAGACTGACATGTGTACCACACAGCATCCAACTTAGTTTTCCACTCATTTCTTTATAGTACTTTCGCTACAGATTTAAAGTCAGTTTTGTTATTATTATTTTCTCAAGTTTAATTTACTCTGTATTAAAAACATATTTTCTCTTATTTTTAAAATCAGGTTAGGCCATTTGTATAAAAGATTACTGGGGAGGTAGGTGTTATTTTAAATTAGTTTCAACCAAGCTGTGCCTGTCGAAACACTTTTCAACTTGTTTGTCGAAACAAGGTTGTTGAAACAAGTTTGTTGAGACTGGTTATAAATTGAAGAAACATGTCCGTCTCTGACACACACACACAAATGTATTTTTTTTATATAAGGTGCTAATATGGTGCAATTTTTTTTTCTTTACATTAACTGGCCCTATTTTAGTCTATATAAATTCTTTATATTAATCATGGTAACTGGGGGGCGTTAATTATTTTAAATAATTTTATTTCTCACCTTAATTAATTAATTATTTCTCACCTTAATTAAGTATTTTAGCACTTAGCCACTTAGGCACTTCTTTTAAATTTTTAATGTCCTGGGGACATTTGTATGCAATACTTTATGATACACATGACGTGCAATTAACCCACACCATGCGGGTACATTCATAGAAATAAATCTTTAATCCTAATTGGGATTCCTATAAAGCAGAAGTTTAGAATTTATATATACCAGAAGGCTAATATAAAAAAAAAAGGGCGTGGCAAGAGACCTTTATGTATTTGTATACTATTGTATATGTAATTTGTCTTGTGGAACGTGTTATGTCTGTATATTTCTGTGTACATTTTGGGGGATATATATATATATATATATAAATATTATGCATTGCTGTACTTTTGGGGGGATATAGGGATTTTATTATTAGAATGTATATACACCAGTAGACGAGTATTCTATCTCAATAATCGTGGCTGATCATTTCTTTAAATTAATTATTTTACTTAACAAGTATAGTAAGTGTCACCTTTAAAGTTCATTTAAATTGGATGAATAATTATTTTAATTATTAATAGTAACTGTGAACGAAATTATTCACCTTCATAAATTTATATACTGCATTTTAAAAGAAACATAAAACATAAATTTTATATTTTAAGAAATAGTTTAATGGGAGTTTCATTTTGAGGTTAATGTTTATTTTACATTTTCAATTCATTGATGGTGACATAGCAATTATTTTCTTGGATTCAGTTTATATTATTCAGGTGGCCTTGTTGAGAGGGTATACTTTTTGTTAACCATTTAGAAGGGGAATTCTAAATTACTGTTGTTTTTTGTTATTAATATTATGAGATAGAATAATAAAACCATTGTTAATTATTTAATTCTTGAGTTTTTATTGCAAGTCCCGTCTTACTGGATCCAGCGCAATTTTTAGCTTCTCTAGGCCTTAGCCTAGTTTTAATTAACTTGTAACCCCTCTTTACAAAAGGAAATATTCTTTTGTTTTAACTACTCAAAATGAAGTAGGGGTTTCACAAGTTGAAGATATAATAGTTGGCATTGGATTTCTTTTGCAAATTACTACTGGCATAATTTAAACTGCTGACTCCTTTGGAATTTTCACTTCAGGTATTCCGTATCATGTCAAAATTCATAGGGATTTCAACCATGTTTAATTTAATTACATTATTATTATTATTTGAAGTTATCAAAATATAATCACATTAAGAAGAAACAAACTAAAAAATTCATAAAACTGACAAAAACAAATTTATATTTTGCAGTGTGACAGTGTGCCTTATGTGAAGGTCTAAGAAGGCAATTACAATGATACAATAACTCTAAACCTTCACAAAAATAATGAAGCCAGCATTATGTAGATCAGTTATGTTAGTGTTATTATTAATGATAACACCATAAGTATTTTCTTTCCTTGTTAAACCATTTAATTATGGTTGTATCCTCTGAACCTTTTTCAATTTATTTACAAAGCTTATGAGATCTCAACTATAATTTAATGACTAAAAACAATTCAGTTTTATCAAAGCTCAAACATATATTGAGAAAGTGTACCTAACTCAACAATTTTAATATTGGACAGATTAAGTTATAATTAAATCTGTATATTCTAAAGAAGATTATAACCATATAAATTAATACAAAATTATATAGCCTACCTGAATCTAACAAGGTATTTGTAATCTCCGCCAGCTTAATCATACACGCATTACTAATGCAGTTTATACCAATCATATTAAAACCTACTCTCACAATGTTCTGCATTAATGTAATAGAAATATCAGGTTCCTCTTCCACATTGTGCGGTAGCATAGCCATAATTGATCTAGAGAGTAAATAACATTTCATGATAAGTTTATTCACACATTTCACGCTAATCAGATTAATCCAATCGTCTATTACACATACTAATGAAAAAAAAACATATTACTGAGCAAATTTTATTGTTCTACCTACACACTGTCAGTGTGATGTTGAACTCTGACCTAGTACTCTCCATACTGTCACAGTCTGTCATCACTATACTTCATTTAGAAGTCACATGACATAAAGGTGAAGATAGGAGAATACATTATACATTTGAGTTTTTTGCTCATATTTACTGTGCGACTTAAAAATTTATTTGCCCCAAAACCTATGTTATACAATTATTATTGTATCCTTGAGATGTCAAAATCATTATTCTCTATCGTTCCGTAAATTTTAAAATTATTTTGACTCTAAAGAAAGCTGTAAAAAATTAAAAGCAATACATTGTAACAATTTATCGAATGTTAACACATAACATAACTTGTATTTCCATTGATATTTAATATAAATGGAGTTTTTAAAAATTTCAATTTGTAGATTAATATGTCGACAGTATTTTCCAACAAAGAATCTGTTTTAATTCTTTAGATTGATAGTTTTTAATTGATGGTTAGATTGTCTGAGACACAAAAACTACTGTTTGTTGTTATGACTACAACTCTTAATAACTTGTGTTTACAAAATAATGACTGAAGTCTTTCAAACATAGCTTCAAAATGTTTGAAGATTCAAAATACAATTTTTGTCATTCATTCTAGAGTATAAGCAAATATATAATGAAATACAATGGAATGGTATATCATTATCTATAGTGTTAGGAGTTTACAGAATTTGTTTCAGAATGTACTTTACAATACCTGTATCTTGTTATGTTATCTGATCAGTATATGTGGTGACAAGTAACCTAATAGAAGTCGGTTGCCTCTGTACAATGCACTTTAGTATTATCACCTTCCTTTCATGTCCTCCACTAGTAGTACGTTATTTGACACAGGCACTAAAATCTGAACTTTCTTTTGCTAGAATCAGTCACTTATAATAACCTTGAATTAAAAAAACTTTAACACGAGACTGAAACGATATTTTCGTGACAAACAACAAAATTCAATTTAGTATGATTTTTATTAATACTATAATTATTATTATATGGTAGTAAGGCCCATGATCTGCAGAACTTGCTCACTATTTTGCATGTAATATATATATTTTTGGATACAATCAAATTAATAAATTAATTTTTTTGTTTACAAAATTTATCCCTACCTTATATAATCATGGATACGGAGTGTAAAGTCTATTCAATTCAAGTGTTAAAAGAATGTCACTTCAAGTTCAAATATAGGGTAGTCGTTTGTAACCACCCTACCTGTTAATGGGTTCCATAAAGATTCTTGCCATACACACAACGCATATGTGAGGGCGTGCATTATTCTGATGGGAAATGATCTTCTTTGCTAAACCTGGTCTTTTTTTCCGAATTTTTACATTTAATTAGCCCATTAATTTACATTTAATTGGAAGGTGAAATTGATTTTACCGTTTTTGGAGGCGGCGAATCACTATGCATCCATTGTTTCGATTGTTGTTTTGTTTCTAGAGTGAAGTAATGGACCCAAGTTTTAACAGTTGTTACAAATCTACGAATAAAATCTTTCGGGTTTTTCTTAAAATGGTCCAAACATTCCTGAGAAACCTGCATTCGCATTCATTTTTGGTCACTTGTTGACAAACACGGCACCCATCTTGCAGACAGCTTTTTCAAACCCAATTCCTCAGTAAGAATGTCATGTCCCTTTTATCTGAGATGCTCACAGGCTTAACAATTTCAGACACCTTCAAACGGCGATCTTTCAAAACAATATCATGCACTTTATTGATGATTCTGGCGTAGTGGCACTTTTCGGACGCCCAGTATGTGGGTCATCTTCCAAACTTGTACGACCACGTTTAAATTCAGTAGCCCATTTTTTCACTGTAGTAAATGAAGGTGAAAAAATCATCACCAACAAATTCTTCATCTCAATAAAAATTTCTGTTGGCGTTAAACCTTTCTTAACAAAAAATTTGATCACTGCATGATGTTCGGTTTTCTCCATTTTCAGTATTGATATGAGATAACCTTATTTATACAGATGTTTCTCCGTAACAATGATTTGACCCGACTTGACGCTTCAAAGCTGTTCATGGGGCGAACGTGGTGCCACGATGCAGTAAAAAACAGAAACACCACACATTTGTTTATATGTAGGCCGCGAACTTTTCAAATCGCCCTCATAATACATTTACTACTCTATTCTCTCAATAGGAAAGAGGAGTGCTTGTAATGTAACTGTCATAAAAAGGTTCTTCAATTGTGTCCTTTAATTTCAATATAAATCAGTTCATTTAAGTGGATTGTACCGAATTCGTTAAGTTGATCGCTAATGAAAATTCCATTATAGTGTCAATTGAGAATCTATATTTCTTTTCATAGTTTTTCTGTAGAAGCAGTGTGCTATTAAATAATCTTAAGAAGTATTAATATTTCTTAAATATTCATTAAAATACTAAAAATCATTGCATTTTAAAACGTTAATCAATATTACAGTTAAAACATGATTATAATAAATGTGAAAACAAAACAGAAAAAACATAAATTTTGCAAAAGTAATTATTATTAGACCTATAAGGATATACAGTAGAACTCCATTTATCCGAACTCCAGTTATCCGAATCGTTATCAGAAAATTAAAAAACAATGCAATTTCTAAAAAAAAGTTTATTCAAATTGCAGTTGCCGTACTAACAAAAAAACATAGCAAATGAAATACATATAAGACTGTGTACGATCATAGTTTACGTACTGATCAGTACAATGTTTTCTAGCCTACTGCTCGCCTAAAATTATAAGTATGTGTGAGGATTATTTAAAATTTTTTTTTGTAGTAAAAGTGAACATTTTGCAAAATACGTGTGACCTGGTTTTTATTGAGATCCTATATTCATGTAATAAAAATAAACAAATGTGATTTTTGAGCAATTTTTGCGTTTTCTTTCCCAACATAACCTTTTCTTATGTTTGTCCCAATTAACCGAATTTCTGCATATCCGCATTATGTCTGGGACGCATTAGTTCGGATAAATGGAGTTCTACTGTAATATTTAATTAAACTGTTTTATTGATTGGTACTCAACATTTACAAATTATATACGGTACTTAACTGCGAAGTGTAATAACACTTAAAACTAAATAAATATTAAAGAATTATAAAAAACATTAACATTCTCATTTTAATGTATAGCAAAATTGAAACCACATACGCACACGCGCAGAAACCAGTTCCTTCATGGACGAGTCCACTTTGAAATTGTGAATGGCGGGAGGGTAAAGGAGAATCAGCCGCTATGCAAGGGAAGGTGTTGTCAACATGCGTATTATGTATGTGTTGATTATGTAGGAGCACATATTTCCCGTTTCTCATTCAATATGAGAGGATCCAACATGTTGTTGACATAGATGAACAACTAATGTGGCACATAGTACAGTAAAACCTGATCTAAGGGTCACATTTTTCAGCAGTCACCTTTATGAACTGCCACTTTTCTGAGGAATGGATTTTATTTTGAGGAATGGAGGTCAAAGGAAATTTCTCCTCCATTAAAGGGTCACCTCCTGTCTCGGCCAGTAGTCAGCCTATAATGGGTTAATTCACTTGCTTAAATGGTCACCGATGTTCAATCAACTGTAATACAGTACAGCAGATAAAACAGTTTGACAATACGGATTTCTAAGAATTCGAAGCAATTTATATTACTATCATTTGTAGAGTGTTTATACCTGACCAACTGAAACAACCTAGCCATATGTACCTGCATACTTTTAAATTTACAAAATGTTATTTGTACACAAAATACGGTTGAAGTTTCCATAATGTTGAAACAGTAGTAAGCAATTAGTTATACATGACCACTCTGAATTACTGAAACCCTTATAATATTGAATTTGCATAAACGATCCGCGTGTGCTAAACAAGTGTTCTTGTAATTTGTAGTGAAATCTAACAGTAGTTTCAACAGTAATGAAAGTTTAACAGTATGTGGCAATGTGACAAAAATGAGTAGCAAAGGAAGTCTGTTTAAATTTAGAAGCTAAGCGAAATGTTATTTTTGAAAGTGATAAGTGTTTCAGCACCTTATATTTAAAACTTGCTGAACTTTTTATATGGGGAACAACATAATAAAAAATCAAGACCAAATTTTAAAAGAGTGGGAATCCAGTTTTAATGGGGGGAAAAGACAAGAATCAAAGACTTTGAGACTGTGACAGCTTCCATAAGAACCAATGTTGAAAATTACACGTCAGACGACCTGTAGTACTTTTCACAAATATACATCACTGATAACATGTCAAGTTTTTTGCAAATATCGCTTATAAATATTTTGAAGGTGGTCTAAAATTTGCAAGGGGCGTTGACAGATATTAATTTCTCAAATTATTAATATGAGTATATATGTTTACCCAAAATCTTGACTTTTTTTTGTGATACCATTAAAGTAAAAAGTGTAACACTACATTCGCAACTGGTTTTCCTCTAGTCTGATACCAAGTATGGAATGTGTTAAGTTGTTCAAAATAGTGATACCTTTTTGTGTCCTAGTGGCTTCAAGTTTTGAAATTTCAGAATCTGAACAATACATTCAGATTTTTGTTAAAATTGTGTTAGGATTTTTTTTTAAACTTTGGTACACTTTGAGCTCGGCAGTCCCAAAAATTCTGAATTTTCAAAAACTGAACGTTACATTCAGATTGTGGTTAACATTTTCTTTTAATTTGATACCCCCACAAGGACACTTGAGATTTTCCCAAAATTTTGCCCCATCACATTTCCCCCTGCCTCTCTATTTGTGGGGGGGGGGGTCAATCTAAAAAACAAAAGGGCTTTGTGGGAAATGGATGCCAAGTTTTATGAAAATTGGTTGATACATTCTCAAAAGCCAGACAAATGCCAACCAGTTGAGTTAAAAACTGAGAATTGCTTTGCTCGTTCAATTATTTTCCATGTTTTTGTATCAACTTTTTTATTTCACAATTTGGACATCATAAACATTTTAAAAATAATAATTCTATAACTTCTACTTAACTTTAATGTACCAGACATAAGGACATATTCAAATTACCAAACCTCTTAGTTGTCATGGACTTGCTCATAAAGTGGAAAAAATGCAAAGCACTTGGCTTTAGTTAATGAGGAAATAAAAATGCCACAATGTATATTATTATTATACTACTACTACTACTACTGTTCCCTAAACAAATGTACTATCGCAACTATACATTTTGGAAAAAGAAATAAATGTTTATATTAACTTTATATAAAAATTTGTAATCTTACTTACGTAACTGACCACACAAGTAAATCACTGAACACATCCGGAGCACAGAAAGCTTTCATATTTTTAACTTTTTGCCACTGTTTTGATGTAGGCTCAGGACAGTGCAAGAGAACAATTAATTTGGCATAACGGTACAAGCATTTAATTAAAAATTCATCAGAAAGTACAGGGTTGTCTAGTGGTATTCCCAGATACAATCGTCGCTCCATTAAAACCTGAAAAGGAACAGGAAACTTAATTAAACATGATTTATACAGAAATACACTGATTAAGTAATAGTTATTCAGGTGGTTAAAACTTGTTCCTTAAGACAAAAACTCCAAATGAAATAAGAAATTAAACACTGTAGTAAATTTATTGCCCATAATTTAATGAAGTGTGTAACTTTGTAGATCAAATATAGACATACAAATAGCAGAAAATTAATGCTGGTAATTTTAACAACCATCATTAGATTTTGTGTTTAACTGAACGTGTATTTAAACTAATTATTTATTAGATATAATTGTCATTCCTACACTGTTATCACATAAATTTAAAAAGAATAAAAGTTCTCTGTTACATCTGCTGATGTTTTCGGTGTACAGTAATAGACTATAAGCAGGACTATATTAAGTACATGTAATAATATAATTAGTTTATTACATCGTTGTACAACTAGTAAGCTCCCTGAGCTGAAGAACTCATTCACTATTTTGAAAAAAGTACATTTATTATTACATAATTTTTCAATTGTGGGAAAATTACAAAAATACCCATTCCTCCATAATTTGTCTTCCATAACAGAAGACAAGTTATGTGTGAACCTGTTATTCTGAAACAAGGGAATGGCTGAATTAAAACAAACCGAATAAAGACAAGAATTGCCTTTAAACATTATAAATACATAATGCGTACATAAAAATACATAATTATACATACACACATAAGTAGACCTACACATAAGGTATTCAATACATATGCATAGAATACCTTAGCATTTGTTGATTGTTTAGCTACTTACTTTAATTCTTTCCATGTATGTATATAATTCAAAGAGCTGTCTATATGACTTATCAAGTATTCTATGTTGATTGACAGGATTTGAAAACATAATGTCCAAGAGTTTTAATGCAAGCAATGGCTTTGCGTTTTGACTAGGTTTGAAACGCACCTTTCTACGTCTCTGGCTTTCCGTCTGAAATGAAATGATTAATTATTTTTTCCTTTCAATAAAAAAACTGCATACTTCACAAACGCGCGCGCATGCATACATACACAAACCATTAATAACACTTCTAAATATTAAAAATCTTTATTTACATTTATACACTAATTAAAGCATAGTAAATAAAAGTAATAACAGGGTTTGAGACATGGTTGCTGTGTTGAGAGCCATGTAAAATCACATTCATTTTAAGAGTACCAATTGCTTATTGAAAATAATCACAAAAAACACTAATAACACAGACAAAAGTTACACATAATTTATATATTGAAGATTATATGGGGAAAGCTACTGACCTGTGTACCAACTAGAATATCATACATCATTAACACATGTCTGGTTTCCCATTTCACAAAATTAAACTAAAAAAAAAAGAGCTATCATGCTAGTAGAATCTAAACTATTTTGCTAATTTATCTGTTCAGCAATTTATGTAACTGGAATGTAGAACTTATACTAGACATTATATATTTTTATTCCAGTTTGCTAAAGACTGTTAAAAAATAATAGTAGTACTTGCTGGCATTGTCAATAAATCACAAGAGAAAGCTTGGAAGGCTTACTGTAAGGTTTTTAGTTGCGGTGCTAAGGCTTACACAGCTGGCGTCAATGTTGTTGAAATTTTGGCATGCCGGGCTGTAAGGCTGAGGTCCGATGTTATTCATAGCAAACATTTTGGTTGTTCCTTTGATGGCTGAAACGTTTGCTATGAACATCGGACCACGGCCTTACAGCCCAGTAAACCAAAATTGTAAGGCTTTTAATTTTTATAAATCTCATTATAATTCACCCAAGTTTTAGAATATTAGCATGAAAAAGAAAATTATTTTTTTATTATCTTTTGTGAAAAAATAAAATGATTTTAATTTCAGTGAGGTAAATAATCTTACTTGTGACTGGTTAAGGCGTTCACTTCTAAAAGATTCATCAAACCATTCAAGGATTATTTCCATTAACTGTTCTGATCTGTTCCAAGCACAAAGTGAATCTACTAAGACTTCAACTTCAAGCAGTGGTGTTGCAGCTTCAGGCATAGTTTTAAGCTGTGACAGAGATGCACTCACTATTGTTGACACAGGTGTCAGCTTTGATACTGGCAGGTAACTAGCTAAATGAATAACTGCATAATATGTACTGGAACCCTACAAAATTTAAATACAAATTTACTGGAACCATACGAAAAGTGTTTAATCTAATTTATTCTATGAAGTGACAAGGTGCAGAAAAATTTGTACTAACAACTCTGACATATAACAATTTCTTGCTACACTTAAGTATTCTAGACTGTGGTGTATTTAAGTAGACAATGAACACTTATATTAAAACAGCATTCATGTTTATTTATCTACATCACTTGGTAAAATTTTATAGCACTATGTTGGGAAGACCTCCCAATTTGTAGTTACAATAAGAGCATTGTGTCTTATTTTGGAAGGATTAAAATGACACAGATTCCAAAAGAGATCTATTTTAAATTGTATTAATGACAATGTACAGTAAACCCACACACCCACACACACAGTTATTATGTATTATGTTTCTCTCACTATATAAAGGCATATAGTTCCAGGTATCCATAAAGATATGTACAATGAGAGAACCCATGGATTAAATTATCTACATAAAGGCATAACTGATTCTACTTATTATTAATCCAAATCATTTACTAATTTAAAGTTCCTTTCATTTGGTTAATGCAAAGAAATTTTGATTTGTCAATTAAATATTTTACATTTTTGTAACTGATAATTTTACCAAAGTATTTGTTTACCATCTTAGCAATGATGTTCATTTCTGTAAAATATAATTCCGGTGTTTGAAAATCTTTACTGAATATACCTGGTACTATATATACTGTACCTGGTCAAACAGATGTACCATATTCATCTGACCAGAGTAAATATTATTGATTTCACCAATCCCATAAATATTAACTTTTCCTGTTATATATAAGAACAGAAAAACCTTGTATATGGGAAACTTGAAATAAATTTTAAGTTCAAAGATAAATTCTTAAATTATTAAAATAATTAGGTGAAGACTTTTATAGAAGAGATCATATTGATTGTTAACAATTTTGTTACCTAGTTTTTATTTTAAAAACATCACGTTATGAACGTTCGTTGTCTTTTCAAGTTCATATCTCAAGGATACCTAATATAATCAACAGCAAAATTTTATACATAATATAAAACATTTTATAGTTTATATGAATTGCTACCATTGACTTTAAACGGATTAGCATCTGATCCAATTATAACAACATCCTACCTTCCAAAATCCACTTTCTACCAATTCATTTTTCCTGATTTATTTTAGCAACCTTGTGTTTAACATACATTGCTGCAGGGAGCTGCCAATTTGACTGTACTCATTGATATTATCGTAGACACACAATACTTTCAGTGCAGATAAAAAGTATTTACATTGAAGCTCAGGGGCCGACCTAGCAATTTTGCCGCCCTGGGCAGAACGGTTGTTTGCCGCCCCATACTAGGTGAAGAGATTATCAAATTATTCCACGAAATAAAAAACACATTTTAGGTATTCATTTATTGGTTTTTCATCCTAAGATACAAAAAATAACATCTGTACAAAAAATAACATCATTATGCAGTGCCGTATTAAAAAATATTTAGCATTCGAAAATAAAAATGTTTAGAAATCTTTTATACAAAATAGAATCTTTTATACAACATTTAGAGAAATATTGAAATACAGTAATAGGAAATGTAGAACGAAAAATAAAATTTTCAAAAAAAAATATAATATAGACTACGGGTATAAAAATAACTCAATTATAAAATATCCTGAAAGATATAAAAACACAACAATTGAATATAAAAAAAAGTTTTCAAAACATTAAACACAAACTTAAAATACCTTTTTCCTAACCTTTATTTCCTTGTAAACTGCAATGATGTATGTGACCTCAGTGTCTAAAACATAAATCACTTAATCTTTTGTTATCGCTTGTCATTCAACTCTGACCATTTCTTTGTTTTGTCTAGGTATCATAAAGCGTAAAACTGTTTATACATATTTAATTTATTATAACTTTCTTTAAATAATTTCTTTTATTGTAACTTAAACAGAAGGTTGTGATATTGTATTAGTGATGATTCAGCTCAATACAATCAGTTATCTGGAGTGTTGTTTTTCGGGCGCGCGCCGAAGTGTCACTAATTATTATTAAGAACGACAAGGGTCGGACGCGGGAGATGATAAGGCCGGTCAGTTTTCTCGGAAGCAAATTGATTAGAGAAATTTAATGTCTTTTGTCTGCCTCAAGTTAGCATTGCAAGGACTATAGCGTTAGTTAATTCAAAGTTTATTGTATACTTAGTATAGTGTCTCAGCAAATTTAGTTTTAAATCTAACAAACGCAATATTGATATTTTGTAATTGGGCGTATGTTGATTTGAAATTGTACATAAGACAAATATAAATATTTGAGATAAAGCTCGTGTAATCAAAATTCAAATATTTCTAGAAATTTCAAAAGATTTACGTAATTGCATAATACGCTAATTTATAAATAAAATAGAGTTAATTAAAGTATAAAATAGCATGTAATATTTAAGATAGGAAAACATTAGTGTATATAAACTGCGAAGGTATGCAAGTAAAGAACCATACTGATAATAATTTTTGGAAATGTTCTAGCGGCAACGGTGACAGTTTTATAGCCCTGGTCATCCCTATAAATAGAGGACCAGGAACGACAGTCTTCAGATTAATGCGAGCCGCGACTGAAAATTGTACTTAATATTTTGTTTAATAAAATTGAGAGAAATATATACGTTCATATATTTAATTTCTTTTACGACAATAAATATAATACGTACTCGAATCGTCATTGTCAGCTTATTGCAAGTCGACTGACGTATTTGGGTATTTTAAACCTAATAATTGTCCCAGTTGATTGACCCACTTTGGGACAATCTGCAATTTCATTTCGAGTTACTCCAGTAACGAACTCCGTGACATTTCCTATACTTATATAGGAGTGCACGTGAGAGGTTTACTCCGCGATCAAGTAAAGATTTTGAGAAGAATGTAAGTAATCTTACTGAGCTACATGTCACTATGTAACAAGAACTCTTGTATTTTGTCCATGACGTGTTCTGATGAAGCCTGATACAGGCGAAAGCTAGCTTAGGCTCGGGTAAATAGTTTTTACGATTATTACCTAAAATACTTGTGTTCCGGTGTCGTAAAGTACAATACGGTATATAGTAGTAACAAGAACGTTACAGTACATGTGTTAGTACGTGACTGGATGGAGAGTTATTTAAAGGAATAAATCAGTTTAGTTATTTCTTGCGAAGATTTAAAAATTGTCTTAGTTTTGAGGGAAGAAGGAATTTGGAAATTGAATATTTGACTATTATCAATAAGTAGGAGAAAGCGGGGTTAAAATAAAGTACGATTATCTGAGGTCATTTAATTTATATATATATATATTATAACATTGCCAAACCCTGATCACATTTGATATAAAAAAGTATGTAAAAAATGCCAAGAAACAATATATTTTGATAGATAAATGATAACGAGAAAGAAAGTAGTAAATATAATCAATAGTGAAGGAGGAAGAATACAACCAAAGGGGGTCACAAAACAAGAAAATACGAACTAGACTGACAGACAACTGACATTGACCCAACCCCAGAGATTGGCCAGATATTAACCAAAGTAAAGCGAGACAAGAAGACAGTGAAGAAAAAAGGAAAAGAAAATAAAAAAGTACATGGCCATAACAATTAACTCACAAGATTGTTTTAAAAGAGAATAATTTTGTATTATTGTTAATAATTTATGTTTAAATTTTTATTAGTGGTAACTTGTAAATGACAGTATCTCAGCAATTGTTATACGTAAAAAACCATGTGTAGATATGATTGTATGTATATCCTTATCTATAGGTGATGTGTCAGCTGTTGTGTTTAAGGTTACACTCATACAGACAGGGAATAGAAATGTGTGCGTGGTTCAATCAGAGAACAAATTGTATATCCTACTATATACTTTGGAACTTTTACTAAGATTATATCAGCAGTGTGTATATTATTACAGTATTATGTGTTCGAAAGTATAAGATGTTGGAGAGTTTATTTATTCAATAACATTATTGCTATTGCTACAGATATAGTAGATTTCAATTAACACAATATATTAACATTATTAAACTGTTGTTATTATTACTAATTATGACATTTCAGACCAATTTTTATCACTTTAATGACAAAATATATACAAAGTTATGTTTTATGTGAAAGAGGTATTTACAATACCATGTTGTTTGCATATTATAAAATATGTGACAATCTGAAGGTACCAAAAAAGACATGAACTCATTAGATACAAAAACTTTGTAATAATAGTGAGATCGTGAGAAATATAAGGGTAATTAGAGATAGGTAGGGAGTGACAAAGACGAACAGTGAAGTGATAAGTGTAATAAAATAAACAGCATATAGTCTTAAGAAAAAAGAGTGAAACAAGTGTGACAAACCCAAAATATAAGCACATGTTAAATGAGCAACTAAGTTAAGTATATTAGACTGATAATTGTGAATGTAAAAAAAAAACAGAAAAAATATTATCTCAGTATAAAAATCACCAGGATGATTACTGTTATAAAAGAGATGGTGTAGGTATAGCACTCACCAAATTTGTTCATTTGTTAATTTAAAGAAAGAAGTTATTGGCTTAATGTTTAAGGCAATAATTACCAGAAGAAATAGTTTTACAGTAATATGTTAGTATGTTTTAAGTAAGTAAGGAATTTATAAAGAAAATAATAGCAATACCTTTATAAGAAATAATAGGCAAATTATATTAATTATGTGTAACGAAAGGGAACATGGCAGAATTATATTAAAACTTAGAAATAAGTAAATTATGTATTAGCATAGTATTATCCATTTTGGACTAAAACATTAATACATGGCTTAGACCAATCTTGTAAGATATCAAACTAATCTTTGAAAGAAAATAGGAACATCTATGTAAAGATTACGACCATTGAAATTATCCCCAAGTAAATATAGCCATTATAAAATATTTATTCAAATTAAACAAAAAATTCAAGGTTTGATAACAATGGGTTTATTTTGAGATCGACCAGGTAGAATAATTACGTTACCATGGAAACTGTGGAATAACAAGCCAAAAAATACCGTTAGATTTTTTACTGAATGTATGACGCTTTAATGGTATAGACGCTAATTTTCGAGTGACCAAAATTGTCCATTAAAACATAGCAAATATCAGAAAAAGTTATTAATAAGTGTATACCAAGATATAAGATAAAGACTGGAGCCATATTATTGAAGTTGAGGCCAAATTAACGGAAAAAGAAAATCAATTACTACCAGTTAAACTGAAAAAGATGCCTGATGTCCTGAACCCAGCAAATTAAAGAAGATTATAGTATAACCCATGAATAACAGATCGTATGAATTTGCCATAACTACGGAAGTGATAAGTACCTCTTAAATTACCCGAAATATATAAATAAACTCACGTTAATTATCTCACTAAAGGTCGAAATCTCACTGAACTGAAATTCATTACTTTCAGAGATTAAAAAGAAATTTAAGTCACTGACAATTTATAAACTAACCAATATAAACTGTTGTTAATGATCCATAACTTGTAAACACTTTTACGACACTGCGCTAAACAAATTACACCTACACAATATGTTAGTTAAGTTTACTTGATGTAAAGGTGTGTATTTTTATTGTTTTTAAAATATTTGTAATCCTTTGAACGTAACCTCAAGAACCTATGACAAACGACATTAATAATTTGTATACGATTTTCAACAGACGCCATCATTAAACGTCTGGTATCAATTCAAATATCGATTGTCAAACCCTGTAATTGTCTCATATAAATAACCGGAGCATTTGTATTAGAATAATTTGTATTAGATGAATAATAATCACTAATAAAAAATGTGTATGTATTGAGTGTAACCACGGTGTTATAATTTCATTAGGAGGTGCACAATATTCTATGTACATTTTAGCAGATGACTAACGATTTACACAGCCCACGCATCGAACTGCTGTGTGCTACAGTGGGCCTAGCTGGCGGAAATATTTGAATTATTCAAACTGCCTGAGCTGCGCTGGTCATACGCCTTTGAATTTTATTTTAATTGTTTTAAGAAAACAATTTGGTGCCACCGGGACTTTATCACCCCTAGTGAACATCAAGACCTGGTTATTCGTACGTTCGCAACGAACGAAATATACAGAAGTTGCACGCATTTGAACTACGGATCGAGAAGACACGTACACTCATTACACACAAATTATACATTATCCACATTTTGCAGAATAAAACGGTAGACGTACACACGATAACATTAAAAATTGACGCATCCAACGTGTGGCAGAATAACACTGTCAGAAAGACACATACAAGGATAGTTACAAATTGGCGCCCAACGTGGGGCTTTAAGGAAGCACACACACCTGTTTTTCTACGTTACAAATTGGCGCACCAACTAGTGGAGCTAGAATAATAAAGATTTTATACAATTAAACCCTATAAATTCTAGCGGCGATTACGAAAGATTACAAAATGCACACCAGAGGAGTATCGAAAAAATTGGCAAAGGAGAAGGAGATGGAAGAAAACAGAGGGGAAGAAGAGGAAGGAACACCGATTGAAGAAGTGGGTCATATACTGAGAACCTACTGCCACGATAAACAAAGAGAATGGCACAATTATGTGAAATCCACTGAAGAATTTATAAACTTAGCTTACCACGACTTTACGGAAGCTACCCCATACACAATGATGTTTGAGCGGCCACCGCCTAGAGAGATAACTGATATGATCCAATTCCCCACCAACACCGAATATCAATTCGAGAAAAAAAGATTCTATAACAGAATAGTCGAAAAGGTAGAGCAACAAAAGAATAAATACGCTAAGAACCAGAAAAAGACTATTAAGTACGAGGTAGGAGAAAGGGTACTGTTAAAAAACAGAGAATTACCCAGCTCCGTAGAAGGCATCACTAGAAAGTTACTATTATTATACGTGGGACCATACACTATAACAAAAGACAAGGGCAATAACACTTACGAGATCACTCACCCCGTCACCAAGAAAATAAAGGGGGTATACAATCAAGCCTCAATTAAGAAATATTATGACAATCAACCATAACTGTAAAAAACAATTTAAAATAAAAAACCAACAAAAATACTTTAAATAAAGAAAAAAAAATAAGGTGACAAACAAACAAGTCTGCCAATGCCATAAAGAAAAGATCTCTAAAGTATGTCAAAATTCCAAAACATTCGTAAGTACAGCTTACACTAAGCATTAGAGAAACCATTATGATGAATAAAAATTGTAAAAAATCAAAAAAGATATGTAAGAAAAGCTTACCCAAATATCTTAATAATATTTTAGAACAAGTAAAAATGGAGAGATAAAAGTCACAAGGCATTCAGATAAAGTAAGAGCAACCAACTTACTACAATATTTAAATAAAAATTAACAATAGAGGAGTGTAGTTACAAAACATTCCTCCAAAATAAGGTTAAATTACCATAATATTTAGCCAAAAAATGAGGCATAAAAAGCATAACATACTGTAAAGGAATAAGCTACAAAAAATTCCTAACTAGTAAGAAGCCATAACTTACTATGATATTTAAAAATTATGAAAAAAATATCAATCAAAATGATCAGCTTCCACAACTATTTAGAAAGAGGGGAAGTAAAATTACCCAAACCAATGATCACAAAACAATATAAATGAAATAAACGTTCTAAGAGTTATAATGTGAAATGAGATGAAACAAAGAGTAATTAAAAATGAATAAAAATGTGAATTGTATCAATAAAAAACAATGCTTCAAATAGTATCTATAAAGAAAGATGAAACAATATATGACTCGAACTGAGCTATAATGAAGTATAAAAGTAAAAGATTCCCAACAAATATTATGATTATGATTATTATTATTATTATTTTGAGTCACGAGTTGACTATATTTAAGAATTATTAATTGAGATTGTCTGTTGAATGAACCAGCAATCATTTTACTGAGCAGGGACGATGTTCCCCTGATATCAGTATAAGAGTAGTTTTGATGAAAAATAAGATTTATAGGGAATAAGTTATAATAAAAAGTCAATAAGCCAGTTCGCAATATGAGAAGATAATGAAGAAAAGACTAAGAAGAATGGAATTAAAGGATACAGAATTAATTATAAAAAATGAATGAGAAGCAGGAGAATTTGAAAAAAAAAAAATAAAAAATAAAAAAAAAATTTGATACGATACAATTGATAATTTCATCAAACTCAAATTCACGTTTTATAAAATGATCAATTTTGGTGGAAGGGCATTATATAACATTGCCAAACCCTGATCACATTTGATATAAAAAAGTATGTAAAAAATGCCAAGAAACAATATATTTTGATAGATAAATGATAACGAGAAAGAAAGTAGTAAATATAATCAATAGTGAAGGAGGAAGAATACAACCAAAGGGGGTCACAAAACAAGAAAATACGAACTAGACTGACAGACAACTGACATTGACCCAACCCCAGAGATTGGCCAGATATTAACCAAAGTAAAGCGAGACAAGAAGACAGTGAAGAAAAAAGGAAAAGAAAATAAAAAAGTACATGGCCATAACAATTAACTCACAAGATTGTTTTAAAAGAGAATAATTTTTTATTATTGTTAATAATTTATGTTTAAATTTTTATTAGTGGTAACTTGTAAATGACAGTATCTCAGCAATTGTTATACGTAAAAAACCATGTGTAGATATGATTGTATGTATATCCTTATCTATAGGTGATGTGTCAGCTGTTGTGTTTAAGGTTACACTCATACAGACAGGGAATAGAAATGTGTGCGTGGTTCAATCAGAGAACAAATTGTATATCCTACTATATACTTTGGAACTTTTACTAAGATTGTATCAGCAGTGTGTATATTATTACAGTATTATGTGTTCGAAAGTATAAGATGTTGGAGAGTTTATTTATTCAATAACATTATTGCTATTGCTACAGATATAGTAGATTTCAATTAACACAATATATTAACATTATTAAACTGTTGTTATTATTACTAATTATGACATTTCAGACCAATTTTTATCACTTTAATGACAAAATATATACAAAGTTATGTTTTATGTGAAAGAGGTATTTACAATACCATGTTGTTTGCATATTATAAAATGATATGTGACAATCTGAAGGTACCAAAAAAGACATGAACTCATTAGATACAAAAACTTTGTAATAATAGTGAGATCGTGAGAAATATAAGGGTAATTAGAGATAGGTAGGGAGTGACAAAGACGAACAGTGAAGTGATAAGTGTAATAAAATAAACAGCATATAGTCTTAAGAAAAAAGAGTGAAACAAGTGTGACAAACCCAAAATATAAGCACATGTTAAATGAGCAACTAAGTTAAGTATATTAGACTGATAATTGTGAATGTAAAAAAAAACAGAAAAAATATTATCTCAGTATAAAAATCACCAGGATGATTACTGTTATAAAAGAGATGGTGTAGGTATAGCACTCACCAAATTTGTTCATTTGTTAATTTAAAGAAAGAAGTTATTGGCTTAATGTTTAAGGCAATAATTACCAGAAGAAATAGTTTTACAGTAATATGTTAGTATGTTTTAAGTAAGTAAGGAATTTATAAAGAAAATAATAGCAATACCTTTATAAGAAATAATAGGCAAATTATATTAATTATGTGTAACGAAAGGGAACATGGCAGAATTATATTAAAACTTAGAAATAAGTAAATTATGTATTAGCATAGTATTATCCATTTTGGACTAAAACATTAATACATGGCTTAGACCAATCTTGTAAGATATCAAACTAATCTTTGAAAGAAAATAGGAACATCTATGTAAAGATTACGACCATTGAAATTATCCCCAAGTAAATATAGCCATTATAAAATATTTATTCAAATTAAACAAAAAATTCAAGGTTTGATAACAATGGGTTTATTTTGAGATCGACCAGGTAGAATAATTACGTTACCATGGAAACTGTGGAATAACAAGCCAAAAAATACCGTTAGATTTTTTACTGAATGTATGACGCTTTAATGGTATAGACGCTAATTTTCGAGTGACCAAAATTGTCCATTAAAACATAGCAAATATCAGAAAAAGTTATTAATAAGTGTATACCAAGATATAAGATAAAGACTGGAGCCATATTATTGAAGTTGAGGCCAAATTAACGGAAAAAGAAAATCAATTACTACCAGTTAAACTGAAAAAGATGCCTGATGTCCTGAACCCAGCAAATTAAAGAAGATTATAGTATAACCCATGAATAACAGATCGTATGAATTCGCCATAACTACGGAAGTGATAAGTACCTCTTAAATTACCCGAAATATATAAATAAACTCACGTTAATTATCTCACTAAAGGTCGAAATCTCACTGAACTGAAATTCATTACTTTCAGAGATTAAAAAGAAATTTAAGTCACTGACAATTTATAAACTAACCAATATAAACTGTTGTTAATGATCCATAACTTGTAAACACTTTTACGACACTGCGCTAAACAAATTACACCTACACAATATGTTAGTTAAGTTTACTTGATGTAAAGGTGTGTATTTTTATTGTTTTTAAAATATTTGTAATCCTTTGAACGTAACCTCAAGAACCTATGACAAACGACATTAATAATTTGTATACGATTTTCAACAGACGCCATCATTAAACGTCTGGTATCAATTCAAATATCGATTGTCAAACCCTGTAATTGTCTCATATAAATAACCGGAGCATTTGTATTAGAATAATTTGTATTAAATGAATAATAATCACTAATAAAAAATGTGTATGTATTGAGTGTAACCACGGTGTTATAATTTCATTAGGAGGTGCACAATATTCTATGTACATTTTAGCAGATGACTAACGATTTACACAGCCCACGCATCGAACTGCTGTGTGCTACAGTGGGCCTAGCTGGCGGAAATATTTGAATTATTCAAACTGCCTGAGCTGCGCTGGTCATACGCCTTTGAATTTTATTTTAATTGTTTTAAGAAAACAATTTGGCGCCACCGGGACTTTATCACCCCTAGTGAACATCAAGACCTGGTTATTCGTACGTTCGCAACGAACGAAATATACAGAAGTTGCACGCATTTGAACTACGGATCGAGAAGACACGTACACTCATTACACACAAATTATACATTATCCACATTTTGCAGAATAAAACGGTAGACGTACACACGATAACATTAAAAATTGACGCATCCAACGTGTGGCAGAATAACACTGTCAGAAAGACACATACAAGGATAGTTACAATATATATATTTTGTTTTGGTCAAATATGCCGCCCCTAACAATCTGCCGCCCTGGGCAATTGCCCAGTTTGCCCATACCTGTATCGGCCCCTGTTGAAGCTTTATTTATATGCTTTTCAGGGAACTTCACATAAAAAACCACATAATTGTGGAAATGTATCAATGAAATAGAACACAAATAATATAATTAAATGATATAGTACTGAATAGAAAATACAATATAAACTTGTAAAACATAGCATACATTAAGAGAAAAACTAAACAGACAAATATAATTAAACATTTCCCCCAACATCCAATATCTTCCCCGGTTTTCTTCTTTTTCGTGGCTACAGAATAAATTTTGCCCTCAAATCTTGATAACTGGTCATAATTTCGTTGGATATATTACGACGCGCTACAAAGCGTTTAATTGTCTCTAGGCCATTAACGATGTCACTAAAACACACAGGGTCCAAGTTGGTTCTTCGTCCATTTCCTGCTGAATGTTACCAGCAATCTCTGATATGGTCATGGCTTCCGTATAACAATGTTGACATAATTCTCAGATGAAACACGGCCTTCTAATCTTCCCCATTCCTCATCACCAACAAGAACATCACAGCTATCTCCATTATTACAGGCTTTGCTATTCCCGAATCTGGCTTTGCAAAATCAGTTGCAGACAGCAAGTTGCGATACTATGTGCCATGCAGCTGCAACGTAATGCATTGTCTGTTAGAAGAGAGCAGATCATTATGAATTTTTGCAAAAACAGAATTTAATACGCCTATACTGTAATTTCTTTAGATAGGCCTAAGCCTATAAGTATTTTACTTCCATATTCCTTAAGGAAATGGAAGTATGGTGATGGCAAAAAAAAATCGTGTTCGAGATTATTGCAGATTCTGATTGTACTACACTCAAAACATGAAAAAAAGTCGTTTTCCGAAAAGTGTCTGTGTGTGTGTCTGTCTGTGTATAGATTTTTTTTCTATGGCAAACGATAACTGCCGCAAATTCAAACAGAATCAAATAATTTTTTGCATACAGCCCTGATTTGTAGAGTACTCACGACCTATTGTTTTTGGTAAAGATCGGTTGAGGGAAAGGGGTAGTTTACCTGCAACGGTTTTTTTTATCAAGGGTATTTCCTATGGCATACGATAACAGCCGCAAATTAAAACAGAATCAAAAGATGATTTGCATACCGCCCTAAATTGTAGAGTTCTCAAGACCTATTGTTTTTGGTGAAGATCGGTTAAGGGAAAGGGGTAGTTTACCTGCAACTTTTTTTAACAAGGGTATTTTCTATGGCAAACGATAACAGCCGCAAATTCAAACAGAATCAAATAATGTTTTGCATACAGCCCTGATTTGTAGAGTACTCAAGACCTATTGTTTTTGGTGAAGATCGGTTGAGGGGAAGGGGTAGTTTACCTGCAACGTTTTTTATCAAGCGTATTTTCTATGGCAAACGATAACTGCCGCAAATTCAAACAGAATCAAATAATTTTTTGCTTACGTCAGTGAATTGTAGAGGACTCAAGGCCTTTTGATTTTGGTGAAGATCGGTTAAGGGGAAGGGGTAGTTTACCTGCAACCTTTTACGTTTTAACAAGAGTAAAGTACTTGAAAATTCATTTAAACTTTTTCAAACAATGGTAATTGTTGAAAATAAAATAATTTTGTTGCCAGGCAATAAAATTATAATTTTTTCATTTTAATGTAAATCATGTATAAGAGAAAATATATGTTGCTTGCCAGGCAAGCATATCTCAGTTATGTACGGTTAACGTTTCCATTTTATTATTATGACTACCGCAGTAAAAAGGCAGGGAACACACACACACACACACACACAAAATTCGCATTATTTCTGGCCTCATTCATGTTTATTTTCTTACATTTGCACGGTTTTTAAATGGAAAGTGCCGAACCCATACCAACATAACGCATGCAAGCCGAAAAAGTGTCCAGCGTGGATAGCGATTTGCTTCCTGTGGATCGCTGGGCAGTGTAACTGCACGTGTTTACAGAGGAACGATTCATAGACAGACTTTTCGTTTTTAGGGAATGAACCCTCTGCAAGATGCTGAGGGTCCATGAGTGACTTCGGAGCGCTCCTTCTTTCCGCGTGTTTGTTCTGTGAAACTTACACTGCAGATTCGCAGCTTTATTCTAAGCAACGCTCAATAGGAAATGTTGAAAATTTTTGTCCACGGTGTACCCTCATACACACTAAACCTGCTCTGATGTTTTAATTACGGACATCATAATATTAAAACTTTGGAAACTTGAGCACTACTTAATGGAGATCAATCATTAACTTATACAAGCCATTAATTTTATGCATATTTTTATATATATGTGTACAACGTTATTGGCAACAAAGAAGTAGTTTTTGTTAAAATTCCTTCCCGGGATATTTGGCCGTAGTCCAATGTTTTCTACAAAACCAGACGTTTCGGCAATGCCATCGACTTCCATCATCAGTGAAAATCGAGTGCGATAATGTGAGGTGGTATATGTTAGTGACCACAGTACTGTGGTTAAGGCTGAAGCAGTAAGTAGAAAGAAGTAGTTTCTATGGTAATATTTCATTTCGAAAATTATTTTAATTATAAATCTTAGAATATGGAAGTCATGTATGGTTCTCCATACCGATATTTACATGTGGATTACCACACTGGCTATACCTGGTATCACATAAATCAACTGTAAATTTTACAGTAATGCCAGAAAATCATGCTAGAACATAAAGGGTCATCATAAAAGAATCCCTGGATTAAAAAATCCTCTACTCCTCTCCTGATGTAAAAATCTTCTGAACCTACTGATACTAATTAATTTCAATATACATTCATTATTTAAGAAAGAGTACGCATTTGAATAATATGGTAAATATTGCTTTCACTTTTTACAAGTTAATTAAAATCACAATTAAAATAATTTTTTGTACTTTAAACCAAAAAAATCTTTTTTGTTCTAAAATCAATGACAATATAAGATTGAAAAAATAACGACACATTTTGAAGGTTCATAGATGCCTACAGCAGACATTTTATAGATAAAATTTAATGTTATTTAAGGTAAAAAACATGAGACATGCCGACAGGGTATACACAATTTGCATACCAAAAGTGTACATATACCTAACAGAACTTCTGAACCATATGGCTTAGGAACGACCGTACAGAGAACAAAAACAGGTTCATTTACAAAAGGGAAAAGACCGTGAGTATGAAAAAATTAAAGAGACAACAACAGCTGGCAAGGTCAGTGTTCTCAAACATCTATCAGTCTGTAGGATAACCGCCATGAAGAAAACAGTAAAACTTTAAATAAGTAAGTTCACTGTACGGAAAACAGTGAACTGTTTTGCTAAAACGCTACAGAATGTAATAGCCGGCAACAACGCTGGACGAAGGAGGTGACAGGGAGAAGCAGTGAAAGTGAGTGGCCTTGACGGGACTACTTCTATGCAGGGTACTCTAGCATCTTACGATAATGCCATTTGCAGAAAAAAATTCACTCTCATGTTCTTTCCAACCTGTTGCGGAACCATTTAACAGACATTTTCCAAGCATTCATGTTTCTGCCTTGAATACGCGTTCGCTTATTACTAGAATAGTTATACTAGTTCATTTATACACGAGCACTTTCAACAGTTTCAGTTGGTTTAGCCACATGTGAAGTTAACATTGAGGAGCAATCCCTAACTCTTTGGTGATGTCAACTCGCTTCTTACTCCATTTTTCCTTCACTACTTTCAAAATTTTAAATTCCTCAGTGATTGTAACACATTTCCTTTTCCTTCCACTCATTTCCCACTAACAATGTTACTCTAACAGAAACAGTAACAAACTGATGAGAACGAAGCGATGAAGGTTTATGAGCAGTGAACAAATACGGTACGTTTCTTGGAATCAAAGCTAGCTCAAAGGTTGCTCGACAATGGCCACCTCATCCGGACAGTACTAATTCATGATTTCCTAGAAATGTACAGTCTATCCAAAATATTAGCTTTTAGACACTAATTTTATGATATACGCGGTGTAAATGAAAGTAAATATTTAAATGTATAAATTAAGTTTTGTATCTCCAGCGATTTAAGAATGTGATCGTATAAGTGTCAAAAACGAATAAACAAAAAATGTATAACCAAAACAAAATAACACAGCACGTATAGGAATTTTGCCGGGACCTTGGAGAAAAAACGAGTAAGTGTGAAAAACGTAAAGGTGCGAAACGCATAAAAGAAGTTTTAGTGTATTTCTAATACTGTTCCTGCTTGCAAGACCAAGTGATGCTAGTATAGCATTCAAAAAGGAATTCAGGAAAACAGAAATGACTGGCCACTGTGCAGCTCTAAAAACATGGTAACGTAGATACTTGATGGTAATTTTAAATTATATGCAATTAAATTTTTTTTCTAAGCTTGTAAAATAAATGGAAAAGAAAATCACAGATTTTGCCTTTTTAGCTCTGATATTCTTCTCACACCATAAAACTGCAGATTATCCGTGAAGTATGGCAACTTTAAATTCAAGTCCAATCAGTCTTCTGAAAAAAGGGCAAATTTTTAACATTCATCACCACTTAACAACGTACTCAATATGATATCTGTCTTAACAACCTGATTACTCATTTTTAAACTGCCATTGCAATATTAGCTTGTCTTTATAATTAGTAAAGACTAGTGTAAAGTAAACTTGTGAACGACTATATCCTTACAGGATAGTACCTATGAAATACAGGTTTTTTTCTGGCCAACAGCTACCAACAGATTCTGAACAATATGCCTCACAGATAAGAATGAGATGGTTGAGAACTTCTCATTTATTGATGGTATCTGAAAGAGATTTCTTGCTAAAATTCTGATTACTCTACTTATAAAAAATGCATTTTAAAATGGCATATGTGATTGCTGATGCGAAAGAAGAATCATTAAAACAATTTCTTAAAGGATGTTTTATTGCTTTGCTGTTGAAACAATTTCTATTAAACAGTAATCACAAATCCAACTAATGATAATCGTGTAAACTGAAGTGAATGGTACAGGAATGGTGGCATAAACGAAAATAATTTAAATGCTGTGGCGATTATACAAAAACAATATCAACCAATACAATACTTAGGATCAGAAGTTGAGTGATAAATAATTATTTTGATTAATCTAAACTCATATATACAAGGAGTGTTCAAATTTAAATTATAATTATTTAAGTTAAATTAAATTTATTTTAATTATTATATTTGATTTGAGGTTCAAACAGAAGCAACAAATACTAATCTCCCTCAGTCCTTCAGCAACCAGGATAGATTGTTTGTTTTGTAAGTACAAGTGAAGTAGATGTGCATTCAAGTGTGGAATAAAGAATTATTATTAAAATTCATACAAAAGAAAACATGGAACCATCAAATATTTGTGAAAAACTTAGACAGTTTGGTCAAGAAACATTGTCAGACATAAACGTCTATAAATGGAGTAAAGTTTTCAAAATTGGCCGAGAACGAACCTCATCTATGATGCCCGAAAACACTGTCAACAGTAGATGGCTGACAGGATCAACACACTTAGTCCAAAATGTTTGTTAAATCATGGTGAGGTATATGGCATCTACATTATCAGTCTTGGTAGGGGAGACAGCTGTATCATAAATCAACTTCATTATTGGAAAGTGTGTGCACACTGGATTCCATGAATGCTGAGGACAAACAGAAGTAGACATGTGTACAGGTGGCTCATTCACTATTAGGACAATATGAAGAAAAGGTGGTTTTTTACAGAGAGCTGTCACTAAAATTGTCTTTTTAGCGTACAACTAAAAGAGCATAAATGCCAGAATCCTTTATCTCTCAAACCAAAAAAAGCAAAAACCGCTTTTCCAGCAAGAAAAAATTACGGCATCATTCTTTTGGGACATGGCAGTCATCACACACATTGATTTCCTGGCAGAACAGTAGACTATAAATGCCGAGCATTACAGACAGAATAATGTGCTCCTTATGTCGCCACCCATATGACGGCTACAATTTGAAAACAAAAGTGGGCCATTCTCCCCCATCTGCCCTATGGCCTTCCCTCGACTTTCATTTTTTTGGAATCTTAAGAGAGTTCTATGAGGGAAAAATTTTTGTTTCAATGAAGAAATCATTGAAGCTGTTTGAGAGCCAGTGGGTCCTCTGCCAAAAGAATTTTTTTTCTCAAGGAATATGTAAGCTGACACCAGTGCTTTGAAAAGGATGGAGAGTGTTTAAAAATGATTATATGTACATTAGTATTCTTACATTACTTTTTGAATAAATAATAAATTATAATTTAAATCTGAACACTCCTCATATATACACAACTGTCTATAAACAGTGTGTGTGTGTAAAATATTTGCTCTTACACTTAAATAATAGTTATAATATTATAACATCGCCAAATTCAGATCATATTTGATATCTATAAGTACAGTAGAACTTGGCTAATTCGAACGTGCATAATTCAAATTCGTGGATAATTCGAACTTTTACCGTGGTCCCTTGAATATCCTATGTAAAACCATGCAAAAACATCGTCTGTAATTCGAATTTTTTTTTGGTTAATTCGAAATAAAAATTTTGCTCAAACTACAAAAATCGCCTGCTGTATGGGCTAGACCACGTAATAATAGAGACACGACTGGAAACAGACAAGCAGGCATCGCCCTTTGTGAACAGACGCTTGTCCTTTGTGTCAAATTTGTGGAATTGCCGTCAGTATCTGGCGATGACACATGACTGGCTCGTGTAACAGTACCGTCCGCCATTGTCCCTGGTTCCACGCCTCGTCAGTCAGCCACCCTCACTGTTGCTTTCAGTTCAGTCTGCCTGCATTCATGGAAGTGTTAAGTCTTTTTGAGTTTCTACTGTGCGAGCTGTGTCCTGTAGTTAGAGACCGTTCCTTTCTTCATACAGTACTGTATATACAGACTGGTGTGTTTTAGTGACGCTTATTGTGCAGTTTTATTGTGTTGTGTGTTCATCATGGCCCTTTCAAAACCAACACGGACCCAATACAAATCACTGACATTTGCTGAAAAAGTTGCCGTTATACGGAAAGTGGAAAAGGGACAAAAAAAGAAATCTGAAATTGCCAAGGAATTCGCGATACCGCCAAATACGCTGTCAACGTATCTAAAAAATAAAGGGAAGATTTTGAATAGTGTGTGTAAAGCCAGCGACAAAGATAGGAAAAGAGCGCGAGGACCAGAAAATCCTGACGTGGATGAATGTGTACTGAAGTGGTCTAAGCAAGCAAGGGACAAAAAAATTCCAGTCAGTGGGCCCCTCGTCAGAGCCAAAGCTGAGGAATTCGCATCTAGCTTAGGGAAAAATGATTTTAAGGCCAGCACTGGTTGGCTCGATGGTTTTAAAGAAAGGAATTTCTTTCAAAACTGTTTGTGGGGAAAGTGGATCTGTTGACGTTGAAGCTGCAAATTCATGGAAAGACGATTTGTTGCAAATGATTTCTGATAGAGGCGCTAAAGACATTTTTAACGTAGACGAGACGGGCTTATTCTTCAAATGCACCCCCGACAAAACACTTGCTTTTAAAGGAAAAAGTTGTAGTGGCGGCAAACACAGCAAGGAGCGCATAACACTTTTATTCGGAGCAAACATGGATGGCTCGGAAAAACTGCCTTTGCTAATGATAGGGAAGTCAGCCAACCCACGTTGTTTCAAAAATGTAAAAACGAAACCAGTTGAATACAAATCAAACAATAAAGCTTGGATGACAGGTGAAATTTTCGAAAGATGGCTTTTGAAAACCAACAGGAAATTTTGAAATCAAAACAGAAGAATCGTCTTGTTTATTGACAACTGTACAGCGCACAACACTATTCCTCTGATGGAAAATGTAAAGGATGTGTTTTTCCCTCCAAACATGACTTCAGTAGTTCAAGCTATGGACCAAGGTGTAATAAAAAATTTTAAGCATTTTTACAGACGGCTTGTGGTCCAAAACATTCTGTCAGTTGCTTATTTAGATGAGCACGAAAATATCAAGATTAACATCCTTCAAGCTGCCCGCATGTGCAACAGTGCTTGGGACTAAGTTACGCAAAAAACAATTGCTAATTGTTTTCGTAAAGGTGGTTTCTGCCACATTGAAGGTGAAGAGGAGAATAAAGCTGCTAGAGAAGTCGTACCCACTACGGATAACTGGGAAGATGTTGGACATGATGCAGGCATTCGTTACGAAGAGTTTGTAAACATGGATGAAGACTTGGCGGTGTGCGGTGAACAGACGGATGCGGAGATCGTGGCTGATGTTATGAACATAAGAAATGATGGTACATCTTCAGATGAAGAAGGGGACCAGCTAGAACTTCCAGAGATACCGATTCCAACGGCTTCAGAGGCATCAAATTATATTCAAGACTTGAGACGGTTTGTTGAAGGAAAGCAGAACGTAAGTGACGCTATTTTCCAAGCACTTAATAAACTTGAAGAGTTTACTACAACTCAGTGTATTAACTGCAAAATGCAATCAAAAGTTTCTAGCTTTTTTAAAAAACTGTGAATGCTATATTTTGTACTGAAACGTGTTTATACGTTTGTAATACATATGTATAAGGAAATTGTTTAATAAAATAACATATTACTTTACTGAATTTCGGTTTTTGATTTGATTTTTCTACCCTTATTAAAAGTTTTCCTAATTCGAATTTTTGGATAATTCGAATTTTTTACTGGTCCCTTCAGCTTCGAATTAGCCAAGTTCTACTGTATATAAGAAATGCAAAAAAGTAATATATTTTAATAATTAAATAATGAAGAGAATAAAAAATATAAAATGTAATTAAGAAAGAAGGAGGAAGAATAGTAAACCAAAGGTGATTATTAAATAAAAATACAGACTAGACTGACAGACAAATGACTTTGACCCAACCCCAGAGATTGGCCAGATAATAACCAAAATAAAGTGAAACAAGATGGAAGTGAAGGAGAAGAAAAATGAAATTAAAAATGGAACAAACCAACTATAAAGAAAATAAAGTGAACCAAGGTGATAAAACACAGACAAATAATGTAGAATAGGGAAGGGAGAGATGATACCAGCAAATATCATAAAGGAAACGAAACCAGTAAATAACCAATATAAAAAAGAAATATTAGTATTGACTAAGTGACAAATGTAATTCATAATTAATAAAACACCGATAAATAAAAATACACTAACCCAAGAATTAGTAGTATATGTAAGTAAGAAATCTAGAAAGACATGAACTTATTAGATATAAATAAAATTTGTAAAGAAAGAAAGAGATAGTGAGAAATAAACTGAAAGTAAATAAGTGACAAAGAAAAATAATAATAGGGATTACCCACCAATAAACGCTTAAAATAAAAAGCTTAAAAAGTGCGGATAGTGAAAGTGTAAATACCCCAAAATAATGTTTGAATCAGTGATAAACACCAATTAATTAAAAGTGAAAGTGATGGGTGAAAAATGATACTGTAAATGATAGTAGTATGATTAAAAAGATAGTAATAGATAAGAAAACACTTAATAAATCAATGATGAAACAATAAATGATTTAAGAGTGAGCTTATAAGAATTATATAGTTAAGGGTAATTAGAAATAGTATTTAGATTAGATATAGATAAAGGATACGATATTATTCAGGGGAGAAAGCCCATGTAAGAAACAGTTTGTGTTAACATGGAATGGAGAAAGAGATTAGTAAAGAAATAAGAAATTCAGAATGCAATTAATAAACACCCTATGTTAAGGGATAATAAATTAAGTAAGTTTGAAAGAAGTGATGATGTTTCTCACTCAAAATAATAGTAAAGGAATGAAATGTATGTTAAAACCAACAGTACCTAATAACTGGTAAAGAATTGTTCATTTTAAGTTTATGAATAGGATATGACTGAAGGAAGCTTACAGTCCATAGGCCTAGTTGTTATATTTTATGTATTAAGGAATAGTAAATAATAGCCACCTTGTTGACGATAGCAAATTGTATAAATAAGCAGATAAATCAATTCAGAAATATCAAACACTAGAAAATCAGTTAGGAAATAATTGACAAGCCAAGACATAGAAAATAATCTTGACACATAATCAGAACACAAACAAATTCAAGACACAATAACCACTAAACGAATCAATTATAACAACAGAACAAAACACTTTGTAGTAAAAAGAAATATAATTAGAATATAATAGGTAAGAATAATCAATGGCTACTTAGGTCTGGGAAATGTCTAACTGTCAATAACAAATAACTGCAAATTGTGTAAAAACAACCAGGAAATTAATAAATTCAAGGCGAGTAAATAGCCAAGAATAATTCGTAAATCAGTTTAAAGGAAAAATATTAGAATAAGAACTTAAATTAAAGGAGAAATGTAAATACTAAATATTAACATAAATGTACAAACATCAATATTTTATAAAACCCTACCTTAAGGGATATCAAATTAATCTTTGAAAGGAAATAATAACAGTAGTGATAATATTTAATATGTAGGGAAGATGATAGAAGAATATAATCAATAAGAAGATATACAGCTATTTTGAATAAACATTCAAATTTGATAACAATGGTCATAAATCAGAATTAACCAATCAGGATTAATTGGTTACTATGACGACAGACGTTTGGTTACTAATTTACCGTTAGATTTCTTTACTCGTAATGTGACGCTCTTGTTGAATAGAGACTGTTAACAAACTTCTCTTTTGCATATTTAGATTTTAATTTATTATTTATTTTTATTGTAATTCGCATTGTACTTACCATACATCCGGTGTGAACATGTGGTTTTACCACCTGCATTACTTTTATCACTAGGGTCCAGGGCTTCGTTAAACGAAAGGCACAGGCAGTTGGGTTTTAGAAATAACAACTTACACAGCATTGAGTTAAACAACTAGTGGTTTATTTCGATTTGTAATACTTAATTTTGATGAAACAAAATGGAGTCATCTCCCAACTAAAAACAATTAACAAAATGGCGTCGCTACTGCTTCCGCCTTCTCAGTATATTCACATCTCATGTTAATATTAAATTATCTCGTGAACTACCTTTATACGCGATCATTGTATTATACTGCAGTATCTATTTTACATTTATTTATTACATTTACTTGTTTTGAAGAAACAAACAAACCAACACTTCAAGTAAGGTTTAGATACCGGCATCCTTTCACACTCACACACTCATTTTTGTATGACATACATTGGTTATCGGTACATGTTTGATTACTTAGAATTCTTTGAGCTCATTTATGATTGTTATAAATTTTGAATTTTGAACTTCCCTGCAATGTTGTGGTGGTGGCGTTCCTCAGACGTTTTCCATGATTGGCGGCGGATGTTCGGCTGAACTTTGTAGTCTGTCTGTCTATGGTTTCACTGAATTTACATTACTTCATTCTAAACTGTGCACTGAATTTAGTTATCTGCTTTGATTACATTTTTACAAGTTTTGATCACTTCTGCTGGCGAGAATTTGCCAGCACACAATTGAGTGTGTATACGCTCTCACTGCTGGATGAAGACTGGGGCTGGATGCTATGCACATTTTGCGTAAGTGTGTGTGCATCTACGTCATTGTCTTTTGTTTCATATGGCTAACGCCCTGGTTTCGCGTCATAGTTGTTACGTCATTTATATTTTTTAATGACGCCCTGCATTGTTGACCAATGAAAAGTATATTAAGAGCTTGTGTCGACTGTCACATACGCTTGACCTTGGAATCGTCCCGCACCGATGTAACTGCGTTGTTTTCGTTAAACAAAGGGAAAATTGTTCTACCCATGTACATGTGTGCAAAATACAATAAAATAATACCTTTTGTACCATAAATATGAAAACAGGCTTTTGTCCTGTTACAAAACCCCCTCAATGAAAGGTTTTATGCCGAAGCATAAAAACTTTCACTGACCCATTCACACTTCCTAACGGGATCAGCCCAGATATGTTGCCACAACCACCTGTAGTGTTTATATAGAAAAATTTTAATCACTTACCCTTGGTCCAATGATGGTGACAGTACCCATCTGACCTTACTGGACTTCTCAGGAGAGATTCCAACACCATAAGGCCATTAGGCACTTAACGTTCCTGCTCTGACGCACCGGCCAGCTCAGGACCGCCGTCACAACATCACTAAACTCTGAAACATGAAATACAAAATTTTAAAATAGTGGCCTTATCTATTCCCATATCCACAACTGATATGTCTCCCCTTAGATGCATTGGTTTGTGTTTTGAGGCATTGGTTTTCTTACTACAAAATTTTCAAACAAGTAACAAGATTTAAAAACAGAATGGCCTTCTCCTTTCATCTTACCATTTTTACCAAAATTGGCCTTCAGTCATTACTAATTTACTCTTTCCATCACAAGAGAAAAATATATATTCTTATAGTAAAACCATAACACGTAAAACAAACCTTTTAAATTTCAAAACAACAACTATTTATCTCTCCTATATAAAATTCAAAACATAATTATTATGGCGAATAAACTGATTCCTTAAATTTTATTATTTAACTTTCTGATCATATTATTTCTTCGCAACAGAATCAAACTAGATTTTTGTTCAAAACCATTTTTAACCTTATCTTTTCAACATGTTAACATTTGTTACCGTCGCTACTAATAACAATAAAACAAAGTAAAACATTAACACTGTAACTCTTATGTTCAATACTATATTTATATTTTACTCAAATTCAACTTCACACTTACCTTTTATCATTGATCTGGCCGGATCGAGTAGGGGAGGTACACCCATTTCGTTCGACGAACTGTGACAGCACATAAAACGAACTAAGGTTTTGAAAGAAACTAACTCTCAATTTTTTGGAAGAGAAATTATGTTTTTGTTTATTAACCAGAAATATTGAATCTATTATTCTTCCATTTATACAATTTCCAATTTCATTTTTATGGGTTTACCTGGTTTTTAAAAATTGTGTAACTACTATAACTTACGTACTATGCTTAACTTCTATTATTTACTTACATTAAAATAGCCCAACCTGCACACGCGCTACTCACATTCTAAAAACCCCTCATATAAAAACTCATAAAAACACCCCCTTGTTATGTAAAATTAGCGCCATAATTCGTTAGTATGTAACATTACATGTGTTGCGTCGTATTGCCCGACCACGTTTTGCGTTTAACAAAGTCTTTCATTCTCCGGCTTTTTTCAAGCGTGTAGCATTTAATCACGATCAATAGGTATTCATCGTCACTACAGGCACTGTTGTATATGTTTTCTTAAACTCACATAGTTATTTAGTCGGCCGACTTAAGAAGAAATACGGAAATTTTGCCCGGGCACAAAACTGATATCAGCCACGCATGGCGTGGGTAGTTAGTCGACTGGGCCGTCACCGAGAACGTAACAGGTACAGCTTGCTTTCTTTGGAGGGAAGCTGTTGGTCACTGCCCCCCGCTTTGCGTCGTCGTTCATTGCTCATATGCTGTTGTGTAACCATTTTATATATGGAATGGAGCTGATATATTTGTGTGACCAGCGGCCGATATTGGACTTGGCTATGCTGATGTCACCAACAGTAGGCGGAGTTTAATGCGACTTCCGGGAGGTCTTAGAGAAGACGACGAATATTTTTACGCTCTGGCCATCTTGAGTTTTTAGTTAGAGCGTCCTTTGAGCGCGTGCAGGTGTAGTTGCGCTTGAGCGTTGACACACATTTACAGAGTTCTGCGAATTTTTAAGGTGGCAAATTCTTCACCGCATTACTCAACAACAACCTGCGTCTTATTGCTTTGTTTCACTGTTCTGTTACACTGACTGTTATACTGACACATACGTTGCACAATAATACATTTATTTCGTAATATTTTATCCAAACCCGCCCAAAAATGAACTGAATAAAATTATATAATTGCCCCAAACGATTAAAATAAAACACCCAAAAATTGACCCGCTACAATACCCCCTCGATGAGAATTCTGCTGTTCATGACAGAAGAAATCTCATCGATAACCCCGAAGAGGACCGGTGAGGAACTGGCGCCAATAACCCCCTGGTTCTTAATCTCATGGGTACACGACCCCCCTGGCTCAGCGACTATGGACTCATCTGAACGAGATCACTGGACTTCTCCGTAAGAGATCCCAACACCGAGAAATCGAACAGACTCGCACCACGGCGCGCCTCGCCTTCTAACATGCTACCCCCAGAAATCCTCAATCCCTGGCTAAAATTATTCCAGCTCCTCCGCCGATATGTTTCCCCTTTTTTGCAAGCTGGGCTGCCTTTAGCAGATACTGGGCTCACACACACTAATATTAATGTTACCATAACACATTAAAGGTAAAAAATTGCTTTTAAGATTTATTAAAATTTTAACAAAAAATTCAAAATTCAAAAAAATAATCTTTTATCAAAAAATTCTCTTCCTGGTTTTTCTAATTTTTTTTTTTTTTTTGTTTCAAATGACTTAACCTAGACATTTCTACTAATATAAACACATCCTTACTCTAACATGAGAACCATTTATAGTCTACCAATACAATGTAATACAATAAAATAAACATGATTAATGCACACATAATAAAAGAATCATTATCCAACATATTCATTCGCTGGCAGGCGAAAAATCAAGTTTTTTTTTTCTAAAAAAAAATTAAAATTTTCAAAAATTTTAAAATTCCAAAAAAATTTAAATTTATTCATTAAAAAATTTTATTAAATTTATTTATTAAACAACATTTATTAAAATTATTCAAATATTGGTTTGAATTAATCAAACAAACAAATTAAAATTGGATTCCTACTATACAAGCTTAGTAGGTGTATGACCTCATCAGCTGATCGAAACTAGGTCAAGTCCAAAAACCCTTGACCTACATATGTTATATATAAGTTCTGAAAACACATTGAACATTTGTAATATCCTAACTTGAAATACAAACATAATAAAACAAAATATTTAAAACAAACAAAATATTAATATAATGATCATCAACTTGCTATTTAAATTATTTAAAACAACCAATTCTTAATTTTACATTATTTTCAAATTTTATCAAAATTCTGTCACTGGTGAAAAAAAATAAACAATTGTATATTCTTTATCATGAATCTCTCTTTTTGCTTAACAATCTTACGTTAATCTACTGTGGGTGATGTAAATTATTCATTCTCATTTACTGTATTACTAGATCTGTATACATATATAATCTTTACCTCTCCCTATGGCTCTAATATTAATCAACTTCAACTCCCATGACACCCATCTCTACCAAAATATCTACTAATCAAGACACTCTAAACCCCAACTTATCATTTAACACAATTCGCCACCTTCTCTACATATAAAATACTCTCTAACCCTTGTACATAGGATACGTGTTTCCCCTACCCAAAAACTCAATTCCCTTTATTTGGCGGCCCGGATTCTACCTAAGGCGGCCCCTTCCCCACAAAAATCTATCCCTATCCCGTCCCAACCTTTGTTGCGGACTCCCCAAATACACCACCCCTAATACAAAATTGCCATCCCCAAAAATCTCAATCTCATTACATTACTACAAATACACAAAATAACCTCATTAACTATAAAAACAACAATATGTCACTCAAAATCTACATAAAGTCTCCATTACCCCTGTGTCAATATCAATACTTCACAAAACTCTGTTATATTACATTAACTCAAAAACAACATTACATCATATTCATCTCTATCATTTCAAATTCAACTTTTAATTCAATTCGGACAGGTCTACATGTCCCATAAAACATTTATCACCCATCAATTATCTTTTATTAATTTGCATAAATTATTGTTATTTTATTTCTCATATTCTTTTTATCTTTACTTCAACATATCTGTAATACGTTAAACATTAATTACTTGTAACATTTACAAACCAATATACCAGTGACGTTATTGCTGATCAGCTGATCCTCCTAACACAATGAAAATACATCTTAAAATTGAACAAATTACATGGAATATACATATTTATTTTTATTTATTCTCCCTTCTCACCTCACTGTTTCCAATTTCTCTGATTCTGGTTATTTATGTTAGCCTGCCAGACGATTTACTTATTGGCTTAGGAAAAAACATACACACATCATGAAATTAACTATTTTTACAATACCTATACCTAACATACAACAAGTAAACACTACATTTAAAAACGCATAATGAACACCTTATTTTTAAATATCTAAGCAGCTAGTTACCTGAACAGAGCACAAGCAGTTTTATTTGAATTAAACTTTGAATAAGCAAAAACTTTTAGGTCATAAACTTTCAATTCGTGACTCCTTTGCGTCACCTCCCAGCCACACACTCTATTTCAAATTATGGAGGACTGTCTCGCCCTTTCGCTTCCACAGAGACTGTATATTTTGGAGCAGGTTATGCCTCTCCGTGTCTCTGCTTCCGCTATTAAGTTTAAAGTTGTGAACATCAACATGTTCTTGTTTTATAATCATACACCCTTAAAACGGATCTGCCACCTGGCTCTGCTGTTCCTCCTCGAACAGAGTGGCAGCCGCTGTTCCATAGTTTCCGGGAGATTTCCTCTAATTGTCCCCCCATTGAATTTCAAATATATACCAATTTCAAGTCAGCTATGGTCAAGGGACTTGATATGACCATAGCTGGCCGCTAGCCAAAACCACGGTTAGTGCTGGTAAGGCAGTAACCGCCCGAAAAGTCGAGGAAATCTGAACTTTCATTTCACTGCCTGTTTCACATCAATATTATTATGTGCAACACGTTATTTAGTATTGTGTGTAAAATTTTTGTTTTACACGGGTAAGGTGTGCCGCACATTCATCGCCAGTTTGGCCTCCGATGGAGGTAACACTCACGGTTACCCCCAACCCATTTCGCTACCTAAGAGAGCACAGGCCACCCCCTTAATAGCCACTTAATAATTAATTACAATTGAAAACTAATTAAAAATTTCTTTTGTATACATTATCATATAATATTTGCATCAACAACCATTTAACCCATTCATAACCTTTTACCAATTGACTTTCTTAAAATTTTCAAAATTTATTATTAATAATTATTAAATATCACGTTTCATTTATTATTAAAATTTTTAATTATCATATTTATTCAACACAATGATTGCATTAAAATTTCACTATTGCATTAACACCTCAATCACACCTGTAAACATTTTTTATTATACATGATTATAAAATTTTCATACTTACACTCCATTTAACACGATATACCCACAAAACATAATCACTACCATCTCTGAAACATTTTACACAAAATTAATTTAAATTAAACAATTCGTCATTCATTACCAAATTTCCCACTCTCATGACATAAAGTAAATTCATAAAAAATTAATTAATTAACATTTAAACAAGCAATCAAAATATTTAAGCATATCGAATTGGTTTAAATTAATTAATGACTGACAATATAAATTATATAGTTATCGAAACAATCACCATTAGTCACTTACTGTTTTCAAAATTAATTCTAATATCTATTTAACTTGCAAATATTTCAATATTATTATCACAACAATCATCTTACATGCACACATATGAATTCACTATATTTTATTTACAATCTCTTGTTATTTATTGTTCAGTTTTTCCGCACTTCATTTGTCCCATTCTGCCATGTCAGAAAACCATAAAACAAAATATTTATACTGTCTTTTATTGTTTTAATAGTTTAACCTCCATCGTTCCAAATCAACCTTGGTTCTACATAACATCGTTCAATTTTATCAGCACACAAATGACTGTTTTGTGTGTTGTAACCAGAAAAACTAACTTCAATCAACTTATTCACATACTCGTTAAACCAGTCTACGTTAGGTATTTTTGTCAAGTCTCCGTCATTAAATTCATTAACTATTGGGTTAATCATTTTTATTAAATCATTGTAATCATTATCATTCACATATATTTCTAAACTTTCCTTCCATTCATCATACTTTCTATTTAAGTCATATATTTCTGTTCCTTCATTAACACACAATTCTCTGTTTACATCTCTCTCTTCATAACCCCAAATCACACTCTCAAAAGTATTACAGACAGAGGGTATAAATTCAATTAAATCTTTCCTGACTTCTCCAGGAAAAACAAAAAACTTCAAAAAACAATTATTTGTAGCACATTTGTCTACACAATATATACGTGAAGGTCTTCCTTCACCCCCCATTCTACCTCGTAAACAATTTACCCCCTGTTTCATACCTGTAATATAACTCTCTCTCCACTCTCTCTCTAACTCCTTAACACACATTAACATTTCATAATCACATTCTACAACTTCATTAGTACTCTCAGATATTATATTTTCAATGACATTATTATCAACATCATTATTATTTATTAATTCATTACCTAATACAACATTGTCATTACAACTTTCGTTTGTATTACTCGTACTTGATTCTACTTTATTCAGACTATTTCTTGTCATTTCATTGGCATTTTCAAGACATACATTCTTGTCTTGTATGTTATTTATCAACTCGTCAAATTTTATATTTATATTTTGCTGAAACTGAATATTCTGTTCTTTAATTTCATTAAAAATAATATCGTTTTTAATATTCTGCTGTTCGCATTTTATTTTCTGTTCTTTGAATTCGTTACTTAAAATCTCAAGTTTCTCGTCATTTCTATCAAGACGCTTATTTAATTTGTTGTCCATTTTTCGTAAAAAACTCATTATATCTAGTTCCTCTGATTGTTTACTTTTATTAATTGAAACGGGGGTCAACTGGATCCCCGAATCAGCATCTGTTTCGCTTGCTTGTGGTTGAGACGCAATCGGAGTGGAATGAACTATTACATTACTGCCGATAACTGTTTCTGCAACAGTACCCGTCTCCCCCCTCAACATACCACTTTCATCAAGCGATTGCGACTCAAGGCCACTTTCACTCATAATTGAATTTACTATACTACTTTTTTCTGTATTCTCGGACATTTTTACTTTATCTATTTTGTCTTACGTAACAACTACCAATGATTAGTCTTTTTTCAAAACTGATATTACAACATCAATTTACTTTCTCCACCGTATTCCGTTCAATGTACTGTCACATGTAGGCCGTTGTAATAACTTTTTTTTTTTTGTTATATTACATCCTGGTCACGCGGTACCAATTGTAACTTTTGTAATTCAATACTATTTATATTTTACTCAAATTCAACTTCACACTTACCTTTTATCATTGATCTGGCCGGATCGAGTAGGGGAGGTACACCCATTTCGTTCGACGAACTGTGACAGCACATAAAACGAACTAAGGTTTTGAAAGAAACTAACTCTCAATTTTTTGGAAGAGAAATTATGTTTTTGTTTATTAACCAGAAATATTGAATCTATTATTCTTCCATTTATACAATTTCCAATTTCATTTTTATGGGTTTACCTGGTTTTTAAAAATTGTGTAACTACTATAACTTACGTACTATGCTTAACTTCTATTATTTACTTACATTAAAATAGCCCAACCTGCACACGCGCTACTCACATTCTAAAAACCCCTCATATAAAAACTCATAAAAACACCCCCTTGTTATGTAAAATTAGCGCCATAATTCGTTAGTATGTAACATTACATGTGTTGCGTCGTATTGCCCGACCACGTTTTGCGTTTAACAAAGTCTTTCATTCTCTGGCTTTTTTCAAGCGTGTAGCATTTAATCACGATCAATAGGTATTCATCGTCACTACAGGCACTGTTGTATATGTTTTCTTAAACTCACATAGTTATTTAGTCGGCCGACTTAAGAAGAAATACGGAAATTTTGCCCGGGCACAAAACTGATATCAGCCACGCATGGCGTGGGTAGTTAGTCGACTGGGCCGTCACCGAGAACGTAACAGGTACAGCTTGCTTTCTTTGGAGGGAAGCTGTTGGTCACTGCCCCCCGCTTTGCGTCGTCGTTCATTGCTCATATGCTGTTGTGTAACCATTTTATATATGGAATGGAGCTGATATATTTGTGTGACCAGCGGCCGATATTGGACTTGGCTATGCTGATGTCACCAACAGTAGGCAGAGTTTAATGCGACTTCCGGGAGGTCTTAGAGAAGACGACGAATATTTTTACGCTCTGGCCATCTTGAGTTTTTAGTTAGAGCGTCCTTTGAGCGCGTGCAGGTGTAGTTGCGCTTGAGCGTTGACACACATTTACAGAGTTCTGCGAATTTTTAAGGTGGCAAATTCTTCACCGCATTACTCAACAACAACCTGCGTCTTATTGCTTTGTTTCACTGTTCTGTTACACTGACTGTTATACTGACACATACGTTGCACAATAATACATTTATTTCGTAATATTTTATCCAAACCCGCCCAAAAATGAACTGAATAAAATTATATAATTGCCCCAAACGATTAAAATAAAACACCCAAAAATTGACCCGCTACAACACTAACCATTAGCATTGTTACATTTACATTACACAATTCACATTTAAATAACTTGTATCAAAACTTTATAACCTTATTATTATCAACTCTCTATTCAACTTTTAATTAGTAAACATTTATTGTATCATTAGATTCTATAAAAAAATTTCAAATTTATTATTAACTTTTCTGTTACATCACCTTTCTACTATGAATTTTCTTTTTCTAACCTTTTCATCAATACTTATCTAGTTTGGACGATTCTCTATTATCCACTATTATCTATATCTTATTTTGGCATTTATCTATCTAACCTTACTCACCTTCCTTTCTAACAACCATTAACATATTATGACACAAATATCTCTCAATTATAAACTCCTTCACTAATTCCACTTACCTCTGACACCGCTCGTCTTTGTACTAGGATGTGTGTTCCCAACCTGGCCATATACATACCTAACCATTTTCCCTCCCACAAATATCGGCAAACACTCCCTTAACTACTCTATCCCCTGCCACAACGCCGCACGCTGATCACTCCTTACACCACTACCCTTACTACAAAATATCATCATCAATAAATATATTCACCATTCACATTACTCACCTCTCTACATATAATCACTACTACTGTGTCCCTAAAATATCTAATACCCTCTTTGTGTATTATCTGTATCTCAACTCCTTATTCTCTCTAACTCCCAATAACTCTGTTTAACTAGCTCAAATACCTTTATTTTTAATAATCATCACCCAGGCTCTATCCCTCTTTAACACTTTACATTACTGTGATCATTGACCGTTGCATTAGAAAATTCATCCCTCACCTACTAATAACAGTACAGCTCAATATCCAAATATATTACATGTTTAATCATTTATTATCCATTAGAATCTAAATCTCATAATTATTTAAAATCATTATCAAACTTTCTTCAATTATTTACAATTCTACAGTACATGGTTTACATAAAAAATACATAAAATACACAACATCAAGAACACACAAATACATTGACATTAATACACAAAAAAATATACAATCCAAAACTATCATTTAATCATTTGCCATAAATCAGTTCATAAAAACAGTCCATCTTGAAATCACATTATCACATAATTAAATGTTCATTAACACAATAAAATATCTATCCTCCATTATTGAACAATAATCTTATCTTAGGTCTATACAACTTATTTATTATTGGATACCTTATATTATCATTATAAAAGTACCAACTATTCCAATTTTTATCATTTTCCGCAAACTCATATAATTCATGATCGGGTATGGTTCTATCACCTTCAGTATAATTAGTCATAATCAGGTAATTTACAAAGTCATTATTTTCACTATCATCTTCTACTACTGTTATATCAGTTTCCACCCAAGGTAAGTATTTATTATAATTATCAACCATCTCTACTCCTAATCTTTCCATAAACTCTTCATACTTTCTACTCATCTTAAAAATCTCTATTTCTCTCTTTCTCTCAATATATCTCTCTCTATCACACCAAGCTACATTCTCTCTTTCTATACCTGTAGGAGACACTAACTCACTACTACTGCACCACCTGTGAAGTGCACTAAAAAAACCAGGGACAACTTTATTTGTAGACCTATCGTCTTCCAAATATACACTGAAGGCACTCTCGTCCTTCCTCAACACATGTACTTCACCCCCAACTACATCATTAAGGGAAAATCTACCCCCTGCAACTCTTTTACAATTATACTCTCCCTCCAGTTTTCTCTTTAACATTAACATTCCATCATTATCATATTCTATTCCCCATAAAATCTCATTATCACTACCAATGTTCACATAATCATTTTCTAATATCATATTTTTATTTTTATTATTACAATTCTCCCCCCTACTTACCTTGTCGTCTTTGTTTATATCTAATTTGTCTATTTCCCTCTTATTTTCGAACTCTATCTCATCTAACTGTGCATGTATCTCATTTATTCTTTTATCCAAATTACAATTTTGCCTTTTTATTTCATTAATGTCACTTTTTAAATCGCTAAATTTCTCGTCAAATTTGTTATTTTGTATTTCAAAAAGTGTATGCATTATTTTTACAATCTCGTTCTCTTCAGTTCTTTTGCTTATGATTGGTGTTGATTGATCACCTTCGCTCATAATTTGCGATTCGGTAATACTCATATCACTGTTGTTTGCCATTTTAATATAATATTTGGTCAAACTTTCTTTATTTTTAATTATTGCTTTCTATTTCAATTAAACAATAACATAACCTCTCATTGTAATGTTACGTGCTATGTTTTATTATTTCGGTACCAACCGTCTCTGCACTTTGGTTCATTTATATAAAGTAATCTCTTATATAAAGTCCGTAGTTCGGGCGGCATTTGTTAACAAACTTCTCTTTTGCATATTTAGATTTTAATTTATTATTTATTTTTATCGTAATTCGCATTGTACTCACCATACATCCGGTGTGAACATGTGGTTTTACCACCTGCATTACTTTTATCACTAGGGTCCAGGGCTTCGTTAAACGAAAGGCACAGGCAGTTGGGTTTTCGAAATAACAACTTACACAGCATTGAGTTAAACAACTAGTGGTTTATTTCGATTTGTAATACTTAATTTTGATGAAACAAAATGGAGTCATCTCCCAACTAAAAACAATTAACAAAATGGCGTCGCTACTGCTTCCGCCTTCTCAGTATATTCACATCTCATGTTAATATCAAATTATCTCGTGAACTACCTTTATACGCGATCATTGTATTATACTGCAGTATCTATTTTACATTTATTTATTACATTTACTTGTTTTGAAGAAACAAACACAAACCAACACTTCAAGTAAGGTTTAGATACCGGCATCCTTTCACACTCATTTTTGTATGACATACATTGATTATCGGTACATGTTTTATTACTTAGAATTCTTTGAGCTCATTTATGATTGTTATAAATTTTGAACTTCCCTGCAATGTTGTGGTGATGGCGTTCCTCAGACGTTTTCCATGATTGGCGGCGGATGTTCGGCCGAACTTTGTAGTCTGTCTGTTTATGGTTTCACTGAATTTACATTACTTCATTCTAAACTGTGCACTGAATTTAGTTATCTACTTTGATTACATTTTTACAAGTTTTGATCACTTCTGCTGGCGAGAATTTGCCAGCACACAATTGAGTGTGTATACGCTCTCACTGCTGGATGAAGACTGGGGCTGGATGCTATGCACATTTTGCGTAAGTGTGTGTGCATCGACATCATTGTCTTTTGTTTCATACGGGTAACGCCCTGGTTTCGCGTCATTGTTGTTACGCCATTTATATTTTTTAATGACGCCCTGCATTGTTGACCAATGAAAAGTATATTAAGAGCTTGTGTCGACTGTCACATACGCTTGACCTTGGAATCGTCCCGCACCGATGTAACTGCGTTGTTTTCGTTAAACAAAGGGAAAATTGTTCTACCCATGTACATGTGTGCAAAATACAATAAAATAATACCTTTTGTACCATAAATATGAAAACAGGCTTTTGTCCTGTTACAAGACGCCAGATCTTGAACGATCAAAATTATTAATTAAAACATCAAAATAGTAAACGAAATAACCAGCAAATGAACAAGAAGGAAGCAGACGATGGCTGAAACCATTTAACTGGTGCCGAAGACGAATTAAAGAAAAAAGAAACGAATAAATTGCCGATTAACTTGAAAAAGATGCCCGACGCCCCGAACAATTGAAAATTAAATATGATTGCAGCCTAATTCATTATTACCAGATCAACTGAGTTCATCCAGTCTACTGATGTGTTAAGTATCAATTAAATTACCCAAATTTGCGAATAAACTCACGTTAATTATTTCTCACTGAAAGCTGAACTCTCACTAAACTGCACATAATTTCTTTCAAAGATTAAATAAAAAACATAAGACACTGAAAATTTATCAACTTATAAAGTTAACCTATTGTTAATTTACGAACCTTTGAAACACTTTTACTACACTCCAAAAAACCAATTATAGCTACACATTATAATATTTAAGTAGAAATATTGTAAGGTTGTGTATTTTTATTATTGTAATTGCATCTAATCCTTTTAACGTAATCACAAGAATCCAGACGATCGAACGAAAATATTTGTGTACATTTCCGACAGACGCCATACTTGTCTGTTGTTACGTTCAAAGATCGATTTGTTAAACCCAGAGAAAATGTCTCATACTATTTACCGGTGCAAATGTATTCCAAAAGAAAACATAATTTGTATTAACTGGATAATTAATCATCAACCAATAATAAACAAGTACTGAGTGTAACCACTGTGTTATAATTTCATTAGGATGGTGTATAATAATTTGTGTACATTTTAGCAAACAGTTAGTATTGACGACAAGCGCTCGCGCAGCCAATGCAACGAACTACTGGCCCGATCCAGACGGCCAAGGCGAGGCCGGAACAAATTGAATTATCCACACCGCCTGAGCTGCACTTGTCATACAAACATAAAATTTTTTAAATTGTTTTAAGAAAACAATTTGGCGCCACCCGGGATTTTCACACCCCTAGTGAACAACAGGTAAGGACATCGATACCTGGTTATTCGTACGTTCGCAACGGACGAAATCTGCGTAAGTTACGTTCTAAAGTGACGACGGATAGAGAAGACACGTTACACCCATTATACTTATACACGTGTAAGATTAGACGGACATTCGTCTTATTACAGTATATACCAGTAGCGGCTCATGATAAAAAAAAAAGTGTTGGAACACAACAAAATTAAGCCTCATACAAGAACAACTTTAGATTTTTATTACAATATCAGACCTAATTAATTGTAAAGATATAATTAAAATAAACGGTTAGGTCACTAACAACTGACTTTGCATAACACTACACACACACAGGATGCATTCAAATAAATTTTAATTGACCACTGACAAACGAAACCATACCGCAATGTTGGCAGCTCGCCATATGTTACCTAAGCCTGTTTCACTTGGTCTTCTGCTCTCTTATTCACTCTTATGGTCAGCTGTGGCATACACCTCAACCCCCTGAGCTAGACACAAGATTTCTTAATACTCTGTGTGAGGTAGCACGGAAACTGCTACCTACAGAATCAAAAGACCTCACTCCAATGTAAAACTACGACGTTTGGAGTGGGTGATAGCTGTTTAAAAAGGGAACTCATTACAGACATTTTAATAACATTAAATATAGGAATATAAATTGAGAATATTTGCAACTGTATAACAAAAACACTTTATATTTTTTTATATATCAGAATTTCTGGAGGTAATGCTAACTAGCTATCTCCTACAGAAACCGCTCGTGATATATATACCCCGTGAAATACAATTTTCTAAGGCTTATATACTTATCATGCAATACTAATCACAATTATTACAGTCATACTGTAACATTAAACATAAAATATTGAAATAAACTGAAAATATAAAAATTAAGATTATAAGATTACCTTATAGTATTTTAAGAAAAGAGGAATACAATCTGCAGTGAGATCATGAAGATCAATTAGACGTCCTTCATTTCCAGGTTCAGTCAGTTTGGAGCTGTGTATTGTCCATAGTAAGCTGATAATATCTATTAATGTGTGGTTTATAATAGGATTATCTAAACTTATTTTATTATGTTTTCCAGAAGACTTATCGACTTGTGGTGATCCATTTACTTTTTTCGTATCTGTTTAGAAAAATATAACATCAAACAATCAAGCATGCACAAACAATTTTCTGAGATTATACAACTTACTACCAATCACTCAGAATGGGATATCCTACCCATAACTTTTAAGATAATCCTCTCTATTGCTCAACAATACTGTTAAGTTCTGAAAAACATATTTTGAATCACTTACATAATGCAATTTTATAAATCTTTAGTGATGTACAGATATGTATAAGGCATGTTTTACAATTGCAGGTCTTTTTTCAAATTAATGCTGAAGCTGAGAATACAGATGTACTAAAAGGGACTGCTGTATAAACAGCAGCGATTTCTGTCTTCATTTTTTTTTAATGATGAATTAACTGTCGTATTTACTTGTACACTTTTTGCACCCCTATTTTGTACTTTTTTCTCTTGTAATTTGGTTTGCAGTGTTAAATACAGTAGAAGTAGAAAACAGTAATTCCTGGAAAACTGCCTGTTATCATATAAAGTAAGGTAGGCACACAGCAACATGCATATTTTTCCTTGCTCCTTCCCATGCACAGCTGTGATAAATGAATTGTATTTCTTCAAGGTCAACAGGTGCCGACTTTAACTCTCATCCAGCCCTATTCATGCTTACTGTACAAGCACAAATGTCATGATCTTCAAGTCAAAGTGTACAAATAAATTTAAACAGAGCTTTAATTTATCAGTTTGTAACTGCTTATCAGCTGAATGTTTTAGTTAGGATAAAAATTGCCTATTTTGGAAAATTTGACTCCAATAATTACAGGGCACAGCAGGTTACAAGTTGCAACAAACAAGTAACAATGTATTTTGTAGTATTATGTTTTATTTTCTCTTGTAATTCACTCCTATATTAAGACAAATTTCTTCCCCTAAAAGAAATGTGTATGGTAATTTTCAACCATAACTCATACTAAAGTGTTTCCAAATTTTATATTGCACTAACAAAAAATTTTTATATTACTTTTTTTTTAGAAAGATAACTTTGCTTTTTTTAAGCAAATAACTCAGTTTATGGAAATTCAATAGGGTGAGTGTAAACAATTTTATTTATTTATTTTGTTTTGAAAAATTAGATAAATTTCTATTAGAATGTAAACTAAATTAATGCATACAGTATTATAATTCATGTTGGCCTGATCTAAAAACCATAGCTAATTTGCATAAAATTCTTGTATTCAATAACAGTAATCAAACTTTATCCTATAATCATCATACACAGTTCTATGATGACAATACCAACCACCCACTAGATGCTTTGAGCCTTGGATCTCCATAATTTCAGCTATCTGGTTAATTTGTTTGTATACTTCCCCACTGATCGAAGTGTTGGAAGCTCAAGCTACATTGAACCATTGAAAAAGATCATTTCTAAATCATAAGGTATACATTTCTTTTAATTTTATCTTATTGCAAATTAACTGGCTCCTTCTTCATTATTTTGATGATGACAATATTGTTTTTATGGATGCTGTCGCAGTTTTATATATTCTACACAATTCTATTAGGTGTTCTCACATTTTTCATATTTATTTATTAATTTATTTTTTCTTTTTCATTTAAACATTTTCTGTATACCTTCAAGGAGCTTATTAAGTAGAGTGTAGTTTGTTTATATGTACTATATACATGATGATAATGGAATTACTGTCTATATTTAAAATTATTTCATTGTAAACGTCCTGTAGTGGATGCAGTCCCTTCATGATTTTTAAAGTGAAGTAGTAGAACCCACAGCTGATTGAGTGTCAATAATATACTACAAAAAATTTCCTTCTCTTCGCTGGCAGCTTGTACTCCTGTTCTGGGGCATCACTTGTCACTGTCCAATAGTAGTCTGTCAGTATAGACATATTCTACCTACCTTAATATCTTTGCTCCATTGCTGAAATATCTTGGTGAAATCGCTCACTGCACCACAGCTGTCAGGGAAAAAGTCCCAATGTGAATGGAGAAAGCGAATTTTGAGTAACATGTTACAGTCTAATTCACGGTATTTCTCTAAAAGGTTGTTCACTATTTCAACATTGTTTTCAACTCTTCCGTTACCCAAAAACCCATGTACAACACCCTCAAAGCCTTCCCAAGCTGGTTTCTTGTTGCCGGTGAAGACTTGCTTGAAGATTTTATCTTTCAGAAGTTTACGAATTTATGGGCTCTTTCATAACTTTGGTGACACTCAGCTGTGGAAATTTCCCTCTGAGATACTAGAACCCTTCTCTATCTCTGTTCATCCCTTTTACAAAATTCTTCATTGAACCCAGTTTGATGTGAAAAAGGGGGCAGAATACTTTTGTTCTGATCAACAAGAGGACTGTGTTAGACATTTTTAACTCTGGGGTATAGGCTTACTGCTGGCCATATTTTTCTCTTGTAGTGCGAAGCCCTAGCATGGCTGTCCCATTCAAACAGGAAACAGCTGTATTTCTGTACCGTAACTGCATGCCCAGAAGTATCACTATCACTTCCCGGTCTCCACAGATCTGCCGTCTGTGGTCTTCATATTTTATTGCTTTCAAAAGTAATTGGATATCCTCATATGTTTCCTTCATGTTCACAGCATATTGATTTGTTGGCTCCCATCAAATCACTGGGACAGCGAAGTGCAATGAATGTTCTTTTTTATTCAACCAACTACGAAGATTCACTGAACATGTGATGCAGCAAATGTGAGGTGCCCAGAGCTTGTCTTGATCTCCTAGCTCGACTCCAAAATAGTGATAGTTTTCACAAGTGGTGTAATGGTGTAGTGGCGACTATTTTTGAGTCAGAAACATTTTGTTGTTGACCAATGTAATTATTCCACTTTAGTGCAATTCAGAATTTTGTTAGTAAAACTATTTTACTGAGTTATTAATGCATTTTTGTTAAACCTACTGTCTTTGCACAACTACTGTACCTAATTTTCAATATACCGGGTGAGCCAGAAGTCACACAACCCTAAATTTGAAAACATATTGTGGCGGGAAATTTAGTTTCTTGCCGGCGGGAATGTTTGTGTTGGCAACGGATGACCTTGTGGGAGACGCATAGCATATGATATCCAAGCAATTTCCCTCCTTTTTGATGTCAGTGGTGAGTTAGCTGTGTGCGGACAAACATGGGGTTTTCCCAGGCTCAACGTGCGTTCATTCTTGAAAGTTACTTTAAATCGCAATCATTCTTACAATGTCAGGAAGACTTTATGGTAGCTTTTCCTGAAACACGGGTGCCTAATAAATCAACGATTTCATGCATAGTCGCTCGTTTCCGAAAAACTGGTAGTGTGAATGATTGTTTACGTTCCGGCCGACCTTCAGTGTTAAGTGATGCCTCATTGGAAAATATCCGTGCATCCGTGCTACGTTCACCAACAAAGTCGATACATAAACTGTGTCAGCAAACTGGAATGTCTTACAGGAGTGTTCACAGAGCCATAAAGAAGCTGAAACTCCGTCCGTATCGCATTCACGTTGTGCATGAGCTTCAAGAACCTGATAGGGGAAGAAGACTACATTACTGTCAATGGTTTTTGCGTTTTATTCGCAACAGTGTTCGGGTGTTGGATTATGTTTTCTACTCTGATGAAGCATGGTTTCATCTAAGTGGCTATGTAAACAGCCAGAACGACAGATATTGGAGTTCAGAAAACCCTCACGTTTTCCATGAGACCCCATTACATTCACAGAAGGTTGGAGTTTGGTGTGCAATTTCGTGCAAAAGAATTGTAGGCCCAATTTTTTTCACGGAAACGATAACAGCTGAACGTTACCAGGACATCATCATGCAATTCGTAGCATTGTTAGAGGCTGATGAACGAGACTGCTGGCTGCAGCAAGATGGTGCAACAGCGCACACAGAGAATAGCACAATGATAATGTTGCGTGAGTTCTTTGGGGGGGACATCATTTCACGTGGACTGTGGCTGCCTAGATCCCCAGATTTAACTCCACCCGACTTTTTTCTTTGGGGACATCTGAAGGATAACGTCTATAAGAACAGCCCTCACACATTCGACCAACTGAAGCACAACATCGAAGACGAAATACAGTAAACCCTCGATTTAATGGACTAATTGGGGCTGAGGGGTGTCCGTAAAATCGAAAGTCCGTTAAATTGCAAATTTTGTTTTTTGAGGATATATTTAAATCAAATATGCTTGTAACACTTGACATTTTAATACTATTAATATCATGCAAATACCGTATTGTTCCGAATACAAGCCGCACTTTTTCTCCTAAAAACATGGTCGCTAATTTGGCCTGCGGCTTGCATTCGCACGCTAACGAAATTCGAAGTTATACCTGAATTCTGGCGGGACGAACGCTTTTGGTATCTATGAGTTGTTTACTGCCTAAGCAACAGCAGTTGGCCTGGCTGTAGTTAACTCTGGCGTTATGATTTATGACTACAACCGAATGTTTTAACAGCAAACTGAAGAAAGAATAGGAAGATAAAGTGTAAGTAAGTGCACACACTCGCGTGTTCGCACCCTTCTGTAGGCAGCAAGACAAAGGATGAGTAGAGGGGGTGTGAGTAACATGTTTTTAAATAACGGGTAAACTGCCAGTGTGGTTTTCTATTGTAACAGCGACAACATCGCTTATCTGTACTTTGTTTTCATTCAGTGTTTTTGTAGTGCGTTTGCGGTATGAGTGATATTGTGGAGACTAAAGGCACACAGTCAAATCAAATTAAACGTAACCCGTACAATGCGAATTATAAATTAATTGTAATACAAAATGTAGAAAAAACATGCAATCGCGAAGCCACAAGGAAATTCGATATTGATGAATTCTGTATTCGACGATGGAGAAAACAGAAGGAACGACTTTTAAATGCAAATACTGCGCGACCAGCATTCGCGGGACCTCAAGTTCGGCGTTTTGTAGCAGTAGAATCCAGCGTCTGAATACGTACGGCTTTTAAGAATGCAAGGACTCCCTGTCACTAGACATGTTTTAAAATTAAAAGCTTTAGAAATCGCAGAAGAATTTTATTTTTTGACCTGTCTCCGGTTTCAAAGCCAGCTTCGGGTGTATAAGACGAATGATGCGGCAACATGGATTTGCGCTTAAATGACGTACATCATTGCGCCAAAACTACCGAGTGACTACGAAGAAAAACTCCTACAGTATCAGCGGTTTGTCATTCATTTACACAAGAAGCATAATTATTCACTTGAACACATGGGAAATGCCCGTATTTTTTATTTACGTATATTTACGGTGGACCAAAAGGGAACCAAATCTGTAACAGTAAAGATTACGGGAAATGAAAAATTACATGCCACTGTAGTGCTTGCTGTATTAGCCGATGGACGAATATTTCATAGTGAAATAAGATGCATATCAGTGTATATTGTTCAGTGTTAGTCGTCGTGATGTCTTCCACTGAACGTGTGCAACGCCTGCGTCAACGACAATGCAAAGACAGGGATCGTGAAGAATTAAAAATGAATTCTTGATGAATACTCCGTTCTCATCAAATACAATTGAAGATGAGAACATCTGCGTGTTTCAAAACAAGGAACAAGAAGAAAAGAAACGAAAGAATGCTGCGATAGCCAAGCAATATCACCAGACAGGAGAGTCTGCAGTTTATGCACATTATACATTTCAAACCCTAAAAACATTATCATGCTTTGATGTTTTTTTTCTGTCAAATTCTGTCCGCTAAATCCGAAGTCCGTTAAATCGAGGGTTTACTGTATCCCGCATAGGTGTAGCGACCATCCAAAAAATAGCAACTAACATGACGAAATGTGTTAAGGCGTGTGTTACAGCTGATGGAGGACATTTCCAGCATCTATTGTGAGAAAATTGTGAGTATATTACATTAATAAAGATTTTTTGAGAATATTAATTACTGGGTTGCGTGACTTCTGGCTCACTCTGTATAACATTATTTTTTGACATAGTATGCGGTAATATAAATGTATGACATTCTATTATTGTTCACAATACTTGTAAGACAGAACGATGTTTTTCTAAACACTTAGCTTTAAGATTTCTTACGAAGTCTTCACAAACTATGAATATGAATTTTTATGTAAATATGAATTTTTAGATTGCCAAGCTTCTCAACAAAAATGAGGTAAACATAGCTTTTTAGATGGAGTATTTTCACAATTAAACTCAAAACCTTGATATAAAGCTCTTTTTGCTTGGTCCCTCAAGACTGTTATATCAAGGTTCCACTGTATGGTCTAAGCAAAAATTGTCTAAATGCAAAAAATTATACTCCTTTTTTACATTTCAACATGTGCAACAATTACAACATTTCATTATTATATAAAATATGTTTTAAATACATAAAATATATATGTAGTAAATAATTAAGTTATAATAATTCACTAAATAAATAGAAAAAAATTGAATTGGTGGATTATAAATTATAACACAGATAGCTATACGATAAAAAGACTAAATTAAATGTAAATCTTCTGTACTAAACATGGAAGTTTATAATGTACAATTTTAACAAGTTTTGTTTATAATACAGTTTAACTCAATACTTGTATAAATCACCTTACCAACATTAATGTCCTGAATTGACAGGCCTCGACGTTTGTCAGTCTTTAGTCTTTTGGAATGACTGTCTTCTGATTGTGTTGCTGTATTTTCAGACAATTTTAATTTAACATTATTTCGAAGATTTGATAAAATATGTAGCATAAGCCGAACTGCATCTTCAAATTTAAGTGAATGACGTGAAAACCGAAATACATTTCTAGCTGCTGTTGGATTACTTAAAATAAATCCACATATCCGTAATATGAGAGCATCTTTAGGTACAGTACGTCCAGCAACACTGTCCATCATCAATTCTGATATTTTTTCTCCAACCAGTTTGTCTTCTCGCTAAAAAAGGATATGTCATTCAGAAACTGATAAGAACACTTGTTAACAACTGCACTGCTTTAATGATTTTAAAATTAACACAATAATTTCATACTATGGACATTATACATATCCTTGAATTCAGTATACAGGGAGTAATAAAGGAAAACAGTTCTAAGTTAAATTTACTACTGGAGAAACTTAAGTCATAGCACTCTCTTTTACAAGACATATGGAGGATTGTAAAGGAGGCCAAGGCTCATTCAGGGCTAGAACAGCAGGTATTGTATAAACTTCTTATTAGGTAAATTTTTAACCAATACTTCTGATTATAACTGACACCATAACTGTTTTACAGAACATCTGGATCTTGCTGTAACTATTTATTTGTTATGCCATTATTCCACAATGAAGAAGAGCTGTCAACTAGTGTGCTAATACTAACTCGCAATTGACGAGTGTTTTCATTATATTGACTTCAATTTATGTTTTGAGATGACAGCGCATAAAAATTACAATCTAGAGACATTATGTTAAACAGGTATCATGCTGCCTACAATTAATTTAATCTTGTTTTCAGCAGCAATAGTGCTAATGCCATTTACAAAAGTACTGTTATCGTAAGATGTATTTTACTCTATTTACCATAAATCAAAAATAGTTTTAATAAAGAATATTTTTTAAACACTTACGTTCATTCTTTTTTATCATAATTTATAAAATCAGTCAACTAAAGACAAAAAGTTATTGAAGATAATTCATGTATTTTCAATCACCATCTTCATAACCTATCATATTTTCTAAATTTTAGTTATCCTGCTGAGTAAACAACTCTAAATATTGAAGAGAGTTTACTGTGTGTTTCAATGCTAGGCCATTTAACACGCTAGACAATTGTGAATATTTTTGTCCATACATGGATGGTGTACATTTTATACAATAAAATAATTTTCAATTATTATCTAGTTTGAAAGTGTTTTCTACACTTTTGTTTATATAAATATAGCTGTATCTGTTTTATATCTATATTACACTTGTCATTTAATTAGGTAATTTCATAATAAATAACATACAGAATGCACCTACAAAAAAATCGAAGTAACCTCCTGTACAAGAACTCTAAAACTGAATAGTTTATATTACACTTCCTAATTTAAATTTATTGATGGTTTTGTGAATCACCTGCCTAACTGAATCAATTTCTCTACAACCTGGTTCTTATAAACAGCACTTACTACATTTAAACAAAAATGTCTTTTAAACTGCATTGATGAACTTAAGTCTATTTACAGAATCAAGCCTTTTATATTAACTATCATAAATCATTTAACAATATTCATTTACAAAATATATATAAAAAATATATTGTAATTTTAAATATGTGAATATTACCTGTATTCTCACAGCTAACTCTTTTAGAGACACTATATCCCAGAACTTTAAAGGGCTAGGCTGTGGCAGCTTTTTAATGTTTAGTAACATTTCCACAAATGAGCGCCGCACTTTAGAATTTTCATCATGAATGTGATCTCTTAATAATGGTAAAATAGACTGAAGATATGAAGCAGCTTCATGGCCATGTACTAATGTGCTTAGTCCTTGATAGACAGCTCGGCGTACATCTGCACTAGAGCCATCATTTACAAGATCATTTATGAGAATATGTGTAAGTACTCGTAGGGTTTCTTCTTGAAAAGTATCCCATGAACTCCTTAACTTCTGACATATGCCCTAAATATAATACAGCCATCAAACAATTTATAAAAGAGATTCTCTTGTTCCTTTCAATTATACTATCAAACTAATGTTTTAAACTATCAATATGATGATATTGTGTAGACCACAAAAAATTGCTATACAGAGATTTATCATTACATCATCAGCTTGGACAAAGTGAAGTAATTTGCTCACTGTTGAAGTAGTGTCAACACGTATTTAGGTAAGCATCTCATACATGAATTACATTAATGACTTCTTTCGTAATTTATAACATTTAACTACAATACATGCAAGTCTTTCAATTACATATCATAAAACACACTAAAAAATACATCACTAGAATACCTTAAATTATGCGGAATTTTTTTACTGAGGATACTATTATCTGTCATAACTTGTTAGCTCCTTTTTTTTTGTTTGACTGGACACATTCGGCAATATTCACACCATTACGGTAGTACTACTTTGCTAGGACTATGCAACACTACACTACTCTATATGAAAAAGTTGTAAATTACAATTTTTTCATCATCTGCACAGCAGTTTTAAATTTCATTCACAATCATCTCTTCTGTTAGCTTAGGAAAATCAGTGATCTCATCATAATCAATCGGGTATATTTTCGGAATTAAAACAGTCTTACCAAGCAGTTTACTGCTGTCTGAGAAAGCACCAGATACCATCCCCACATTCTCCTCATTTTCAAACTTGTTGGTTCTTTAGATGAAAACCAACTTTTCTCCAACAGTTTTCTTATAGCTCTCCTTCAGCATATCCAGCTTATTGCTATCATCTCACAGGCTTGCTTCATACGAATACAGTGTGGATTTACCAAAGGTTTATCCAAACTGGTGATGACTGTCTCTACTAAGCTGAATCTGTAGTGTACTATGAGGCATTTTATTGCTCTTTTCAATATAGAGTAGTTTATTGACTTCACTCTCACATTTTTTTACTATGAAGGAGTTTGTTTACAATGATGTGAAACACTTGACAGGTGATTTTATTATTAGCTAGATATTATAACTCATCAAATCATAACCTTAAAATCAGTTTATTTAGTATGGTGTATTGTCTTAAAATTATCTGGTTGTTACATAATAAATGTTTTTTTTTGGTCACAAATCTAATCACTTTTAAAAATGGATATTACTACAAATTAACAAACCGAAAATACTGACTATTAAACTACATATTTATAACATAAAGGCAGCTAGCAGCTAAATACAGGGACTCAATGCTGTGGAATCTGAGCTGAAAGTGAAGCAAGAAACTGGCTCAACTGAACCGAGTTGAAAAGGAAAACATAGGAGACAAGAGAGACTCCAACAAAGGATAAGCTGTGCTTCTACAGATATTTCAAGTAGACACTTCAAAAGGTAACAACAGTAAAAGAATAGGTAGTAAACATTTCATTAAAGGTAAAGTTATGTAAACATTTCACCACAATTCATTTTGATGCAGAAACAGAAAATTCTTCCTATCTCAAAACTTTAGAGAACGGGTAGAGAAACTTTATAAAAGAGTGTTGCACGAACAAGGAAACAATTATTTTATCTGTAATTAAAATATGGTTTCATTGTGATAACTAAAACAACTCTAAATCCGTTACTTGTTCTAACCCAAACAAAATAAAGCAGTTATTTGTTAGTAAAAATGGTTGTATTGAGTATTAAATTAGTGGTATTATTTCAAAATTCATGAGTATTAAGTTAAAAAAATGAAAACAGAATAAATAAGTATTATTGTATTTTTATTGTTTCCATTAATTTGGGCAGAATTTCTTTTAGTTGAATTCAGTATCATTGCAAATTTAAATCTGTTTGACTTTTTGTTTTTCAATAATTGGATCAAATTTTGTAATAAACACTATCTACTAGATGACAACTTCATACAGTCTTGCTTAACTGTTTAATAATCTATTTTTAAAGTTATACTTCTTTAGCCGCGTTGAGGGTGAAATTTTAGTATGTAACGAAATGCGCGCGCACCATGCAACGAAAAGTTAACAGGACGAAGTTAGCCGTCAAAGAGAGTTAAGTGTGTATATAGCTTATACCGGCTAAGTTCACTCGTAAGAGGCCCAGACCGCGAACGTAGTAGGGGTAGGGCCCAATTCGCATGCGTGTTGCATCCAGTTGTGATCAAACGCAAGGTATACAACGTAGCACGTAGTTTATTTTCAAACAAATGAAAAATAGTTCATGTTACAAACAAATTTAAAAGTATATGCTAGTATATATTATATATAGAAGTTATTGATTGTGAACGGATATATAATTAAATAACTTTATATACATTGTGCTGTGAAATATTTTTCGGTGACACAAATTGTGTAACCAAATTAATGTGTTTAAAAATATTTGAGGTTAATTTTTTGTAAGTAAGGTATTAATTTCAAGTCTTTTTTATATTAAATCAATAAAAGTTCTGATAAGTATTCTATCATTATGTTTGCTTCAATCCAATAATCTAATATATATATTTCTATATTTTAAATTATAGATCGCACTTAATTATTCAGAAGTCTATCGAAAAGTAAATCCATTGCTGTAATACACTATTCGTAAGTATTTTGAGCTATTTGATAAAAAATTAATTTTTCTCTACTAAAATATTATAATATTGATTTTAAATTAATTCAATTGAATTAAATTTTTATCTTTTAGTGTATAATAGTCATATTAATTTTATTTTATGCATATATATTATAACTGTGGTCGTTGTTTATTCATTGTTATTTATTTATTGAACCACTTAAACACTACAATAAGATATATATATATATATATATTGTAATGATACTTGTTTTCCCGGGTTATTTAGCCACACGTTGGTTGCGTCATCTGTAATGAAACGTGTTACGTTGCCGAAAATAAAGTGTCAATTTGTATTTGTTTATTGATACCAAAATATTAGTGTTGATTTGACTCTGGTTATTTAAAAAGAATTGTGAAGAAAAGTTTATCCTGAAAGGGTAAAAACAGCCTTGTTGCGGTAATCGATTTCAGCTTCGACCGGCTAAACGTCTTGTTCGCTGGTTACGCAGTCTGGCTCGTTCGTTTGTCTGCACTCCTTGCTGCTGCCTGTAATTTTCCTGAAACTGATCTAACTTCCAACAAATAACAACTCTTTTTAATCAGATTGATTGGTATTTATTCTTATTTTGTTTATTCAAGACAAAAATAGTCGACCTTTTGGTCAAACAAGGTCATAGTCGGGTCGACTCGGGTGCCCAATTCGATTGTGCAAGTATACAAATTTTATTAAACATTAACTTAAAAAATAATAAAAATCGCAGGGTTCTGGGTTCTTTGAGACTGCTATGGAAGTCAGAAATGTAAATAACAAGTACAATACATCACAAAAGTCGGTAAAATTAAAATCTTATTAACTAGTATTATGATAAATAAAGTTTGGTTGCTAGGTAACGGCGAATATTTGATTCACTAGGGTAGCGGTGAGACGGACAAAATGGCCACTGATGTAGTCAGCTGGGAACGCTGTCCGAAAATGTTCTCGCCACGTCTCTTTGGAAATAAATGATTTTTAGTGTGTTCTCAGTTTTAATTTAAGTTTATTTCTTTTGTTGTCACTTGTATTCAGTTTGTTGAGTTAACCTGAGTGTTGTGTAGTAGTTGTGGATTAATTATAAACTCGATTGATCTCACCCGCACAGAAGTGTTCGAATTTTGGTGATCGAAGTTTTTCTATTTCTTGGTGTTTTCATCCGTTAATGGCAGTTAGTTTATTCTTTTCATTTACATGGTAATTAATACTTTGATTTGCAGTTGTTTATACTGTTCTGCTCATTCAAAAACTGATTCCTTGTTTTACATTAAATTCTTTATCATACAGAGCTCATCTGCCCTCTCTTGAAGTTAACAATGGACTAAATATAATTCGTTTCCTCATTAATGGTCTTGCCCAAGAAACTCTGGCCTGCTATTGGTTAATACCTGTGAACCCTGGTGTCACATGACCAGTTTACAAAAATCAAATATCTTTACACCTATGCTAAAAAATAAGCTCTAACCAGCAACAATATACACTCCGCATTTGCCACACACATACACACAGAAAACCACAGTTACACCAACATAGACACCAATCTCGAAATTTTACATTACTTACCTAAAGGCCGAAAACTCAACACAACTGAACAATACGAAATATATAAACACCACACAACACAACCAAACAACATACTCAACGATCAATTACAATATAAATCACATACACTTTTCGACACAATTTTACAAAAAACAAACATCAAGTTGAATCCCTGCACCAATCCCCTTCCTCCACACACCACCCCCACTACACCTTCCACACAAAAACCGTTACGAAATGATGGCAGTCTGACTAAAAGCTGAAGAAGGCGGATACTTAAGCCGAAACGCGTCCGACGAAAAAAGTAAGTTCTTCACAAGATAAAGTTCATTTTTAGTAAAGTGCTAAAAAATACTTCCTTCCTAGCTTTAGATCATATTAATTTTAAGTTACTTAGTGGTTTTCCAGAGAACAGTGGAGGAGTTCATAAAGAAAACCTGCTATACAGCAGATGAACCGATGATGATGAGTGGTTTTCCTTGTAAAATTATAAGTATTTTGATACCTCATTTTACATGAGTTGGTCATTATAAAGGATGATTTCTCACCTTACAAAAATTCTAATTTTGGGCCTATACTTTACTTTTACATTTGTTATATCACTTTACAATTCTTTAAATTAATCTAATATGTAATATTACCATTAAAACAATTAAGTTCATCATATAAATTTTGTCCCTTTCCTGTTTTATCACATTGGTTTACTAATCTACTCATTTCTGACATTATTCCCTTTGTATTGAATTTGTGGCCCAGGCCATCAATAGCATTTCATTTATATATTCTAAATTACATTTATCATTACCTAGGTTTTTGGTTTTGAACCCTTTTTCCTGAGTTACTCTTATTACATGAGTCTTGACCTTTAACATGTTTTAACAATAGTTACGATCAAATCTTTTGACATATTACTTAAAGTAGTGTTTACATGGCCAAGTTTACAATCATAAATTAACAAATAATATAATTAGAACAAAATCTTTTAACATGTTACCTTTAAGGTATTGCCTTCATGGCAAAATTCTACATTTATAAATGGACAAACGATCACAAACTACTTGGTGTACCATACTTCCATCCTATCAATCTTATCAAGCATTACTGGCTAATGAATAGATTATTGTTCATAGGTCCTGGTTTCTAGTACACAATTTTCTTACTTTGCCAGTAGGCTCAAACTAACTTACAATGTAGTTTATAAATGTTAATAACTATAAGTTTTGGTATAGAACACAAATACAACTACTTACACCAAAGCCTTCACTAACATCTCAATCTGAGATGAAACCCTTCACCACAATTCACTTTTGGTTTTATGTATGGGGTTTCCTTATTTTTAAAAGTAATTAACCCGCACTTATGCTGTCGCCACTCCACTGACACTTATTGTATTTATAACATATTTGAATAATAATAGGGATCATTAATTTTTACAGTTCTTTTCTGTTTAACTAGTAACTACCCTGTTCCCCACTCTCTTACATCAACATTCTTTTGACAGGTTTGTATTTTATGATTTATTATACATTTTATTTGCTTACTGCACTCTTGTATTGTACTTTGTTATTTTTATTACATTTTATTATCTAGTTTTTAGAGGTTTATTATTCATTTAAATTGGTAGAATTATTGATCCTGTCCACTCTGACTTCTACTGAATTGAGCAATTTTTCATTTAAAACAGGACTATCATTATGTCACGTTACAATATATACGAAAGGTTTATTGATATTAATGTACACTCTAATTATTAAAAAATTTAATACTATTAATAATCTGAATGAAAGTATGTAATGCTAAAGATACATTAAATTGTAATTTTTAATTGGGCTCTGTCTCATATTTAAATTTTATTTAATTAATTTTATATTGCAAATTAATTACTTGACTGTATACATACATACTGTAATGCGACACAATAGTAGCCCTATCCCAAAACTTAAAACCGCTCAATACAGTAGGTAGAATCACCAATACTATCCTATTAAAACCAGATAAAGATAAACAAACCTTACTTACAGAAAAGACTACAATATAAAAGATAAGAAAAAAATACAATACAAATAATAAAATAAATAATTAAAATGTTTTATAGCAAGTAAAGAATATACATACAAACCTTTATGTAAATGAGTGAATGTGAAAGAGTGGGGAATAAAATTAACAATCCCTATTATTATTTAAATATGTGATAAATACAATAAGTGTCAGTGAAGTGGTGACAGCATAAGTGCGAGTTAATTACTTTTATAAAAAAAGGAAAACCCATAAATAACACCAATAGTGAATGGTGGTGAAGGGTTTCATCTCAGATTGAGATGTTAGTGAAGGCTTTGGTGTAAGTAGTTGTATTTGTGTTCTACACCAAAGCTTATAGTTATTAACATTTATAAACTACATTATAAGTTTGTGTGAGCCTACTGGCAAATAAGAAAATGTGTACTAGAAACCAGGACCTATGAACAATAATCTATTCATTAGCCAGTAATGCTTGATAAGATTGATAGGATGAGAGAATGGTACACCAAATAGTTTATAATTATTTGTCAATTTATAAATGTACAATTTGGCCATGAAGGAAATACCTCGAAGGTAACATGTTAAAAGATTTTGTCCTAATTATATTATTTGTTAATTTATGATTGTAAACTTGTTCATGTAAACACTACCTTAAGTAATAAGTCAAAAGATTTTATTTTTAACTATTGTGAAAACTTGTTAAGGGTCAAGACTCATGTAATAAAATGTAACGCAGGAAAAAGGGTTCAAAACCAAAAACCTAGGTAATAATAAATGTAATTTAAAATATGTTAATGAAATGCTATTGATGGCCTAGGCCACAAGTTCCATACAAAGGAAATAATGTCAGAAATGAGTAGATTAGTAAACCAATGTGATAAAACAGGAAAGGGACAAAATTTATATGATGAAGCTAATTGTTTTAACAGTAATATTACATATTAGATTAATTTAAGGAATTGTAAAGTGATATAACAAATGTATAAAAGGTATAGGCCCAACATTAGAATTTTTGTAAGGTGAAAAACCACCCTTTATAATTAACCAATTTAAGTAAACGAGGTAGCAAAATCTTCACAATGACATAAAGAAAAGAATGATGTAATTTAAATTTAAGAAAACTTAAAGCTGAAAAAGGAGTATTTTTCTTATAGGCAGATGAACATTGAAATCTTGTAAACTGACCACGTGACCTTATGAACTCTCTGTTTTGACCAATCACAGGCCAGTATTGTGAGGGCACGGAACCGTTGAATAGTAAGGCAGGAATATAGAAATATAGTATTGTATTGTTAACTATTGCAGTGAACAGATGAGCTCCTATGAAGAAGTTTTAAATTAAATAATAGTAATGTTTTTTGGACCGTTGGCGATGAAAAATTATAACTAATAGAAGCTACAAATACTGTGGAAGATTTGAAGACGAAAATATTTAAATCAAAACAACAAATAATGCAAAACCTTTGAAAATCCTGATTACCTACCAGAACACACTTTCATAACGCCAATTTCAACTATTAACCACTCTACAGGTACGATTACACAACACTACCGTAGACACTATCTACACTTGCAGAATAACACCAGGGATCATTTATTGAAAGAAAACCTTGAAAACTAAAACATTGAACACTGAAACATTTATTTTAAAATAATTTGTGAGCACGTGGTTAGTTCGTTCAGCGGCCATTTTGCCAATATAGCGTCGTCGCTTAGCGACGGAAAATAATAAGATATAGTATTAAGATTTTGAAATTTTACTTACATTGTAATGTATTGTATTTTTGTATGTATTTGCTGAATTCAATGACAGTCTAAAAGAACCCTTAAACCCTGAGAATTAATATATGATTATAAACAATTTGTTATTTGGAACTTGTTAGTGTAAAAGTCAAATTGAGCGCTAGAGTCGACCCGACCCATATTTGTTTTCGACACAAGTCGACTGTTCGTTTCTCTGAACAACTTTAATGAAAATAAATATTGTTATTTGGAATCAAAGGAGTTGTCATTGTAAATAATTTGAAGGTTTACAGGACAATTACAGGTAATTCAACAGGAGAGTGAGCAGCGAACGGACCGAAGCATTTGGAAAAAGAACGGGGTGCTCGAGGACAAAATCGATTGCGGCAGCCGATCCGTATTTGACATAAGTGGAGGCAATTTACACTAAATAAAACTCTTCAAAACTCAAAACACATAAATTAAGAACAACAATACACTGTTATATTACAGATGACGTCAACAACGTGGGGCTGAACAAAATAAACCCGCAACCGTATTACACACACAACAAAAACTGTTATATTACAGATGGCGCCCAACGTGGGGCTGAAGTTAGGGAACACTACCGATCCTAACGTAATTATTAACGATAAAGGAAACCCGATTTCAGCTGGCGACTGTCAGAAAAAACAGTAATGCATACAAGAGGAGTGACGAAAAGGTTGGCAAAGGACCAAGAGACGGAAGAAGGTAGGGAAGAACAAGAAACAGCAGAACAACAAGACACCGAAATGGAACAACAGGCGGGTGATAAAGAAGAGGCCAGAGGAGATGCAAATTTACTGAAATTCATGGAACAAATGAATGAAAATTTTAAACGAATGGAGGAACAAACTAAACAAACAAATGAAAAATTTGATAGTATGAAGGAGGAAAATAAACGGACAAACGAGAATTTATTTAGACAAATGAATGAAAAATTTGACCGAAATGTGTGAATTGACCCGCTACAAATGAAGAAAGTTTAAGACAAATAAACGAGAAAATAGATAGTACAAATGAGAGTACTAAGGAAGACTTTTGGAAAATAAACGAGAAAATTGATAGCTCTAACAAAGAGTTGAGAGAAATTATTGATGGACAAAAGAGAGATTTACAACGAATTAATGAAAAAATTGAAAATATCAATGAAACACTTGGAAAAAGGGTAGAGGAATACAATGAAGAAAGAAAGCATCAAACAGCCGAAATAGTCGAACAAGTAGAACAAAACAAAGAAACAATTGTACAGGTCAGGGCAGAGTTAGACGCCAGAATAGACCAAGCAGACAACATCAACCAAGTTAGGATAGCAGAGGTACAGCAAGGAACACAAGAAAGATTGGAAGAACTTCAAACTAACACCTCAGAAAAAAATCGAACGAGTTAATGAGGAAATGAACAGAGTAAAAAACCAAATGAGTGATAGTACAGGAAGAATTGATAACATCCAGGAAGTGCAATTGAAGAACTTGAGAGAAGACCTCGACAGAGTGAGCTATAGACCAGCCTGCAGTGTTCAACATAATATGCTGGACAACAGAGAAAATATAAAATATAAGAATTATCGCAGGAACCCGGTGGAATTCCTAGAGCGTGTGGATGAATGTTTACAGAGAACTAAAGAGAACCGCTGGACAATGATAAAGAATCTACTGGATGACAGCTTCAAAGAAATAACCAACAACTGGTGGTCGGCTGTCAGAAATGAGATAACGACGTATGAGGGGTTTAAACAAACCTTCAGGATAAAATGCTGGTCAGAGTCAGTACAAAATATAATCAGAGATAATCTCTGCCATGGAAGGTACAACGCCACCCATTACCAGTCACCAACAGCCTACTTTCTCGGGAAGGTGTGTGTAGCACGCAATTTGGAACCGAAAATTCCCGAAGAATGCTTAATTAGCAAAATGGCACACCACATTGATGAAGGGATTGTACAAGCCACACTATGCAGCCAGATTGGGACCATAGCAGATATGGAAAGACTGCTTGGGAGTTATGAACACCAAGATTATTATAGGAAATCAAGGAGGCAGTATGACCAGTCCCAGATGGACAGGGGAGATAATTGGAGAGACCAACAACCAAGGTCAAACCAACCCCGAAATGGGAATAATGACGATAACCATAATAATAGAAATGGTGGCAATAACTATAATAATAACAATTATAGAAATAACCAAGGCAATTACAATAGCCGCAACCAAAATAATAATAACAATAGTGGCGGAAACCGAGAATGGAAACGCAATATCAACAATGACCGGAGGTACCCAGAACAGAGCCGGAGCAGCGAAGACCGTCCCAGAAATCGACAAGAGAATGAACAAGGAAACGGAGATAACCATAACCCTAACAATCAACCCGAAGTACACTTTATGCGAGGGAACACTCAAAACAACCAGGGGAGGCGCTACCCAAGACCACAATCAAACGAACGAAACAATAATAACGCCCAGAGCGATAACCAGAGAAGGGACGCACCATCCGGAAGTAACCAACCAGAAGACGAAAATTATGACTGGATACCCTTCAGCGACAACCCTGTGGAGAATTTCAGAATAGCGTACAATAAACGTAACCCACCAGAACTCTGGGTTCCATCAAGAAACAATGGAACCCATCCAACACACCTCAGGGAGGGAGACAAGAAATAAATGAAGAAGAAGAAACGGCCAACAGATGGAACGCATAAAAATCATAAAAAGATAAAAAGTAATTAAAACAAATGAACTTGCAGAAAAAATGGAGAATTGAGAAGAAAATATGATGATAAAAGTAATGACCAATGAAGATATCAAAAAACATGAACAAACAACCAACCAAATTCTAAATTAAGTAAGGACAACTTACAGAATACTTTGGAGAATTTATTTTGAATCCATTAAGAAGAGAAGGACAGTTAATAACAGTAATGAGGTGAAAATAATGAAAAAAGAAGTACTTAAAACAAATTAAATGAAGTGATGAACTTGAAGGAAAAAAATTGATGTTTGTAAATGAACAGAGTGATAATAACTATATTTGTAACGGCTAAAAAGGGATATTGAGATGAATAACGTAGTGGCTAATGAATCAATTAACAACGAAATAAAATTAAATGGAAAAGAAGAAGTATACAAAGGATTTTTACCAAAACTGAAAGTAAGTTATATGAAAGTAAGGATGAATAACGTAGTTGCTAATGAATCAATTAACAACGAAATAAAATTAAATGGAAAAGAAGAAGTATACAAAGGATTTTTACCAAAACTGAAAGTAAGTTATATGAAAGTAAGGGGAACTGCTAGGATACAATTTTTAATAATGAGAAGAAGTAAGAAGACAACATGATTCCGAGGGTATTTAAAGTAACGCAAGAGTTACCATTTTCGTAGGAGTGGAGAAGGCTATGGCACCACTCAAGAATTATTATGATGGGCAGGGGCCAACGAGCACTGTACCATGCACGGGGTGAATGGTCGGGTGAGGAATAGGTCAGAATAGTACCACTCACAGCCGATATGCATTCAACGTGCCATTTCAAGTTAGGGAGGGATTGATAACCCCAATTAAGGAATACATAGGAAGAAAAGAAACCCCAGAGAAAAGGAATAATCAGTTGGTAACTAAATAGCCTATATGAAGAAGATGAAAAGAATTAATATATTTCGTAGATTCGCCAAAGAAGAAAAGAAGTTATGTGTAATTTATGAGATAATAACCAACTTAAAAGAAACTCATCACAACCCAATCCCTGAAGCCATAAGAAAATAATAATAATAAAGAAGAAAAAAGTGTTATAAATAAACCAAAGCATCAAGATTAACAGTTAATTTTCCATAGACCTTCAGCTAAGAAAAATAAACATTTTTTAGTGGGGGAGCATATGTAATGCAACACAATAGTAGCCCTATCCCAAAACTTAAAACCGCTCAATACAGTAGGTAGAATCACCAATACTATCCTATTAAAACCATGTAACGGTACAAACTATTGGGGTTTATTTTTTCTTAAATAATTGTAAAATGTAATGGCCACTCCAGCTGAATAACATTTGAATCATAAACGCTGGACAGTTTTTTAACACCTTACAGTCAGTGGGGTAACAAGCCAAGCAGTACATAGGTGTTGTTGTTGCACAAAAGCCATTAACGAGTCTGGGAATGTGAACGTTAGCAGCGAGGGGAGCGTATTCACGCATGGGTGTGCCACAGTGAACAGCTTAAAAAGCACGCACGAAACATTCTTTCTCGCCCAGTGTGCAGAAAACAAAGAGCAGTCGGCTATGAACATCCAATAAATACGGACGCAATCAGTCTGCGCGTCCGCCGGCTCGGCGTAGTTTTCGTCGCGCCCGCAACTCAAACAAAATGTGATTTTAAAACCGAGTGTACAATTTAAAACGGAACATGATTATCCAGTGAGTAATTAAATAATTAAAGTAACAGTTTAGATAAACGAAGGTGCGACTAATATGTGCGGAGTGATGGTACTACGGAACATTGGACTCTTTCGTAAAGCCAGATCAGTAACCAGAGTGGTATATCAACTTCAAATTATGTTTTTTTTTTAAGTACACTATTTACCATTAAATGAAATTGAGATCTCAAATGGGCATGGGGTATATGTATGACTGCGAGCGTGAATAAAAATAATAAAAATGATAAAATAAGAATCGCTGGTTTGGGTTAATTAAATTTTGATGGTAGTTTTAAAATGTTATTTTATCTATATAAGAAAAATTAAGTTTTGTCTGAATAATTTTCATTTTGATATGCAAAAAATTGTTAAGAATTATGGGAATTGAAAGAGATATAAAAAAAACAATAAATGATCAATAAAATTTTAATTGCTTAGTAAAATAAGAAATGACTCGTTATTCAAATAACCAGTTCTGATTTTCCCGTTCGCTAATTCGAACCCTGGTGAGTGAAAATTCAGGTTGGCAGACAACAACATGGCGTCTACAGAGCCAGAATACATGGTAAATAAACAAAACCTATTTATTAATTTATAAAAAGGTAAGATTGTTAACAATTGGCGCCCGAACAGGGACTATTTATTAAAGTTTGTCAACAATTGGCAATTCCGAACAGTGACTTTATATAAATTATTTATATAAATACAGCCTACTGGGAGGAACAGAATGGTTATTTGAAATAACATAAAAAATTTTTTTTTGAGGTACGTGAAAAAGACGTAAAGATAAGGTTATGTTGTGACTACATGTGGTAGGGTAAATAGTTTAAATAAAATATTTTTTTTATATATAATAAGGTTGTGTAATATTACAGGGTAATATTTTGAAAAGAAATATATGTAAAAGATTTTTTTAAAATGGCAAACAATAACAAGAATGTCAGCGTAACTGACCAAACGTTTAAGAGTGAAATGGGAGTTTGTTCAACGCCAATAAGTCAGATCGAGTCGAGTGCGACCGAATCTGTAGGGTTAGATAGAGTACCAGTAACACCCATCTCAACTCGTCATGAAAACATAAAAGACGATAATAGTGACATAATAAATATGATGAAATTCCTTATGAAAGAGCAAAATAATAACTTAAATGCCAAATTTGATGAAGTGAAAGATGAAATAAAACAGCAAAATTTTAATTTTAATCAACAAATGAATGAAATGCATGCACGTTTCGATAAAACGAAAGAAAAAATAGTCGCGTTAGTAACTGAGAAGTTCGATAGACCAAAGAATAAAGTAGACGAGAATTACGAGAATAGAAAGGGGGTAGAGAATAGTGGAGGTAGTAATAATGATACATTTACAGAAAATAGTGCTAGTTTAAGTGCTGTGAAGATAAAACACGAGGTGAATACAAGTGAAAATCAGAAAGAGGTTAGTTTAAGTGCAAACAAGGTGCTAATTAACAAGGTGAGTAGCAATGATAATTTGAATAATAAAGTAAGTGGTGTTGATAATTATGACAATATAAATAGAAATATGGTGTTAGAAAATGATGATGAGAATATTGGGAGTGATAATGAGATGATGGTAATGATGATAACAAGTACTTACCTTGTCAAATAACGGGGGTATTAGTAGATAACTATGATGTCGATAGTAATGACTTTATAACTTACCTAATCAGGACAGATAATACTAACGGTGACAGAACCATACCCTATGATGACATGGTATATGATAAATTGATATGGAATAAAACAATTTATTCAAACGAGATTGTGGAAGAATATAAAACTTTAAATAAATATTATGTTGATAATAATAATATAATATATTTAATAAAAAATAAGCGGTATAGACCTAAGACTCGATTGTTGTTCAATGATGGAGGATAGTGTTTATTGTGTTATGAACATTTAATTACGTGGACAGTGGTTGTGACGATTTTAAATGTATTAAAATTTTTTAATTTTAATAAGTAAGAGTATCATACACCCTTACCTATACCCAGATTCCTGAATCAACTTGAAACCTTCCAGTACCAACACGCCAAGAAAAGTATTAAGTAGTGAATAATAATAATAATTACTTAAATAATTAAAAATGCGACTAGAGGAATAAAGAAATCCCTAAGTCATAATAAAATAAACATAAAGTATTTATCTTCTAATTAATGAATAAATAATAATAGGAAAAGTACGAACTATTTTCTTAGCGCGTAAATACGCACTAGCTGACTGAGCCCTCTCCCCTAAACCGTACGCGCATTCAGCCGTAGAACGTCGCAATGAGTAGATGTGAGTTTTGGTGTTGTACACATATACGTATGTGTATGTTCTCTAGAAGTATATCCAGCGTGAAATCTTGTTATTGTGAATAATGTAGTGTCTAGAGTTTGTGAGAAAATATATAAATAAAATAGAAAAAGGTAGCCAACACATCTCTTAAAAACAAAATCAAATGTAAGTGTAACATAGTTAACTACTAGACTGTAGTACTGCAAAGTGAGAACTATAACTGTAATTAAAATAAAGAAAATGTGAACTACAAGAATCTGCACTAAGAAAAGTGAAATTACAACATTTGGAACTTCAAGTAAACAACCTATCTTCGAGAGCTTCAAGTAAACTAAAAATCAACCCGATGTAGACACACCAAGAACAACGTACTCAACCCGTAGAAGACAACTGGAGATGTCCCAAGAATACAACAACAACCTCAGGTGATATCAAACCACAACTTTTGTAAATTTCCCCTTAATAAGAAGTAACAAAGAACTTTAAAGAACTTTCGCAATGTAATGAACAAATTATCAGATTTGTATATTTTGTAATTTTGTAAGAAGTAATAGTAACCGTAATGTATATATTGATAAATTAATAATTTTGAGAAAATTGAGACCCGGATCCGTGGTATTAAAAGCAACAGTTATATGAATAAATTTTGATATATAACAAGAATAAAATAATTAAGATCTTTGAAGCAGTAAAAGCACTATTTACTAAAATAACTTTCTTTAAAATCAGGAATAATGTTTGATTAATATTTCAATAGCAATAAAGAGATGTTTTAGCTAATACCTAGTGAGTGAATAAGTTTATGCAAACCTTGTCAGTTTCCTATATCACACTTGTTTTGTAATTTGTTAGTAAGAGTTTTACTAACAACGGCAGCTGGTTTAGTTTACTGGTAAATAATTAAACTAGTTCCCGATTTTTGTGTTGTCTTGCCAAGGGGCGGCACATGGTTTTAAAATGGATTGTTTATGAACTGATTTTGGTAAATGATAAAATAATAAGTTGGATTGTATATTTTTTGTGTATTAATGTCAATGTATTTGTGTATTCTTGATGTGTGTATTACAGATAATTTTATGTAAACCATGTATGTAACAGGAAGTTATAGCTTAATTGATTTAATAATAACAATTAACATTTTTTTATTAAACAAGTGATGAACGTAATGATGAAATTTTAAATAATTGAATTAAATAATTGAAAGTTAACTACTTAATTAAGGTTGTACAAAAGAAAGTTTGATAATGAAGCTAAATGATTTTATGAAATTAAGATTCTATAATGATTAGTAGATGATTAAACAGATAATATGTTCAAATTGAGGTATATTATTATAAGGGGAGAAGTGATGAATTTTCTAGTGTTATATCAAGGTGAAATGTTGTAAAAGGGGTTTGGGTGATAATGAAATAAGGCAGGTGAGTTAAGCAGAGTTAATTTTAATGGGAGTTAGAGAGAATAAGAATTTTGAAATACCAGTAACACACAAAGAGAGTATTAGATATTTTAGGGACACAGTAGTTAGCGATTATATGTAGAGGTGAGTAATGTGAATGGTAATTATATATTTGTTGATGGTGATATTTTGTAGTAAGGATCCGGTGTAGGAGTACGCAACGAAAGGTGTTGGGACAGGAAGGGACCGTTGTGTGCCGGAAAGGGTTGCCTTAGGTAGAATCCAGGAACCAACATAAGGGAATGAGCGTAGGTAGGGAACATACATCCTTGTACAAAAATGAGCGGTGCCAGAGGTTTTAAATGGGATTTGTGAAGGGTGTTATTATAGAGATATTGGTGTCATATTATGTTAATGGTTAGAAGCGGTTGTTAGTAGAAAAAGGGGGTAGTAAGGTTAGAGTGACAAATGCCAAAACAAGATAGAGAAAATAGTGAATAATAGAGAGTCACCCAAACTAGATAAGGATAAAAGGGTTAGAAAAGGAAAATTCATGGTCGGAAGGTAATGTAATTGGAAAGGTTAATATTAAATTTGAAATTGTGAAGAATTAAATGATAAATAATTGATGGCTAAATTAATAAAAGTTTAATTGAAATTAAAATGTAATATTTATAATTTTTATACGCAAATTTAAAGATGTAGGGTGTGTAAATTTTGATCAAAGTTAAATGTGAGTTGTTTGTTGAATGTAATAATCGCAATGTTAATATGAGGGTATCATTATGTATTATGTTTATTATGTATTAGTGTAGGAATTTAAACATGAATTGTATGTATGTATAACATGTTTTAGATGCGATTCCCTACATTTCGGGCGATCTCGGCCTTACCAACCCAGATCGTGGTTTTGGATGACAATCAGGTGTGGGCAGAGTTATTATAAAACTGACCACAGTTGGTTGCCTTTGAAATTGGTCAAACCTAGAAATTTAATGGGGTTTAATAAGGGAATCTAAGATTATTTTGAACGCAGGCTATTTTCACCCAGATAGGGGTGGTAGACCTTAGGGGCATATATTAAGCTAATAAGTAGGGGTACTTACCCTGAAGTTTTTGTAACGCTGAAGCAAGGATGGGAGTGAGAGAAAAGAAAAAAGTGCTTACTCCTTCCGCCTCAGTCCTTGTGGAGGCAACTGAACGCAACAGTTCAGGGGGGGGAAATAGTGTGTGTGGAGGAGTAAAGGGGATAAGTATTATTAACAGCGCCAGATCACTTACTGTTAATAATAATAATAATAGTAATTTTTTTTTCTTCTTCTATGAAAGAGAAAATGTTTAAGAATTGTAGAAACGGAGAGATATAGATGAATTGTATTTGAGTAAATTTTGATAGTGTGTTTAAATATTGTGGAAGGTATTTGTAATATTGTAATGGGAAATGTCTATTTTAATTCTGATGGGGATAAGGGCAATAATTTTGATTTTGAAAAAGAGTTAACAAGAGAAGGGTATACAGAATGATTTTGAGGAAGTTTATAAATGTATCATGTTAGTTTAAGGATTCATATATACATGTGTTAAGAATAAAGAAAAACCAGTGCTTCTTAACACAAACCAGCGCACAACTAAGGGGAACAGATCAGGTAGGGATATGGTATTATCCAAGGCCACTATTTGATATTTTTAATTTGATGTTTCAGCGTTTGGTGATGATGTGACGGCGGTCCTGAGCTGGCCTGCACGTCAGATCAGGAGCGTAAAGCGCCTGATTGGCCTTATGGTGTTGGGATCTCGAAGGAGAAGTCCAGTAAGGTCATGCAGGTACTCTATCATAAGGTACCATCATCGGACCAAGGGTGAGTTATTATAATTTTTTTTTATAAACAGTAAAGGGGTTGTGGCGACATATCCTAGCTGATCCCTTTAGAAAGTATGAGAGTGTCAATGAGAGTTTTTATGCTTCGGCCTAAAACCTCTCATTGAGGGGGTTTTGTAACGGTACAAACTATTGGGGTTTATTTTTTCTTAAATAATTGTAAAATGTAATGGCCACTCCAGCTGAATAACATTTGAATCATAAACGCTGGACAGTTTTTTAACACCTTACAGTCAGTGGGGTAACAAGCCAAGCAGTACATAGGTGTTGTTGTTGCACAAAAGCCATTAACGAGTCTGGGAATGTGAACGTTAGCAGCGAGGGGAGCGTATTCACGCATGGGTGTGCCACAGTGAACAGCTTAAAAAGCACGCACGAAACATTCTTTCTCGCCCAGTGTGCAGAAAACAAAGAGCAGTCGGCTATGAACATCCAATAAATACGGACGCAATCAGTCTGCGCGTCCGCCGGCTCAACGTAGTTTTCGTCGCGCCCGCAACTCAAACAAAATGTGATTTTAAAACCGAGTGTACAATTTAAAACGGAACATGATTATCCAGTGAGTAATTAAATAATTAAAGTAACAGTTTAGATAAACGAAGGTGCGACTAATATGTGCGGAGTGATGGTACTACGGAACATTGGACTCTTTCATAAGGCCAGATCAGTAACCAGAGTGGTATATCAACTTCAAATTATGTTTTTTTTTAAGTACACTATTTACCATTAAATGAAATTGAGATCTCAAATGGGCATGGGGCATATGTATGACTGCGAGCGTGAATAAAAATAATAAAAATGATAAAATAAGAATCGCTGGTTTGGGTTAATTAAATTTTGATGGTAGTTTTAAAATGTTATTTTATCTATATAAGAAAAATTAAGTTTTGTCTGAATAATTTTCATTTTGATATGCAAAAAATTGTTAAGAATTATAGGAATTGAAAGAGATATAAAAAAACAATAAATGATCAATAAAATTTTAATTGCTTAGTAAAATAAGAAATGACTCGTTATTTAAATAACCAGTTCTGATTTTCCCGTTCGCTAATTCGAACCCTGGTGAGTGAAAATTCAGGTTGGCAGACAACAACATGGCGTCTACAGAGCCAGAATACATGATAAATAAACAAAACCTATTTATTAATTTATAAAAAGGTAAGATTGTTAACAACCAGATAAAGAAAAACAAACCTTACTTACAGAAAAGACTGTACAATATAAAAGATAAGAAAAAAATACAATACAAATAATAAAATAAATAATTAAAATGTATTATAGCAAGTAAAGAATATACATACAAACCTTTATGTAAATGAGTGAATGTGAAAGAGTGGGGAATAAAATTAACAATCCCTATTATTATTTAAATATGTGATAAATACAATAAGTGTCAGTGAAGTGGTGACAGCATAAGTGCGAGTTAATTACTTTTATAAAAAAAGGAAAACCCATAAATAACACCAATAGTGAATGGTGTTGAAGGGTTTCATCTCAGATTGAGATGTTAGTGAAGGCTTTGGTGTAAGTAGTTGTATTTGTGTTCTACACCAAAGCCTATAGTTATTAACATTTATAAACTACATTATAAGTTTGTGTGAGCCTACTGGCAAATAAGAAAATGTGTATTAGAAACCAGGACCTATGAACAATAATCTATTCATTAGCCAGTAATGCTTGATAAGATTGATAGGATGAGAGAATGGTACACCAAATAGTTTATAATTATTTGTCAATTTATAAATGTACAATTTGGCCATGAAGGAAATACCTCGAAGGTAACGTGTTAAAAGATTTTGTTCTAATTATATTATTTGTTAATTTATGATTGTAAATTGTTCATGTAAACACTACCTTAAGTAATAAGTCAAAAGATTTTATTTTTAACTATTGTGAAAACTTGTTAAGGGTCAAGACTCATGTAATAAAATGTAACTCAGGAAAAAGGGTTCAAAACCAAAAACCTAGGTAATAATAAATGTAATTTAAAATATGTTAATGAAATGCTATTGATGGCCTAGGCCACAAGTTCCATACAAAGGAAATAATGTCAGAAATGAGTAGATTAGTAAACCAATGTGATAAAACAGGAAAGGGACAAAATTTATATGATGAAGCTAATTGTTTTAACAGTAATATTATATATTAGATTAATTTAAGGAATTGTAAAGTGATATAACAAATGTATAAAAGGTATAGGCCCAACATTAGAATTTTTGTAAGGTGAAAAACCACCCTTTATAATTAACCAATTTAAGTAAACGAGGTAGCAAAATCTTCACAATGACATAAAGAAAAGAATGATGTAATTTAAATTTAAGAAAACTTAAAGCTGAAAAAGGAGTATTTTTCTTATAGGCAGATGAACATTGAAATCTTGTAAACTGACCACGTGACCTTATGAACTCTCTGTTTTGACCAATCACAGGCCAGTATTGTGAGGGCACGGAACCGTTGAATAGTAAGGCAGGAATATAGAAATATAGTATTGTATTGTTAACTATTGCAGTGAACAGATGAGCTCCTATGAAGAAGTTTTAAATTAAATAATAGTAATGTTTTTTGGACCGTTGGCGATGAAAAATTATAACTAATAGAAGCTACAAATACTGTGGAAGATTTGAAGACGAAAATATTTAAATCAAAACAACAAATAATGCAAAACCTTTGAAAATCCTGATTACCTACCAGAACACACTTTCATAACGCCAATTTCAACTATTAACCACTCTACAGGTACGATTACACAACACTACCGTAGACACTATCTACACTTGCAGAATAACACCAGGGATCATTTATTGAAAGAAAACCTTGAAAACTAAAACATTGAACACTGAAACATTTATTTTAAAATAATTTGTGAGCACGTGGTTAGTTCGTTCAGCGGCCATTTTGCCAATATAGCGTCGTCGCTTAGCGACGGAAAATAATAAGATATAGTATTAAGATTTTGAAATTTTACTTACATTGTAATGTATTGTATTTTTGTATGTATTTGCTGAATTCAATGACAGTCTAAAAGAACCCTTAAACCCTGAGAATTAATATATGATTATAAACAATTTGTTATTTGGAACTTGTTAGTGTAAAAGTCAAATTGAGCGCTAGAGTCGACCCGACCCATATTTGTTTTCGACACAAGTCGACTGTTCGTTTCTCTGAACAACTTTAATGAAAATAAATATTGTTATTTGGAATCAAAGGAGTTGTCATTGTAAATAATTTGAAGGTTTACAGGACAATTACAGGTAATTCAACAGGAGAGTGAGCAGCGAACGGACCGAAGCATTTGGAAAAAGAACGGGGTGCTCGAGGACAAAATCGATTGCGGCAGCCGATCCGTATTTGACATAAGTGGAGGCAATTTACACTAAATAAAACTCTTCAAAACTCAAAACACATAAATTAAGAACAACAATACACTGTTATATTACAGATGACGTCAACAACGTGGGGCTGAACAAAATAAACCCGCAACCGTATTACACACACAACAAAAACTGTTATATTACAGATGGCGCCCAACGTGGGGCTGAAGTTAGGGAACACTACCGATCCTAACGTAATTATTAACGATAAAGGAAACCCGATTTCAGCTGGCGACTGTCAGAAAAAACAGTAATGCATACAAGAGGAGTGACGAAAAGGTTGGCAAAGGACCAAGAGACGGAAGAAGGTAGGGAAGAACAAGAAACAGCAGAACAACAAGACACCGAAATGGAACAACAGGCGGGTGATAAAGAAGAGGCCAGAGGAGATGCAAATTTACTGAAATTCATGGAACAAATGAATGAAAATTTTAAACGAATGGAGGAACAAACTAAACAAACAAATGAAAAATTTGATAGTATGAAGGAGGAAAATAAACGGACAAACGAGAATTTATTTAGACAAATGAATGAAAAATTTGACCGAAATGTGTGAATTGACCCGCTACAAATGAAGAAAGTTTAAGACAAATAAACGAGAAAATAGATAGTACAAATGAGAGTACTAAGGAAGACTTTTGGAAAATAAACGAGAAAATTGATAGCTCTAACAAAGAGTTGAGAGAAATTATTGATGGACAAAAGAGAGATTTACAACGAATTAATGAAAAAATTGAAAATATCAATGAAACACTTGGAAAAAGGGTAGAGGAATACAATGAAGAAAGAAAGCATCAAACAGCCGAAATAGTCGAACAAGTAGAACAAAACAAAGAAACAATTGTACAGGTCAGGGCAGAGTTAGACGCCAGAATAGACCAAGCAGACAACATCAACCAAGTTAGGATAGCAGAGGTACAGCAAGGAACACAAGAAAGATTGGAAGAACTTCAAACTAACACCTCAGAAAAAAATCGAACGAGTTAATGAGGAAATGAACAGAGTAAAAAACCAAATGAGTGATAGTACAGGAAGAATTGATAACATCCAGGAAGTGCAATTGAAGAACTTGAGAGAAGACCTCGACAGAGTGAGCTATAGACCAGCCTGCAGTGTTCAACATAATATGCTGGACAACAGAGAAAATATAAAATATAAGAATTATCGCAGGAACCCGGTGGAATTCCTAGAGCGTGTGGATGAATGTTTACAGAGAACTAAAGAGAACCGCTGGACAATGATAAAGAATCTACTGGATGACAGCTTCAAAGAAATAACCAACAACTGGTGGTCGGCTGTCAGAAATGAGATAACGACGTATGAGGGGTTTAAACAAACCTTCAGGATAAAATGCTGGTCAGAGTCAGTACAAAATATAATCAGAGATAATCTCTGCCATGGAAGGTACAACGCCACCCATTACCAGTCACCAACAGCCTACTTTCTCGGGAAGGTGTGTGTAGCACGCAATTTGGAACCGAAAATTCCCGAAGAATGCTTAATTAGCAAAATGGCACACCACTTTGATGAAGGGATTGTACAAGCCACACTATGCAGCCAGATTGGGACCATAGCGGATATGGAAAGACTGCTTGGGAGTTATGAACACCAAGATTATTATAGGAAATCAAGGAGGCAGTATGACCAGTCCCAGATGGACAGGGGAGATAATTGGAGAGACCAACAACCAAGGTCAAACCAACCCCGAAATGGGAATAATGACGATAACCATAATAATAGAAATGGTGGCAATAACTATAATAATAACAATTATAGAAATAACCAAGGCAATTACAATAGCCGCAACCAAAATAATAATAACAATAGTGGCGGAAACCGAGAATGGAAACGCAATATCAACAATGACCGGAGGTACCCAGAACAGAGCCGGAGCAGCGAAGACCGTCCCAGAAATCGACAAGAGAATGAACAAGGAAACGGAGATAACCATAACCCTAACAATCAACCCAAAGTACACTTTATGCGAGGGAACACTCAAAACAACCAGGGGAGGCGCTACCCAAGACCACAATCAAATGAACGAAACAATAATAACGCCCAGAGCGATAACCAGAGAAGGGACGCACCATCCGGAAGTAACCAACCAGAAGACGAAAATTATGACTGGATACCCTTCAGCGACAACTCTGTGGAGAATTTCAGAATAGCGTACAATAAACGTAACCCACCAGAACTCTGGGTTCCATCAAGAAACAATGGAACCCATCCAACACACCTCAGGGAGGGAGACAAGAAATAAATGAAGAAGAAGAAACGGCCAACAGATGGAACGCATAAAAAGCATAAAAAGATAAAAAGTAATTAAAACAAATGAACTTGCAGAAAAAATGGAGAATTGAGAAGAAAATATGATGATAAAAGTAATGACCAATGAAGATATCAAAAAACATGAACAAACAACCAACCAAATTCTAAATTAAGTAAGGACAACTTACAGAATACTTTGGAGAATTTATTTTGAATCCATTAAGAAGAGAAGGACAGTTAATAACAGTAATGAGGTGAAAATAATGAAAAAAGAAGTACTTAAAACAAATTAAATGAAGTGATGAACTTGAAGGAAAAAAATTGATGTTTGTAAATGAACAGAGTGATAATAACTATATTTGTAACGGCTAAAAAGGGATATTGAGATGAATAACATAGTGGCTAATGAATCAATTAACAACGAAATAAAATTAAATGGAAAAGAAGAAGTATACAAAGGATTTTTACCAAAACTGAAAGTAAGTTATATGAAAGTAAGGATGAATAACGTAGTTGCTAATGAATCAATTAACAACGAAATAAAATTAAATGGAAAAGAAGAAGTATACAAAGGATTTTTACCAAAACTGAAAGTAAGTTATATGAAAGTAAGGGGAACTGCTAGGATACAATTTTTAATAATGAGAAGAAGTAAGAAGACAACATGATTCCGAGGGTATTTAAAGTAACGCAAGAGTTACCATTTTCGTAGGAGTGGAGAAGGCTATGGCACCACTCAAGAATTATTATGATGGGCAGGGGCCAACGAGCACTGTACCATGCACGGGGTGAATGGTCGGGTGAGGAATAGGTCAGAATAGTACCACTCACAGCCGATATGCATTCAACGTGCCATTTCAAGTTAGGGAGGGATTGATAACCCCAATTAAGGAATACATAGGAAGAAAAGAAACCCCAGAGAAAAGGAATAATCAGTTGGTAACTAAATAGCCTATATGAAGAAGATGAAAAGAATTAATATATTTCGTAGATTCGCCAAAGAAGAAAAGAAGTTATGTGTAATTTATGAGATAATAACCAACTTAAAAGAAACTCATCACAACCCAATCCCTGAAGCCATAAGAAAATAATAATAATAAAGAAGAAAAAAGTGTTATAAATAAACCAAAGCATCAAGATTAACAGTTAATTTTCCATAGACCTTCAGCTAAGAAAAATAAACATTTTTTAGTGGGGGAGCATATGTAATGCAACACAATAGTAGCCCTATCCCAAAACTTAAAACCGCTCAATACAGTAGGTAGAATCACCAATACTATCCTATTAAAACCATGTAACGGTACAAACTATTGGGGTTTATTTTTTCTTAAATAATTGTAAAATGTAATGGCCACTCCAGCTGAATAACATTTGAATCATAAACGCTGGACAGTTTTTTAACACCTTACAGTCAGTGGGGTAACAAGCCAAGCAGTACATAGGTGTTGTTGTTGCACAAAAGCCATTAACGAGTCTGGGAATGTGAACGTTAGCAGCGAGGGGAGCGTATTCACGCATGGGTGTGCCACAGTGAACAGCTTAAAAAGCACGCACGAAACATTCTTTCTCGCCCAGTGTGCAGAAAACAAAGAGCAGTCGGTTATGAACATCCAGTAAATACGGACGCAATCAGTCTGCGCGTCCGCCGGCTCGGCGTAGTTTTCGTCGCGCCCGCAACTCAAACAAAATGTGATTTTAAAACCGAGTGTACAATTTAAAACGGAACATGATTATCCAGTGAGTAATTAAATAATTAAAGTAACAGTTTAGATAAACGAAGGTGCGACTAATATGTGCGGAGTGATGGTACTACGGAACATTGGACTCTTTCGTAAAGCCAGATCAGTAACCAGAGTGGTATATCAACTTCAAATTATGTTTTTTTTTAAGTACACTATTTACCATTAAATGAAATTGAGATCTCAAATGGGCATGGGGTATATGTATGACTGCGAGCGTGAATAAAAATAATAAAAATGATAAAATAAGAATCGCTGGTTTGGGTTAATTAAATTTTGATGGTAGTTTTAAAATGTTATTTTATCTATATAAGAAAAATTAAGTTTTGTCTGAATAATTTTCATTTTGATATGCAAAAAATTGTTAAGAATTATGGGAATTGAAAGAGATATAAAAAAAACAATAAATGATCAATAAAATTTTAATTGCTTAGTAAAATAAGAAATGACTCGTTATTCAAATAACCAGTTCTGATTTTCCCGTTCGCTAATTCGAACCCTGGTGAGTGAAAATTCAGGTTGGCAGACAACAACATGGCGTCTACAGAGCCAGAATACATGATAAATAAACAAAACCTATTTATTAATTTATAAAAAGGTAAGATTGTTAACAATTGGCGCCCGAACAGGGACTATTTATTAAAGTTTGTCAACAATTGGCAATTCCGAACAGTGACTTTATATAAATTATTTATATAAATACAGCCTACTGGGAGGAACAGAATGGTTATTTGAAATAACATAAAAAATTTTTTTTTGAGGTACGTGAAAAAGACGTAAAGATAAGGTTATGTTGTGACTACATGTGGTAGGGTAAATAGTTTAAATAAAATATTTTTTTTATATATAATAAGGTTGTGTAATATTACAGGGTAATATTTTGAAAAGAAATATATGTAAAAGATTTTTTTAAAATGGCAAACAATAACAAGAATGTCAGCGTAACTGACCAAACGTTTAAGAGTGAAATGGGAGTTTGTTCAACGCCAATAAGTCAGATCGAGTCGAGTGCGACCGAATCTGTAGGGTTAGATAGAGTACCAGTAACACCCATCTCAACTCGTCATGAAAACATAAAAGACGATAATAGTGACATAATAAATATGATGAAATTCCTTATGAAAGAGCAAAATAATAACTTAAATGCCAAATTTGATGAAGTGAAAGATGAAATAAAACAGCAAAATTTTAATTTTAATCAACAAATGAATGAAATGCATGCACGTTTCGATAAAACGAAAGAAAAAATAGTCGCGTTAGTAACTGAGAAGTTCGATAGACCAAAGAATAAAGTAGACGAGAATTACGAGAATAGAAAGGGGGTAGAGAATAGTGGAGGTAGTAATAATGATACATTTACAGAAAATAGTGCTAGTTTAAGTGCTGTGAAGATAAAACACGAGGTGAATACAAGTGAAAATCAGAAAGAGGTTAGTTTAAGTGCAAACAAGGTGCTAATTAACAAGGTGAGTAGCAATGATAATTTGAATAATAAAGTAAGTGGTGTTGATAATTATGACAATATAAATAGAAATATGGTGTTAGAAAATGATGATGAGAATATTGGGAGTGATAATGAGATGATGGTAATGATGATAACAAGTACTTACCTTGTCAAATAACGGGGGTATTAGTAGATAACTATGATGTCGATAGTAATGACTTTATAACTTACCTAATCAGGACAGATAATACTAACGGTGACAGAACCATACCCTATGATGACATGGTATATGATAAATTGATATGGAATAAAACAATTTATTCAAACGAGATTGTGGAAGAATATAAAACTTTAAATAAATATTATGTTGATAATAATAATATAATATATTTAATAAAAAATAAGCGGTATAGACCTAAGACTCGATTGTTGTTCAATGATGGAGGATAGTGTTTATTATGTTATGAACATTTAATTACGTGGACAGTGGTTGTGACGATTTTAAATGTATTAAAAATCGCACAGATTAAAATTTTTTAATTTTAATAAGTAAGAGTATCATACACCCTTACCTATACCCAGATTCCTGAATCAACTTGAAACCTTCCAGTACCAACACGCCAAGAAAAGTATTAAGTAGTGAATAATAATAATAATTACTTAAATAATTAAAAATGCGACTAGAGGAATAAAGAAATCCCTAAGTCATAATAAAATAAACATAAAGTATTTATCTTCTAATTAATGAATAAATAATAATAGGAAAAGTACGAACTATTTTCTTAGCGCGTAAATACGCACTAGCTGACTGAGCCCTCTCCCCTAAACCGTACGCGCATTCAGCCGTAGAACGTCGCAATGAGTAGATGTGAGTTTTGGTGTTGTACACATATACGTATGTGTATGTTCTCTAGAAGTATATCCAGCGTGAAATCTTGTTATTGTGAATAATGTAGTGTCTAGAGTTTGTGAGAAAATATATAAATAAAATAGAAAAAGGTAGCCAACACATCTCTTAAAAACAAAATCAAATGTAAGTGTAACATAGTTAACTACTAGACTGTAGTACTGCAAAGTGAGAACTATAACTGTAATTAAAATAAAGAAAATGTGAACTACAAGAATCTGCACTAAGAAAAGTGAAATTACAACATTTGGAACTTCAAGTAAACAACCTATCTTCGAGAGCTTCAAGTAAACTAAAAATCAACCCGATGTAGACACACCAAGAACAACGTACTCAACCCGTAGAAGACAACTGGAGATGTCCCAAGAATACAACAACAACCTCAGGTGATATCAAACCACAACTTTTGTAAATTTCCCCTTAATAAGAAGTAACAAAGAACTTTAAAGAACTTTCGCAATGTAATGAACAAATTATCAGATTTGTATATTTTGTAATTTTGTAAGAAGTAATAGTAACCGTAATGTATATATTGATAAATTAATAATTTTGAGAAAATTGAGACCCGGATCCGTGGTATTAAAAGCAACAGTTATATGAATAAATTTTGATATATAACAAGAATAAAATAATTAAGATCTTTGAAGCAGTAAAAGCACTATTTACTAAAATAACTTTCTTTAAAATCAGGAATAATGTTTGATTAATATTTCAATAGCAATAAAGAGATGTTTTAGCTAATACCTAGTGAGTGAATAAGTTTATGCAAACCTTGTCAGTTTCCTATATCACACTTGTTTTGTAATTTGTTAGTAAGAGTTTTACTAACAACGGCAGCTGGTTTAGTTTACTGGTAAATAATTAAACTAGTTCCCGATTTTTGTGTTGTCTTGCCAAGGGGCGGCACATGGTTTTAAAATGGATTGTTTATGAACTGATTTTGGTAAATGATAAAATAATAAGTTGGATTGTATATTTTTTGTGTATTAATGTCAATGTATTTGTGTATTCTTGATGTGTGTATTACAGATAATTTTATGTAAACCATGTATGTAACAGGAAGTTATAGCTTAATTGATTTAATAATAACAATTAACATTTTTTTATTAAACAAGTGATGAACGTAATGATGAAATTTTAAATAATTGAATTAAATAATTGAAAGTTAACTACTTAATTAAGGTTGTACAAAAGAAAGTTTGATAATGAAGCTAAATGATTTTATGAAATTAAGATTCTATAATGATTAGTAGATGATTAAACAGATAATATGTTCAAATTGAGGTATATTATTATAAGGGGAGAAGTGATGAATTTTCTAGTGTTATATCAAGGTGAAATGTTGTAAAAGGGGTTTGGGTGATAATGAAATAAGGCAGGTGAGTTAAGCAGAGTTAATTTTAATGGGAGTTAGAGAGAATAAGAATTTTGAAATACCAGTAACACACAAAGAGAGTATTAGATATTTTAGGGACACAGTAGTTAGCGATTATATGTAGAGGTGAGTAATGTGAATGGTAATTATATATTTGTTGATGGTGATATTTTGTAGTAAGGATCCGGTGTAGGAGTACGCAACGAAAGGTGTTGGGACAGGAAGGGACCGTTGTGTGCCGGAAAGGGTTGCCTTAGGTAGAATCCAGGAACCAACATAAGGGAATGAGCGTAGGTAGGGAACATACATCCTTGTACAAAAATGAGCGGTGCCAGAGGTTTTAAATGGGATTTGTGAAGGGTGTTATTATAGAGATATTGGTGTCATATTATGTTAATGGTTAGAAGCGGTTGTTAGTAGAAAAAGGGGGTAGTAAGGTTAGAGTGACAAATGCCAAAACAAGATAGAGAAAATAGTGAATAATAGAGAGTCACCCAAACTAGATAAGGATAAAAGGGTTAGAAAAGGAAAATTCATGGTCGGAAGGTAATGTAATTGGAAAGGTTAATATTAAATTTGAAATTGTGAAGAATTAAATGATAAATAATTGATGGCTAAATTAATAAAAGTTTAATTGAAATTAAAATGTAATATTTATAATTTTTATACGCAAATTTAAAGATGTAGGGTGTGTAAATTTTGATCAAAGTTAAATGTGAGTTGTTTGTTGAATGTAATAATCGCAATGTTAATTATGAGGGTATCATTATGTATTATGTTTATTATGTATTAGTGTAGGAATTTAAACATGAATTGTATGTATGTATAACATGTTTTAGATGCGATTCCCTACATTTCGGGCGATCTCGGCCTTACCAACCCAGATCGTGGTTTTGGATGACAATCAGGTGTGGGCAGAGTTATTATAAAACTGACCACAGTTGGTTGCCTTTGAAATTGGTCAAACCTAGAAATTTAATGGGGTTTAATAAGGGAATCTAAGATTATTTTGAACGCAGGCTATTTTCACCCAGATAGGGGTGGTAGACCTTAGGGGCATATATTAAGCTAATAAGTAGGGGTACTTACCCTGAAGTTTTTGTAACGCTGAAGCAAGGATGGGAGTGAGAGAAAAGAAAAAAGTGCTTACTCCTTCCGCCTCAGTCCTTGTGGAGGCAACTGAACGCAACAGTTCAGGGGGGGGGGAAATAGTGTGTGTGGAGGAGTAAAGGGGATAAGTATTATTAACAGCGCCAGATCACTTACTGTTAATAATAATAATAATAGTAATTTTTTTTTCTTCTTCTATGAAAGAGAAAATGTTTAAGAATTGTAGAAACGGAGAGATATAGATGAATTGTATTTGAGTAAATTTTGATAGTGTGTTTAAATATTGTGGAAGGTATTTGTAATATTGTAATGGGAAATGTCTATTTTAATTCTGATGGGGATAAGGGCAATAATTTTGATTTTGAAAAAGAGTTAACAAGAGAAGGGTATACAGAATGATTTTGAGGAAGTTTATAAATATATCATGTTAGTTTAAGGATTCATATATACATGTGTTAAGAATAAAGAAAAACCAGTGCTTCTTAACACAAACCAGCGCACAACTAAGGGGAACAGATCAGGTAGGGATATGGTATTATCCAAGGCCACTATTTGATATTTTTAATTTGATGTTTCAGCGTTTGGTGATGATGTGACGGCGGTCCTGAGCTGGCCTGCACGTCAGATCAGGAGCGTAAAGCGCCTGATTGGCCTTATGGTGTTGGGATCTCGAAGGAGAAGTCCAGTAAGGTCATGCAGGTACTCTATCATAAGGTACCATCATCGGACCAAGGGTGAGTTATTATAATTTTTTTTTATAAACAGTAAAGGGGTTGTGGCGACATATCCTAGCTGATCCCTTTAGAAAGTATGAGAGTGTCAATGAGAGTTTTTATGCTTCGGCCTAAAACCTCTCATTGAGGGGGTTTTGTAACGGTACAAACTATTGGGGTTTATTTTTTCTTAAATAATTGTAAAATGTAATGGCCACTCCAGCTGAATAACATTTGAATCATAAACGCTGGACAGTTTTTTAACACCTTACAGTCAGTGGGGTAACAAGCCAAGCCGTACATAGGTGTTGTTGTTGCACAAAAGCCATTAACGAGTCTGGGAATGTGAACGTTAGCAGCGAGGGGAGCGTATTCACGCATGGGTGTGCCACAGTGAACAGCTTAAAAAGCACGCACGAAACATTCTTTCTCGCCCAGTGTGCAGAAAACAAAGAGCAGTCGGCTATGAACATCCAATAAATACGGACGCAATCAGTCTGCGCGTCCGCCGGCTCAACGTAGTTTTCGTCGCGCCCGCAACTCAAACAAAATGTGATTTTAAAACCGAGTGTACAATTTAAAACGGAACATGATTATCCAGTGAGTAATTAAATAATTAAAGTAACAGTTTAGATAAACGAAGGTGCGACTAATATGTGCGGAGTGATGGTACTACGGAACATTGGACTCTTTCATAAGGCCAGATCAGTAACCAGAGTGGTATATCAACTTCAAATTATGTTTTTTTTTAAGTACACTATTTACCATTAAATGAAATTGAGATCTCAAATGGGCATGGGGTATATGTATGACTGCGAGCGTGAATAAAAATAATAAAAATGATAAAATAAGAATCGCTGGTTTGGGTTAATTAAATTTTGATGGTAGTTTTAAAATGTTATTTTATCTATATAAGAAAAATTAAGTTTTGTCTGAATAATTTTCATTTTGATATGCAAAAAATTGTTAAGAATTATAGGAATTTAAAGAGATATAAAAAAACAATAAATGATCAATAAAATTTTAATTGCTTAGTAAAATAAGAAATGACTCGTTATTTAAATAACCAGTTCTGATTTTCCCGTTCGCTAATTCGAACCCTGGTGAGTGAAAATTCAGGTTGGCAGACAACAACATGGCGTCTACAGAGCCAGAATACATGATAAATAAACAAAACCTATTTATTAATTTATAAAAAGGTAAGATTGTTAACAACCAGATAAAGAAAAACAAACCTTACTTACAGAAAAGACTGTACAATATAAAAGATAAGAAAAAAATACAATACAAATAATAAAATAAATAATTAAAATGTATTATAGCAAGTAAAGAATATACATACAAACCTTTATGTAAATGAGTGAATGTGAAAGAGTGGGGAATAAAATTAACAATCCCTATTATTATTTAAATATGTGATAAATACAATAAGTGTCAGTGAAGTGGTGACAGCATAAGTGCGAGTTAATTACTTTTATAAAAAAAGGAAAACCCATAAATAACACCAATAGTGAATGGTGTTGAAGGGTTTCATCTCAGACTGAGATGTTAGTGAAGGCTTTGGTGTAAGTAGTTGTATTTGTGTTCTACACCAAAGCCTATAGTTATTAACATTTATAAACTACATTATAAGTTTGTGTGAGCCTACTGGCAAATAAGAAAATGTGTATTAGAAACCAGGACCTATGAACAATAATCTATTCATTAGCCAGTAATGCTTGATAAGATTGATAGGATGAGAGAATGGTACACCAAATAGTTTATAATTATTTGTCAATTTATAAATGTACAATTTGGCCATGAAGGAAATACCTCGAAGGTAACGTGTTAAAAGATTTTGTTCTAATTATATTATTTGTTAATTTATGATTGTAAATTGTTCATGTAAACACTACCTTAAGTAATAAGTCAAAAGATTTTATTTTTAACTATTGTGAAAACTTGTTAAGGGTCAAGACTCATGTAATAAAATGTAACTCAGGAAAAAGGGTTCAAAACCAAAAACCTAGGTAATAATAAATGTAATTTAAAATATGTTAATGAAATGCTATTGATGGCCTAGGCCACAAGTTCCATACAAAGGAAATAATGTCAGAAATGAGTAGATTAGTAAACCAATGTGATAAAACAGGAAAGGGACAAAATTTATATGATGAAGCTAATTGTTTTAACAGTAATATTACATATTAGATTAATTTAAGGAATTGTAAAGTGATATAACAAATGTATAAAAGGTATAGGCCCAACATTAGAATTTTTGTAAGGTGAAAAACCACCCTTTATAATTAACCAATTTAAGTAAATGAGGTAGCAAAATGTTCACAATGACATAAAGAAAAGAATGATGTAATTTAAATTTAAGAAAACTTAAAGCTGAAAAAGGAGTATTTTTCTTATAGGCAGATGAACATTGAAATCTTGTAAACTGACCACGTGACCTTATGAACTCTCTGTTTTGACCAATCACAGGCCAGTATTGTAAGGGCACGGAACCGTTGAATAGTAAGGCAGGAATATAGAAATATAGTATTGTATTGTTAACTATTGTAGTGAACAGATGAGCTCCTATGAAGAAGTTTTAAATTAAATAATAGTAATGTTTTTTGGACCGTTGGCGATGAAAAATTATAACTAACTAGATGACCCGGCAGACTTTGTCCTGCCTCTAAATTTTTTTTTTCATTTTGCTGAGGCCAAAAAAAATGATGTAGATATTTATTTTTTAATTTAATAATAATTAGTAGAAGTATAACTGTCATCAAATGTTATCTAAATTGGCAGTTATTGATGAATGTTTGGCTTGCGCGCAAGTTGATGGTGGCTGATGATGGACGTTTTCATGTGACAGACGAATATTATAAGCAGCATACATGGAGCATTATTATTAACAGAAACAACATTTTGTCTTTAAATTAATAAATTTATTTCATGTATTTTTATATTAATTGAGTAATAATATAAATGATTTGTTTTCCATGAAATTTATTTTTTGCTTATTTTGACAATAATAATTGTGTTTTGAACAAATAAAAATAAATGAAATTATTAAAATTAACAAAACAAATGTTTATATTTAACGTAAAGCTAAAGCATGAACGATATTTGTGGTTTTGCCTTGGGCATGAACGATATTACGTGGTTTCAATGTAAACAAATAAATTTGATGGTCGACCAATACGGGAACACGCAGCATATAATTGACCGTGTGAAAAACATGGGGTTTCTAAATCCAACCCGCATATATTCATTGTTTGACCCTGCGCTTTATTTATAGTCATAGCAAAGGCCAGCCGGATAGGAAACTGTAAACGTTTAAATTGAATTGTTGAATCAGCGGGAATCATTGGTACCAAATATACCTATCCTTGGCAACAAAACATGATCACCCTTGAATTTTCTGTTTAGAATTGTTGCCTCTATTAAATTCCCCATTAATTTTTTGATGACTAATCTCGTTCCATTACACAGCCGTGGTGCATTGAGACTGCGCAGTAAAATGATCAGTGAACCAATTTTTACTTTAAATTGAGTGGTGGCAAACCTGGTAAGTCCAGAGAATTAAGAAATTCCGTTGGAAAATGTACAGCTTCATTTTCATCTACGACTGTATCAATTGACTTAAATGAAATTGCTTCGCCGTGCAACATGTCTTGTATTTTAATATTCATGTCATCAACATCAACATTTTTTGCAGCCAGTATCGCACGTTCGCTGAGCCATTGATGATCACGGATATTTTCGCGAATATTTGGGAACACATTGTTAATTAATAATTCTTTCATATCCATAATGTTACAGAAGCCATTCCTGCCTCTAAATTTTTTTTTCATTTTGCTGAGGCCAAGAAAATGATGTACCAATTTCTGGATGGTATTCAAATGTGTTGTGATTTTCGACCGACGTTTGCCCGCCCTCTTCTTTGCATTTTTCTATCACAAAATTTCACAAATGTATATATGAAAATAAAACGTTTTAATTGTAACAATTTTATAAATACATCACGTAGCATTGCGGTTACACTGAATTTCCTTTAATTGATTTGTTGTTTGCACCACATTCCTAAACAAAATGTAAATAGAACCTACCATTGAGTTTATATTGAATTGCCGGTAATTGATTTGTTGTTTCCAGCACATTCCTAAACAAAATGTAAATAGAGTATTATATTCACCACTAAACAAAATGTAAATACAGTATTATATTTACCACTGTGTTTTTTAATCACTGTGTTTTTCACCCCACCTCCCAACGTGGACCAAAACACCTATCCTATTGTTGCTTCTCCCGTAGCCTAAAATATTTCTGGTAAGTTGGTTGAAATCGGTCCTGCTGTTTTTCATATTTTCCATTTTTGACAACCCCCCCTCAAACCGCCCATTTATTAAGCCCAAGGGCCCAAAAATTTTCAATAGTGCATACATGCATGTAAAATTGTTACTTCCATCGAAATTCCCTTTAATTCGATACCCCATATGCTGTATTTTCATTTTTCCAATTTTTACCCCCCCCTGGCCAAACTGACACCCCCAACCGCCCAAAAATTTTCAATAGCGCATACATGCATGTAAAATTGTTACTTGCATGGAAATTCCCTTTAATTTTATACCCCATATGCGGTATTTTCATTTTTCCAATTTTTACCCCCCTTGGCCAAACTGACCCCCAACCACCCAAAAATTTTTAATAGTGCATACATGCATGTAAAATTGTTACTTGTATGGAAATTCCCTTTAATTTTATACCCCATATGCGGTATTTTCATTTTTTCCAATTTTTACCCCCCCCCCTTCGGGCCAACCTCACACTCGGCACATGGAAACCTTACTCTGAACCTAACGAACATATGGTGTGAATATGAGCTCTGTCGGATAAGTGGTTCAAAAGTTTTAAGAACATGTGCAGACGTACACTGAATTTTTATATATAATAAAAAAATAATTTCCTGGAACCCGATCGCAGCGCCACCTACCGGGTCCAATTGTGAAACTAAACCATCCAGGGACCCACTCAAACACACACAAAAAATTTCATCAAAATCGGTCCAGCCGTTTAGGAGGAGTTCAGTGACATACAAATGTACAGAAGAATTATATATATAAAGATAGAAGCTACAAATACTGTGGAAGATTGGAACACAAAAATATTTAAATCAAAACAACAAATAAATGCAGAACCTTTGAAAATCCTGATTACCTACCAGAACACACTTTCATAACGCCAATTTCAACTATTAACCACTCTACAGGTACGATTACACAACACTACCGTAGACACTATCTACACTTACAGAATAACACCAGGGATCATTTATTGAAAGAAAACCTTGAAAACTAAAACTGAAACATTTATTTTAAAATAATTTGTGAGCACGTGGTTAGTTCGTTCAGCGGCCATTTTGCCAATATAGCGTCGTCGCTTAGCGACGGAAAATAATAAGATACAGTATTAAGATTTTGAAATTTTACTTACGTTGTAATGTATTGTATTTTTGTATGTATTTGCTGAATTCAATGACAGTCTAAAAGAACCCTTAAACCCTGAGAATTAATATATGATTATAAACAATTTGTTATTTGGAACTTGTTAGTGTAAAAGTCGAATTGAGCGCTAGAGTCGACCCGACCCATATTTGTTTTCGACACAAGTCGACTGTTCGTTTCTCTGAACAACTTTAATGAAAATAAATATTGTTATTTGGAATCATTGTAGATAATTTGAAGGTTTACAGGACAATTACAGGTAATTCAACAGGAGAGTGAGCAGCGAACGGACCGAAGCATTTGGAAAAAGAACAAAATCGATTGCGGCAGCCGATCCGTATTTGACATAAGTGGAGGCAATTTACACTAAATAAAACTCTTCAAAACTCAAAACACATAAATTAAGAACAAAAATACACCGTTATATTACAAATGACGTCAACAACATGGGGCTGAACAAAATAAACCCGCAACCGTATTACACTCGCACAACAAAAACTGTTATATTACAATACATATATATATTTATTTACTTATTTATACATATAATTATATTTCTTCAAGTTTTATAATTTTATTAAAGAATTATTTATTCATACGCTGTACAATAAATACATTTTTCATTTAATTAATTATATGTAGATATTGTATAAACATATGTTTAAATATTTTTTGATGAAATTTTAAAACTAAGTTCAATAATTTAAGCGTTACTAACATGTAATTTTATTTCTATTTTAGTTTTTGCGATGCCTGACCAACGCTGAAATGTGTCGGAAGTATCAAATGCGGAAAAAAGCTGCAAAAGCAGCTGAAGCTAAACAACACGGAGTGCCAGTGCCAGTAAAAAAACCGATGACATCAACGGAACGCAGTCGAGCTTATAGACTACGAAATAAACAAATGAAAATGATTGTACATCAAAGCCAATCATCCAATAATGAATCTCAAGTGTTTTATCAAATCCAGATATGTGTGGAGTGATTCCTGGACCATTACCTCAGCCAGTTACGACCACTATAATTTTAAATTATTCAAAATCACCAATGGTGTCCAATACTATTGTGGATCAGTTGATGAAAGTGTACGTAGTTCATCTTTGTCTACTGTAACACACGATAATCGTAATTTTACGATTGTGCAAGCTGAGGTGCATGAACAAAATTTTCCTGTGCTTTGCAATCATCATACAACAACGAAAAAAGTACCATTAACAGGAGCGGAGCGCATTCAACAGTTTCAAGCACGGAGAAATAATCAACAATCAACTAACACCTCACATATAGAGGTTTTATCAAATCAAGACATTGTAATGGATCAGGAACTACCTCAATCAGACACGCGTGGCTTACACTTAAACTCTCCAGATCAGTCGATAATAAACGATCCTATTACTGATCAAGTTGATATGGATCTAAGTTCATCTTTGCCATATAGCAGTTATCATCAATATTTAAAAGAGCTCATAAGGAGTTTAAAGATAAATTCTTGAACAATTCACTTGGACATCCGTGCTCAGTGTGTGACAGGTTGTGGTGACTTTTTCTAAATATTGCTTTACCGTGAAAAAACACTTAGCTGTAAAATTATGAAATATAAACCACTTAAAGAAACGCGATTGATGATTATAACTATGTGTTTCTTTAATTTTTGGCTCTACTTTTGTGGAAATGGCAGGCTTTGAAAGTCAGCGATCTTCTTTAGTTGAATGGACTATAAGATTATACCTAATATACCTGGAAAAAACTACACTCTGCTGCACATGCATTCAAGCTTTAAAGAAGAATAACATTCCATTAATGTCAACATACAATGGCTTTAAATTTCTAGAAATACCTCACTATCTACCGCCTTTAGATCTAATTTCCGAGAGACTTATTTCACCACGTATTCCTTTCAGAAGATTGAGACATGTGAATGGTCAATACGGTATTTACGGACAAATAATTAATGTGCCCGTTTCGGTTGACAATATGGTCAAATCTCTTCCAAGGAACATTGATGATGACCATTGTATAAATGTACATATTAAACGTAAAAAAATTCACAAGTCCAGCTACTTACATGGTATAGATAATAAACGTACAATTAAGACTTGGTTACAATTTTTGATACAGTCTCCACTATATACAATGTATAACATTAAAATTGATGATCCATTCTTTAATAATGGCCAAATTTATGACAAAATTCGTCAAGATGATGTCAGTGAACATATTCCTGTCGAAGAAAGTCTCACTGCCCAACAGCATACATTATTATGGAATGAAAAACAGTATTTACGTATTGCACCTGGTGAACAAAATGTTCCTCAAAGTTTGTTGTTTGATGAACATGCGGAGGAGCTCTCTTTTCCTGCTATTTATTTGGGTCAGTTTCATAACTTCAGAGATTGTGTCAAAGTAACACCGTTCATGATGGCTTCTAGTGTTTTGAGATCTGATTGTCGTGCAGTTACACTGTACCATCTGTTGTATATGGCGATGAAAATTATGAGGATGCGAGTTCAGGATTCTCTGACAGTTGCGTTTAAACGTTGGTAAAGATACTAAAATCTCTCGGAAACAAATAGAAGATGAACAGTACATTAATAATTCCATTGGAACCAATCTTCCATTTCTACGATCAATTCCAAACTCAACATGGTATTGGATTGATCGTAAAAAAGACCTTTTTGTTATGATCAGACAGTTCGGTAAGCCTACTATATTTCTTACTGTCAGTGCCAACAAAATTGGATGGAACGATACTTCAGAAGTTATACAAATTCAAGCACAATGGAGAAACTATTTCTGAAGAATTTGCTGAGCTCCTGCATTACCTTGAAAAAAAAAAAAAAACACTTGTTAACGACGATGCAGTTACTTGTGCTATAAATTTGAACAAATTAGTCAATATCTGACTAAATATCTTGAAATCACCAAAATTCAGTCAATTTGGGCGATATTACATTGTTCATTATTTTAAACTTATTGAGTTCCAGCATCGTGACAGTCCACATGCTCACATACTACTCTGGCTGGCTAATGCTCGGTTGGATGCACTTGATAAAAACAAATTTGATGCTATCGCATTAATTGATCACTTAATATCTGTTTCGTCTCAAGAAGCATCAGGCAATATTAAATTACAAAGACACGTTTACATGCTATCAAAAAATAGTGGCAAATAAACCTGAGCAGTGTAGATTTGAAGCACCTTTTATGCCTTGCTGATCTACAACTATCTTATCACCTGCGCAAAAAGATGAGCCTGAATTCAAAAATTATGCAAATCGTTATAAAGATATTAGGGTTAATCTAAAAAATAATGATTACTCTGATTTTGATTCTTTTTATCAAAATAACAATATTTCCTCAGACGAAGATTATTGCAGTATACTTCGAGCTGGAATTAAGAGGCCAAGAGTTTTTCTCAAACGTCAACCATATGAAAAATGGCATAATCCGTTTATATTTATTATTGTCAAATCAAATATGGATATCCAATTTATTACTGAAGAATATTCTTGTGCTAATTACGTTGCTGAGTATGTGAATAAAACCAATCGAGGTGTTAGTCATCTTCAACGTGAAATTATTAAAATTATGGATGAACATCCAGAGTTTGACGTTGAAATTACATGAAAAATAGGCGTAAATATGCTCAACAGTGTAGAGATAACAAGTCAAGAAGCTGCTTGGTATCTTTTACGGGAACCAATGTCAAAATGTTCTACTGTTGTAACTACCATTCCCACCATGTGGCCACTTGATCGGCAAAGGATAAGGAAAACACAAAAAACGGGGTGTGGCTGTGTCGTGGACACGGCCGTGTGTTTTACGTGAATACGTGTACGTAACGGGTAATATTTTCTTTGAGCGTATGATAGGTATACACTGAGAGAAAATTTTCTTCACATAAGAATATATATTCTTGATAATTATCGAGAATGTATATTCTTGTCTCAAACTTTTTTTAAATTTACTCAAGTGTTTTTAAATTTATTTCAATAATATTTTCTTAATTCAAATAAAATCATTCTTTTGTTTAGTTATTGCTATGAAAATAAATATTGATTTTATTTGTGTTTTTGTGAAGAAATTAGTTTTTTTTTTTAATTTATTTTTAAAAGTTTTTGAGTCAAGAAATTTTTCTCTGAACAATAGTATTTTTTTTTCTCAGTGTATGTCATAATCATTTTTGAACACTAAGAAGTCCTTCAGATTTCCATGTTTTATTTGCGATGGCAACATTTTCCTTTCGTCGGGTTCAGGAAAGAAATCAAGTAAACAAATAATTACTGTGTTATAACTTTATTAATGATAGGTGTGTGATACGAAAAGGACGAAACAAATGGCATACAGGATACATCGAGATTTCTGGTAAACGTTAAATCAATACAGGTATTACCTAGCGTTGTTGGAGAAGTTTCGATGTAAGACAAATTAAACTCGCTGAGCATGAAGTCGGGCAACGAGCGGTCTTGCGAGACATTAACATTAAAGTCTCCGACCATCATGATTGGTGTAGTGAGATCTGGCTCGTATTCGGGTACAATCTTAACAATGTTTTTAGAATACTTTAACAGCGATCGTAACATACAGAGCTTAATTTCTGCTAACGCTGTGCCCGGATGGATGTACACACACCCGAGTATGAATTTGAAGATGCCATTGACTGTTACGTTTACTAGACAGACATCACCAACCTTTGGGTCTTTGATCTGCAAATTCATCTTGGAAATGTCAATGTTAACTCTGTTACAATCAGTGAAGCTATTGATGTTGCGATATCTGGCGACTCCACCGGCTATGCGACTTGATGATGATGATACCGCCGCCGATGATGTAGTTGCAATTTGTCTGCGCTTAGCGGTGTTACGATATGATCTCAGATCAAAGCCAGGCACCTGCGCTGGCTTGAAATCTTCCATCCACGTCTCGCTAATTGCCAAGTAATCAGATCGGTTGATGATGGAATCGGTAGAGATGTCTTCTGAGTGCGCGACCAAGCTTTGTGCATTAATGGCGGTGATAAGTATAAGACAACGCTGATCACGAACATAATCACAAAACTTTTTTACTTGTGCGACTAGTGTCGGCAGCGGATGTTGGGCCAGTCGCTGGTACTCATCTCGTATCTCTCTAACTGTAGGAGACGCCTGACCAAATCCATGATAAAACTTGAAATTGTTTCGGGCAGTGATAATATAAAGGCCATCTAACGATGTGACGCGACTCAAAGCCACATAAACTAGTTGGTTTTGCTGCGACTTGTCATATTGATACACGACTCGATCGAAAGTGCCTCCTTGAGATTTGTGTATCGTGATCGCACACGCCGGCACGATGGGAAACTGTATTCGGCGGCATTTGATCGTCGGACCGAGCGGTATGTTGGCACTGCGCATTGTTATCAGTGTCCACTTGAAGTCGAGAACCTCACGCTTGCAGATTACATGTGGCTTAGCTTTAAGTCAATATCGCTGGCCCATCATCTCGAGCGGGAATTCAATCCATAGTCTGAGTCGCTGTTTGTGTGTGACCACAGATGTTGACGGTTCGTTCTGTGCCTCTAACTCCGCAAAGTGCTCGTCTTCACTGAGCAGCTCTATATTCTTTAACACACCAATCGCGCCATTCACTATGCCATCCTCAACGTCAATGTTAGTCGTAATCATGTAAGGGTAACCCACTGCAAGCGGGATCTTATAAGGCAGTCCACCCAACTCGACGACACTCATTTTGTGAAGCTTTTGCCGGGCTGTAGCAGCTTCGGTGTGATTCTTTTAGCCGATCAAAGTGTCGTCGGCGACGCTGTATGTCTCTGTCACAATAGCACTGCTGTTGTTTGAGTCCACGCTGTGATTTTGATGAAACAAACGCACAACGCTGATCAAGTTCGTATCGCACCACTGTTAGGTTCTGAATCGCGACTCAATGAGTTTAATTTCATCAACATCGAGTCGCTCTCCGTTGCCGACTTTAGTAAGTATAGCAGAGAACGTAGCGTCGCTTTGCCGCATTACTTGCTGTAGTGTATAGTAGTTTAACGATTGCCAGAGCGCGGCACCACCGATCATGTTGCGTGGGGCTCGATAAACGGGTGTAGCGTTAACTGGTGGCAGTTGGCGAAAGTCACCGCAGAAGAAAACATTCATGCCGCCAAACGGTTGAGCATGCGCGCCGGTGATCTACTGCAGACGTAAGTTGATCTTGTGTAACACATCTGATCCGATCATGCTAACCTCGTTGATTATCACGCATTTTACACCGACAAACATATTTCTGTAATATTTCTCTCGTGACATTGTGCCAGTCCGACGCGATTGTGTAATTTTGAAAGCAGAATGCACGGTTACGCCTTGGATATTGACGGCGGCTTTGCCGGTGGAGGCACACGCTACGAACGCGTTGGTCAAGTAGTTGTGTTGCACTGTGAAGCGATTGTATATTTCCATTGCGAGTTTCAGCACATAGGTCTTACCGCTACCGGCAGGGCCGGTGAAGAAAACCTGGATCGGTTCCGAGTTGAGTGTGTGTAAGCGATGTATCGCCTCCAGAAGTATCTCTCGTTGACCGGAGTTAGTGCTACGCATCATGCGACAGAAGTCAGCTTTGGCCATTGCATTCAATCGCCGGCGAACTGCAGACACGGATGTCACCATAGTCGCAGCATCGAAATCATCTGCATTCTCTACACCGCCTTGCTGTACTATACCTTTCACAAACTCCTCGCGCTGATTGCGGGCACCCAATGGATCTTCATCGTCAAACTGTTCGCACATCTGCCGAAGTTCCTCGACCACACGTTCGATATCAATGCTCGATTCGTATTGTTTGCGCTTCTCCATGATCTCGGACTCTCTGGCATCGTAAGTCTCAATAAATGCGTTACGGTCAATTATGTCGACTGCCTCACAGCGAAACGGTAGATATAACGTGACCATCTTTCGTTTGTGGTTCACAATATCATCGGTCTCGTACGATCTGTAGCGTATAACCCTACAACGGTCTCTTTTACGATATGCGACTGAATGTGCATTAACGTCCCTGTGTCATCCTCGTCGTCTTCACTGCACTCTTCGTTATCGTCGTCGCCTTGACGTTTTCTCTTTTTGTTACCGACAGCCGTATACCAAGCGACAAAGTCAGCTAAGCATATCGACTCTAACTCCGCGGGCCTATCCTCGTAACGCTGAATCATTGTTTTGGTCCAGATGTCGGTGCTGTTCTCGTCTAACTGTTCTCTGTCCATCACGGCCTTACGCTTGTGAGCCTTCTGTCTCTCGTGTGGCCAAACAGTAGGAATAACGTTGCCATTGTGGTAAACAACGTCAACGCTGGCTATACTCATTTTTTGGCGAAGCAAGTACCAGGCAGCCTCTTGCGATGACATCTCAACCGTGTTGAGTAACTTCAAGCTCAGTTGTTTCAACAACTGTAGATATTCTTTCTCCGGGTGTTCATCATGTAACTTCATTAGCTCACGATGTAGATGGCTAATGCCTCGATTTGACTTATTAACGTACTCAACTACGTAAGCCGCACAGCTGTACTCTTCAAGTATGAACTGCAAGTCGCTATTAGAGCCCAGTGTTTGTGTGATCCATGGATTGAAAGTGTTGGTATAAATCTCTGTGAAGTCGCGTTTAAACATCAACGTTGGCCGACGTAACGTAGATCGGATTATATCCAAGTACTGTGCCTTCGTTATATTGTTGTCGATATAGAACTCGCCAAGTGTGTCATAATGTCTTTCCTCTAGTAGCTTGCGCAGTTTAGCTGCCTTTAGTTGAAAACCGCTGCGACGACCATCGTCTTTTGACATCGGCAGTAGCACTCGTGTCTCGCTCATCGGCCAGTAGGGTATATTGAAGAGGCATGTTGTTTCACCTCGTTTGGTACAAGTAAATGTATGTCGGTGAACTTGATTGTTGTACTGATCACCCGGCAAGTCATCACGTTATATTGTTGTCGATATAGAACTCGCTTGTTGCGATCATGAACGGGGTAACGCGCACATCCAAGTTGAACTGCCTGCCGGTACCGTAGTATATCGCAGGGAACGATAGTTCTTCGGCATACATGTCATAAATAATGTTCAGCGGTGTTGAATGCTGGCCCGGAGCAATGTCAAGACAATTTTCCTCATTCTACAGCATAGTGTGCTGCCTTGCAAGTAGAACCTCCGACTCCGGTGCACCGCTGTCGCATTGTAGATACTCGATCGGATCGTCACCGGCGGCGTTGGCTGCCACACAACTGGTTACCATGTTAGCATTAAACGAATCCCAGTTTACTGTGATCTTGTAATGCTTATACAATGGTTGACCAAGTAAGAATAGTAACCAAGCTTTTACCACTGACTTTTTGACCACGCCGCTCAGATACGTAGATTTATGTATCATGTTCTTCTTGATGTTGACATTGAACGCCTGATCATCGTCCAATTGATGCGGTAGCTGTTGCACCATTGTGTCCACATCGACGGGTACATTAATGACTTATCCGATGATGCCGTAGCTGCCGTCGTAACGCAACCGACGTATCTGCATGAATGGCAGACGCGGTGATACTAGACGTGCACTGATCGGATCTAATGCGGGCAACCCATGTTGCTTAAGTGGATACACAAATCCGTTCGAACGTGACAACGTGGGCACTTTGTCCGAGTCCAGTGATTTCCTACACGTACCGCACAGTTTAAAGTCAGCCACTGCCTCTTCTGGGAAAGTATTACTAAGCAGCGGTAAGTGTTTTTCCTTTGGTGGCTTCAATGAGCGCAGAAACCATAGAGGGTCACACACATCACACTTATGTCCGAATGGATTGTTGACAAACGTAGTAGTGAAACGTGCACTAGCTGCTGCCCAATGTGTCTTCATAATCGGCGATTGCACACAATCGATGTCTATACAGTCCGGCGTTGATATAGAAGCTATTACATCATCCACTTGCATAGGCTCGGGCGCCCCAGCTGCAGATGTACTGGCGCCGTCGTTGATCCGCTCGGACGCCTTCATTCTTTTACGTTCCCGGCACCGCTTCACTGTGTCATATGGTGTTTTACGGGTATCGCTGGATTGCTCTTGAGAAGCCCTTTCCAACCGTATACGATCTCTATATTTTGGTTTGGCTTTTTGACGAGTATGGCCGACATTGCATTATTTATTTTAATTTTTTACTTTAACACCATATATATTCACTATAACTATTTCACACTAATGTTTTATATATGCAATCGTTAGATCTTGACGAGAGCTGACGATTGAAACTCAAACGAACGTCCTAGCTTCTCCGAGTCAAAATTTATACTAAACGGACATTATGTGACGCAGCGAAACGACCTCAAAATGGCGGCGCTTCCCCCTCCACCGCGCGCGATGCGTCACAGTCCTCACTCAACGTAACGAATTCTTTGATCCTTTAGCTATCGAGTGGTGTAATTAAATTTTGGATGTAGATGATAGATATGTAGCTGCAACACCAAACTGTATCCCCCGATTTTGTTATCATCAGTTTTCTGAATTGCCTCCCACTATGGAAGCAAATTTAAAGACGTATTCACGTCAAAAGAATTAGATGCACTAGGAACTGGAGAAGATTCAACTAACACCTGGAAGGAAAATTGGTTTGATAAATACGAACGCAGTCACCAGGACCTAGAAAATGTTACACTCGCTCAATTTGTCGCTAATTACACTATTAAAACTGACAGTACTTACACGGAAAGAAAAGTGCCACGTGTTATTCGTTACCGAAATTATGATATGGGACAAGATCTAAATGAATATAAGCGTGAAATGGTAACTTTACACATTCCATTTCGAAATGAAGGTGGAGAAATACTTGCTGAAATGAAATTCATCGAAATATACAACAACAATGAAAATATAATTTTACGTAGACGAAAAGAATTTGAATCCAACTCAGATATCCAAAAAACTATTGAAATTCGTGGAAATTTATGTCGAGAAGATGGTTTTGATGATAAAACTGAAGTGCGAGATGTTGCTAACGTTTTACCTGAACCTAATCCATTTCAAAATTTATATGACAATCCTATTTCCGACATAAATAGTGATCTTCGCCTAACTGTACTTAACAAACTTGGTCCTATCGCTAAAAAACGAGAAAATTTAATGCCTAATACTGATTTTTATTAGTTGATGAGAGTGGCAAACAATAAACAAAAAAAAACTTTTGCTACATGTCATCTCCAATCTATTAACTCCAAACCTCAATCCGTTCCAAATATTTTTCACGGGTCCAGCTGGATGCGGTAAAACTTTTGTTATAAAACTTCTCATGGATTTTTAACAAAGATCTATAACCGATTCACTGATAATGATGGATATTGCAACTCATACATTGCTTGTGCTTCGACAGGCAAGGCTGCTGTCAAGATTACTTCCATTGAGCACGGAAGTAGCACATCAATATCGAGCATTATTCAAATATGTTAGTGATAATTATCGATGAAATAAGTATGATTGGTGCTGAATTACTTATTCAGATTGATTCACGTTTAAAACAGATTACGGGTAATTTCAACAGTAACTTTGGTGGTCTGGATGTCATTATGATTGGAGATTTACGCCAGTGTCCACCAGTTAGAGCTACTCCAATTTATAAACAGCAAAAGCAAAGGATTGTTGGGCCTATTTTGTGGCTTGGACTCAAATTTTATGAGCTGGATCAAGTTATGAGACAAGCAAATCAACAGTTTTCTTCGATATTGACAAAAATTGGAAGCGGTGAACAACTTGAAGATCATGAATTAACTTTATTAGAATCACGATTTGTTATGATTCAAGAAGCAGAAACAAGCTGCCCACATGGGATCCGTTTATTTAATACAAACGAGGCTGTGACAAGATACAACAATCGAATTTTAAGTGCTGCGCAAGAAAAAAGTTTCAATTGTAAGAGACGTATACACCGGTTGTACTTCAGCAGAACAGACAGCTTTTTTATGCCAAAAACTGCACAAAATGTCACTTATTGATACTGGAGGCTTGCCTTATGAAACTGTATTTGTGGAAAATGTTTTCTACATGATAACGACGAACATCGATGTATCAGATGGTTTAGCGACTGTTAGGAGATTAGTTCATATTGAACATGATGAAGAAGAAGAAGAAGAAGTGAGTGTTGTGTGGCTCGATTTCCCGGACTCACCAAACATTGGCGAAAAAATTAGAAAAAAAGTTGCTGGACATATGGCTGCTAAACAGATTAGTAAACAGCTGTACCTATTGGAAGAAGATCATCGACTATTCCGCTTAATAACAATAAAACTATAAATGTTAAACTTTCACATTTACCTTTAGTTTCTGCTTGTGCGACTACAATTCATAAATCTCAAGGAAGCACGTACCCTGAAATTGTTTATGAATATGATAAAAAACATCCACTGTCATTAGTATATGTTGCTTTGACACGGGTGACTAGTCTCCAAGGTTTGTACATTACTACAAAAGACAATGATAGGACCTTTTATCATGGCCGAAGAGCATCCACAGCTATAGTTAGTCTACAAGATGAATTTCATAGACTCTCACTTAATCGTTTAGAGACTATTAGCAGTGATTTGCTACATTTCATCGGCCACAGGAAAGGATTGTCAGCGTATATTTTTAATTGTCAAAGTCTTCGGGCTCACTCCATAGATCTTACGGATTCAATTATACAGAACTCTAGTATAATGATAATAATATTATATAACTATAATTCTAGTGTATAATGAAAGATGGAAAAAAACATTGTTTTGGTAGCAATTTAAATTTCTCCAAATCAAAAATTAGATGATATTCTTCATTTTCTACATCGTTCATTACTTCCATATAAAACAGTCGGAGGAGCATTTCTTGGTAGAGGAGAAGACAAGTTACCAATGATTCTCAGTGGAGACTTTACTGTCAATTTTGCCTTAGAAGATTCTTGGCCACTTATCAACTTTCTCCAAGAGCATCTAAGTTTAACAATAAATAATTATCCCACTCTTTCAACAACATGACATGGCACCACCACTGATGCTGTATTCACGCAATATCTGGATAATGTTAATTCGAAAACATTTATATCGTACTTCAGTTATCACAAACCGATTGTACATATGTACCTATTCAGTCGCCACCGGAAGAAGCTATGGAAGTGGACGTAATTCCAAACGAATGAATTGACTGATTTTATATAAAAATAAATTCTGTAATGTTTTTTAGACTGGATTACAAAATAAATATTTATTTTTTCATTTAATTAAAATTTTGTTAATCGTATTTACCATCTCCCTTCACTCCTCTTATCGTTCTACTCATATGAATTTTTAGCATGCATGTTAACCCTTAGTTTTTCAATCACGCCAAAGAAGTATAACTTCTAATGCGCGTACATAAGTATACGCACCCACTTTTTATTTTTTTGTAACAGTCAAGCCATAAACAGGTAGAAACTATTCTTGTGTATTTTTAATGTGATTAGAAAATTCTTAGTTTTGGTAAGTAGCATAAACCATTTAAGTCAAACTTTCGAAATGTTTTGTGTTTATTTCTCAAAATCATGTTTGAAACTGTTTATAAAAACTGTACTGTCAGTATATTAAGAAAGTGACAGAGGGAAATTTCCGCATACTAATAAACTTTTCACAATTATGTAAGCATGTGTATAGCAGTTGGTACAGTGTAACAGTACAAAATGATGAGGGTCTATATTTTAAAGCTTTTCACCTTTTTATTTAACCAGAGTATATTTTTGGTCACTGACTGTAGCTCCGTGTAAGGTACAGGACGGTACCAGAATGCCAATTATCAAAAAGGGTGCGTATTCATGCGTACGAGCGCACGTGTGGGCCGCTTTTCACAACGCAAAAGTCACGTACCGAAAATTCCATAGCCGAACATATGATTCAAACAACCAATCACAGAACGAGTTGAGACCGTGCAACCAACGCCTAACGCTTGGCAGCCATGCAAACAAGCGCGCACGAGGTTCGGGCAGTTGTTCACCACTCATACAACAATATAGTCTGTAGCTCAGCATAAGCACAGTGAAATAGTGACAGGAGGCCGGTGCGTGTGAGTACGCCCGCCTACCCCAAAATTATATTGAAAGTAAAATGAATTTACTAAATACAGAAACTTAAAACAGTGATAGCTGTTGTGTGGTAGGGACAGTGTAAGTGAATGTGAAGATGGCAGAACAATTAGAATGGCAAGGAGAAAGTTAAGTACAGTGAATATGTTGGCCAACAAAGTCTTAAATATTTAAATAATTAAGAATTCAGTAAAAGGGGGGTGAAAGAGAAATGTAAAGAGCGTGAGAGTGTGTATGAGGAAATTTGGGAAAAACAAAAGCAAAAGTACGGTACTGGTTTGTTATGTATAAGAAAATTTTTATATGATAGAGGTAAGAATAAATAATATTTCATAAAGAAAAGAGAAAGAAAGAAAGTATTTGAAAAGTGATTGAAATAAAAGATTTGGTTTAAATAGCATAAAAATGTGTTAAACTAATTATTACATCACACCCATAATCTGAGTTCTGCATTGAGAATTCGTCTAAACGAAACCTGTGAATCTTCTGATCTAAGGGCATTACATGATCAAAATTAAGTAAGTGTAAGTATTATGGTTTCGATGTATATCCTTAAAACATCGTGGCGACCTTTTTAGCGAGTTTGGAATCTTCTGGGGAGTTTTTATATAAAAGGTAAGTTTAACGGAATCAGGGTAAGTGGAATATGGGGCGTATAAAAAGATAGAAAGTTTGTTTCTTTACAAGCGGCGACCCTGCCAGGATCCTAGTATATAAATATTATACGAGGTAGATCTATTTGAGATGCAGAACATAGGTTTTGGGTAATGCGTAATTTGTGAAAGTATTGTACATGTTAAATGTATATTCTATGGTTATGTTTGGGTAGTGTAACGTGCCTGTGAAATTTGTGTGTTTACTTTTACGTATTGATAACGATTTTATGTGTGGGGTATTTTGGGAAAACGAAGTAAATTCATCATGGGATAAGGGTTTTAATAAGTTAATTAATATTCAAAAACAAATAATTAATAATAGGGAAAAATATCTAATAATATAAAAGAACGAAATGAACGAGAATAAAGACGATCAGGTAACATATAAGGTTGACAGGTTAAGTGCAAATGAAAACATGAGTAACGAAGAAATAATAACGAGGTAAGTAGTAATTATGGTAACGAGTTTAATACCGAAATAACAAGTAATAACAGTAAATAATGGTGTTATGATGAGAGGTATTTTGAGAGTAGAGAGTTAGTTGAGGTTACAGGAGTATTAGTGAGGGAGTACAAAGAGTGTTTTAGTGGATATCGGGGTCAGAGGGCAGATTTTCCCGGGTTATATGTGAAGAAAAGCTTCACAAATGTTGTAGGATATTTGAGGTGACAAGGTGTCAGCAAATAGTCCAACAAGTGGTTTTTGTGTATCTGGTAAGGCCAGATGATGTTTTAATGTTGATATATTGCCCTCTGCAGTGAATGAAAATGTGAAATTGGGGTGGAAGAGGTATTGCGAGAGAGAGAGAGAGAGAGAGAGAGAGAGAGAGAGAGAGAGAGAGAGAGAGAGGAATATTTAAGGTGAATAGAGATCATGAAAAGTTAAGACAGAGTATAAATAAATAGAAAGTTAATAAAATAAAGACTTACCTTATAAAGTAAACAGCACGGTAGCAAATGAGGAGTATTTTGAGAATAAGCACTTACCTGGGTGTAAATGGGTATTATATTAAAAAAGATAATATAATAAATGTAAACAATAATGAAAAGTGTTGGAATAATAAATTTTGATGAAAGGAATGATTTTTTGTGTGTAAACAATGACTATTAATGTTAAACAGATTGCATATAAATGTGTATTGGTATTTGTATTTATGTAATAGGTTATGTTGTACACAGTATTTTATGTAACAAGTGTTTGTAGTAGGGATTGATTTTATAATAATAATAATATTTCATTTGACTAAATAATTAACAGGATGTAATTGTGAATTTTATAAGGAAATTAGATTAATTAAAATTGTTTTGAATAGTGTAATTAAAGTGACTTACAATGTTTTGAAAATGATAAATGATGGAATTAATTTAATTGGAGATGGGTTAATTAATTTAAAAGATGTGAAACTTTGATAATAAAGTTGAGAAATTTATTTTGAATTGAATTGTATAATAAATGATGAATAATTAAACGTAAAAGGTGTTAATGCATTGAGATTACAGGCAGTATGGATTGTATAATAGGTTATATTATGTGTATGGACATTGTATTTTGGGTACTTAACATTGATAATTCTTATTGAGTACATGATAATAATGGTAATTGATGAAATGATTAACAGTATGTAATTATTAATATTTTATAATGTAATGGTAAAAAAAAAATAATAATTACAGTGTTGTGTGCATACATGGCAGTTTGTGTAAGCAATGTATACAGTTTTGATTGAGTGATAACAATAATATTTTATTTTGATGAAATAACTGACATTATTGAAAGTTTATAATGTAATCGAAGTAATTTAAATTATTGCAAATCACGTAATTAAATTAATTTGAGGTAATTAATTTAAATTAATGGAAAGATGGATTTAAATGAATTTAAAATGTGGTAAAAGTTGGATTTTGGGTAACGATTTTTTTTAATAAAACAGTAATTGATTTCAGTAAACGGGTGTTAGAATTAGGTAATGAAATTAAACCAGTCAAGGTTAGTTTTGCACGGGTATTAGACAACATAAGAATTTCTGGAGGTAAAGTGAAATAAAAACGGGTCAGTAGAGGGGACACAGAAGTGAGAGTGAATGTGTGTAGAGAGAAAGGGAGTGATGAAAGTGGAGAGTAAATAGGTGAGACCAGGGTACATAAATTTTGTAGTGAGGGTGGAGGTGTCACAACAACCACCACAACACAACGCAAACAAACATTGTTGTCAAAACAACAATCACAACAACGATAAAAACGCAAGACGTTGTGGCAGGAGGTGAATAGTTTTAAATGGGGTTTGGCGGAGTTACCTGGAAAGGGCCAGGAACTAATAAAGGCGCGAGTATAAGGGAAGGGAACACACATCCTATGTACAAAAAGGGTGCTTTGTTATAAGAGGAGAATGATTTAAATAGAGTTAGAGAAAATAGTGGAGGGAAATATTATTGAGAGAACGGCGTCACCCTATTTCAACTCCGCTAGTTGTTGATTTAAAGAAGGAGGTGAGGTTGGGGTAGGTGTAAATGCCCGTAGATAAAACAGATTATTATTGCTGAAAGGGAGTCACTCGTTTATTGATAAATGAGAATATGAAAGAAAATAAAAAATTCTGAGTAGAAATTATAATGTAACAGTTGGAAAATTTAATTAAAAATTTTTTTGGAATTAAAGTTGTATTATGTTTTCATGTTCTCTGTATAAGGTATGCTGTTATGATAAGATATCAGCTGATACACTGTGTTATGTGTATACAGTGAAACCTCGGAATGCGAGTAACGTGGTCTACGAGTGTTTTGCAAGACGAGCAAAAATTTTAAATAAACTGTAACTTGATAAGCAAGCGAGGTTCCGCAATACGAGCGTCACGTGTGCCTACGTTTTCCCCTCCCCTCTGCCTCTCTTTCCTGGGCGATTGTGTGTAATATTCTCCCGCGCTGGACTTCAGTTGGGGTGCCTCGCTCGCATAGTCAACACCGTACGAGCGTATACATGTTTTGTTTCTTTCATTAGTGTTATAATTAGTATTATAACTGTACTGCAACAATGGGCCCAGTGAAGGAAAAGAAGGCTGAAAAGGAATTCGGTCGGAAGAAGGAGATGATTACGATGGAAGTTAAAAAGGAAATGATCGAAAAGCACGAACGAGGTATGCGAGTGGCTGATATCACGAGATTTTATAACAAGTCTACGTCAACGATTTGCACAATATTAAAGAAGAAAGAAGAAATAAAAGGGCTAGATGCAGCAAAAGGAGTCACAAGAGTATCAAAGCAACGGCCACGTGTTCTGGAAGATGTAGAAAAGTTGCTTCTCGTTTGGATAAATGATAAGCAACTAGCAGGTGATACTGTGACCGAGAATTTAATCTGCGAGAAGGCAAAGACGTTGTATGCCAACCTCGTAAGTAAACTGCCATGTAGTACACGTACGTCAACAGAAATTGAAGAAAGCTTCAAGGCCAGCAGGGGATGGTTTGATAACTTTAAGAGGAGAAGTGGCATCCATAGTGTTGCGAGGCACGGGGAGGCTGCAAGTTCGGATGCTAAGGCATTCACTGCTGAGTCCCAGAAGCCCATTGTTACCTAGTGTTACCGGCCGCAGCAAGTTTTTAACTGCGATGAAACAGGACTTTTTTGGAAAAAGATGCCGAAGAGGACCTACATTACAGCAGAAGAGAATGCCCGGTTACAAGCCCATGAAAGACCGTTTAACCCTGTTATTGTGTGCTAATGCCAGCGGGGATTTAAAAGTAAAGCCCCTGCTTGTGTATCATTCCGAGAATCCACGAGCCTTCCAGAAATGCAAGGTGCAGAAAAGCCAGTTAAATGTTATGTGGAGGCACTAAGGCTTGGGTCACTCGTATGTTCTTTGTTGAATGGATGAACGAGGTCTTTGGTCCTGTAGTGAAGAAATACGTTTTAGATAATAATCTGCCGCTCAAAGTCTAGCTGGTTATGGACAATGCTCCTGCTCATCCTCCAGGCCTTGAGGACGACTTACTGGAGGAATTCAAGTTCATTAAGGTTAAGTTCCTTCCTCCTAACACTACTCCAGCCTATGGATCAGCAAGTCATTTCAAACTTCAAGAAGCTATACACCAAAGCACTATTTCAGTGATGCTTCGAAGTGACCGAAGGAACAGACCTTACCCTCCGAGAGTTTTGGAGAAATCATTTCCACATCGTGAACTGCTTGAAGATCATCGATAAAGCATGGGATGGGGTCACCAAGAGAACTCTCACTTCTGCTTGGGGAAAACTGTGGCCTGACTGCGTTCTTGGATGTGACTTTGAGGGGATTGCTGGTGAAAATGAGCCGCCGATTGTCGATGAAATTGTGTCCTTAGGGAAGACCATGGGGCTGGAGGTGAATGACGCCGACATTCAGGAGCTGGTGGAAGAACATAGCCAGGAACTGACCATCAACGAACTGATGGACCTGCATCGCGAACAACAGGGGGAGGTTATGGAGGAGATCTCGTCCGGTGAAGAGGAGGAGGAAAAGTCAGAGGAATCTCTCACTTCAAATGAGATTCGGGAGAAGTGCAAAATGTGGGAAACGGTGCAAAATTTTATAGAAAAACACCACTCGAATAAGGCTGTAGCAATGCGAGCGATGGATCTGTTCAATGACAATGCAATGTCACATTTTCGTGAAATCCTCAAAAAGAGGCAAAAGCAACAGTCATTGGACAGGTTCCTTGTTAAAGTTGCACGAAAAGAAAACAATTCTAGTGAGCCAACAGATAGCAGTGATTCCGTTAGTGAAATTCGTGCTACACATAACCCTTCTCGTGTCATCTCTCTCGTCTCCCTCACACCAACAATGACTCTATTGTAAGGTAAAGTGCAGTTTAATTTGTTTTACGTTATACTGTATTTTGTATTAGAAATGTTATGCGAATAAATATTTTTGTGTTGTGGAACGAATCATCCGCGTTTCAATTGTTTCTTATGGGAAAATTTGGTTTGATATATGAGCGCTTTGGATTACAAGCACGTTCCCGGAACGAATTATGCTCGCAATCCAAGGTTCCACTGTATTATATTTTGTGTAACCAATTTATAGTTGTAACTGATTTTGTAATAGTAATAAATTTTTATTTGAATAATTGTCAGTATGTATGTAATTATGAATGTTTCTAGTGAAATTTAAATTCATGCAAATTAAATTCATTTAAAAGATAGAAATCTTGGTAATCAATTTGAAAATTTTTGATTTGAAGTGAATAATAAATGGTAGACAATTAAAATTAAATGATTAAAATGTTGAATCAATATAAATTGAAATTAAAAGTTGTGTAATGGTAGGAAATTTTATTCAAATTTAGAGACGAAATGTTTATGTTAATGTAAAAATGGTAATGTTTATTTTGAGTGTTTATTAGGTTGTATTATGTTGATTATGTAATTGTGTGGGTATATATAAAACATGTATAGTATGTTTTAAATGCGATTTCCCACATTTCGGGCGGTCCCGGCCTTACCAGCCCAGACCGTGGTTTTGGTTGTTTTTGAAATTGGTATAACATAGAAATTTAACGGGGAACAAACGTGGAATCTAAGAATTTTATTTTGGAACATGGCTATACACCTATGTATGGGTGGTAGACCGAATAGGGGCATAATAATTTCGAGAATTCCTTTATTTTTACTAATAACAGATACAGTGATAACATAATGTTTTATGGCAGATAAGTTGACGACACCTTTTTAATATATAAAGGCATACAACGGCAAATTGATAGGTTACATATTTATTTAAATAATATCAATGATAATATACAGTTCACACTTGAAAATGAAGACAATGGAAAACTGAATTTTCTGGATTTAACAGTTGCTAAAAACAATAATAAAAAACTACAATTTAACATTTATAGAAAACCTACAGCTACTGATATTGTGATACACGCTAAGTCCTTTCACCCAATATCCCAGAAAATGGCTGCCTTTCATAGTATGATTAATTGACTTTTATCTCTGCCCCTCGGTGATAAAGAATACCATGAGGAATTGAACACCATTAAATACATCGCAGTCACTAATGGTTACGACGTTGGGGTGGTGAATAATATCCTCAGAAAACATAAGAAAAGGGGTAAAAACATTAACGGACATGGAACTCGTGAGAGTATAACACGCAAATACATTACAACACCATATACACACTTTATGCCTAAGGTCCTTGGGTCAATTTTCAATAAAAATAGTAATATAAATGTCACATACAAGACCACTAACCACATTATGAATAACCTTCGAGTACATGGACCTACCAACCTCGAACACAAAACAGGTGTTTACAAATTCTTATGTGATGATTGTGACGCCTTTTATATAGGCCAGACAGGCCGTGGTTTTTTAAAAAGGTTCACAGAACACAGACCGCCTACATACTTTCACAGTTTGGACTAATTAGATCAAAATTTGCAAAACACCTCATCGTAGAGAATCACAATTATACTGATTTTAAAACAAACTTGATACCTCTTCACATATGCAAGAAAGGGCGACATTTGAACGCCCTTGAAGAGTTCGAGATTTACAGAGCTTATAACAATGCTGATACCAAGCAGTGTGTCCTAAATGATCAACTGCTTTTTAAATCGAATATATTGTACAACACCGCTTTGCGTTATTGTCATGATAAGGGCCAGTCTTGATTCAGTGCGCGGTCAGTCGCCATACGGTGTACACCGTTTAACCGTCGCGCTCGACTTTGTACATTTAAGTATTGTGGTTTTGTTTAATGTTTTAATTATTCGACAACTATATCATCGTTTGATGATATACGAACACACTTTTAAGTTCTGAGGATGGGACAAGTGTCCCGAAACATGTAAACTTTAGAGTGAAGACATTGTTGCAGAAAGTCACAGACGGTAAGTTGCAATATATTTGATTAAACATACATAAAATCGGTTTAAAGATTATAAAAAATTGTATTTCGTCAAAGACATTAATACCGAGGAATGTACAAAATATTAATTCATGCTCATGCACTCATTGCTTATGCCAAATATTTGTTGTTGTGTCTTAAGAAAAATATCCACTGTCAATTCAAATATAGTAATTCAAACAAAAAAAAAAGCAAATATTACTAGAGATTATGTTCTACTGCAATTTATAAAGTCTGTAATGCAAGTTACTTCCTATTTACTGGTTTTGAATTTAAAAAAGAATATTTATAATTAACATACAAGAAATTAAACACAGAACACTAAAAGAGTACAGAGTAGCCTACAAAAGATGAACTCTAAACTTACTGTATAAACATGCCAACATTATCAAATTAATTCATTCATCACCTTACCACTCTTGCTATAATTTTATGCTGAAAATATATCAATCAACTACATATTATAGAAGTAGTCATTTAAAAATGATAAAAATTAAAAATAGAATTATGTTTATACTTAAACTGATTTGAAGGCATACTTTCAGAGTGATATTTTGTTTCATACTGGCAGAGAATCAGTAATACGTAGTCCTGCGATCAAAAATAATTGATACTGTTCAAATATGAAATGATATTTCTGAGTCATACACTTTCTGCTGCAAAAAATGTTTAACTAAGTTAAAAGGTATGGTAGCAGTGAACCATACTTTATGAAGTCTTCAATTCCTGATTGAGTTTCTTCATGTCCATTTGACTACATCTGCCGGTGGCATCCTAAATTGTTTCAGTGATTACCCTATAAAGTTGAATGATGAAATTTTTAACAGAGTTTTTTTTTCTATTTCTGTGTGAAATTTAACGTTGTTTTCTTTAGCATTTTTTTTTTGTTTACATGTTCACAGTTTGTTTGCTAGGATTTTCTAGGTATGTCCCAAATTTTTGTACTGTTAACTACATCACATCTTCAATTTAAAATTTTGTGTTATTGGTTGCTACACAGTTCTTCACTTCAGCTCAAATCAAATCTATTATGTAGAGCTCCGGATGGAAAGGAGGCACATACAATACAATGTAGCCATACTGCTGAAGCACTAAATCTATTACATAGTCTTTGTTCCTCGGTATAACAAATCAACTTCAGTAACTGTACATTCACAACTCAATCACTTAAAGGTATTTGGTTATTTCAAAGGCAATCATACATATTTCTTTTACTTGAAAAGGAAGCTGGAGACTTTTTGACTGAACTTGGTACTTGTCACTAACAAGTATACTTGTTCTGGCAAGTTTAGTATTCATTTTTGTGTCAACCATTTTTCGTAGTTCTCCATGTTCATTTAACTGTGATGGTTTCTTGAACACAGATTTGATTTCTATATGATGAATCAGTTTTCAATAAAAACATTTCTTCTCCTTGCTTTAATCACGTCTTGATCCTTTAGAAGGGGTACACAATCACCCTTATTGTCTGCCCATGTTTTCTGGTTCACAAGTCACGAGGGAATACACTCACATAAACTATTGGTTTCCCTTCTCTTCTCTATTTCATGTTTTCTAAATATTTGAGACTGGGGAAGGTTATGTATTCAAGGTTCTTACAGGTTTAACAAATATTTTTTCCATGACAATTCCAGGACATTTCCATGACAAAATCTAGATTTTCAAGGACACTCGCGGCACTCAAAATACACACTCGCGACATTCAAAATACCCAAAGTCAAAGATTTAATGATAAATAGTTTTATTTCTTGCATTGTATATAATTATATACAAACCTAAGATACATCTATATCAGTCAAGCTATTTTAAGTCAAAAATAAAAATATTTTTTTTATAAAATATCCCCAACCATAAGAGGCCGGTTGAAAACAAAATTTCAATGCACTTTACAAACTTTTCTTTTTAATTTTTGAATATAAGAATATTGCATTGAGTTTAATGTTGAAATAGGAAACTGGTTTGGCTGACATATAACTGAAAGACTCAAGAATTACAGGAATTATTATATTCATACATAACAACTAAGATCTTTAAAAGATAAAATGGGCAAGTCATTGAAATTTTGTTTCTGGATGGGGTATGGCCAAGGGAAAGTTTATTATTCAAAAACATCTTAATTAAAATCTTAATATCTTAAAGGTACCCTTCTTATTATTCTAGAACGACTTAACTACATCACGTTATTTTAGTCTTTAATTAAAGGAGGGAGATATCAGGCTACCGGTACTTAAATTGCTACAGTATTGCACAACTTAACATTCTTTGGATAGCTCAATAATCTCTTTGTTTATTTTTTCAACATCAGCTGCCATTTGAGTTGTCTTTAACCTAAAAGAATTTGATTTAGCCAGCAATGTAAAGTCTTTCTTGTTTTCAGCTTTCAGTGCCACTGCATCAGCTTCTTTTGTCATTGTCTCAATGGCATTTTCAAGATCCAACTTTCTTTTCTTCATAGACTTTAATTTTTCAGTTTTTGAAGTTCTTTTCTTGGTTTTTTCCTCTTTCTTCTTTTGGTCATCTAGATAGTTTTGATATCTCATTCTCGCAGATCGGGCATATGACAGAAGTTCTTTGGTAATAGGAACTTCATGTAAATCAACACTTTTCAATTCATCACACACCAATCGAAGAACTACCAAACTTTCTTCTTTGAAGTTTTCCACAACTATTTCTTTATTTAAAGAAAACCCTCGTTCAACCAAAGCCTGTCCGTGGGAGAGGATTAAGACTATCTTAATAACCTTCCACAAATGGGAATATTGTTTCTTAGCCCCAATGACGTCATAGTAGAAGGAATCTATCCTGTCTTTGGACTTTTCAAACTTGCTGAACTCTGTTATTGGGCATTCTGTAAAAAGCAGCTTCAGTTCAGATAGAGCACTATCATAGTTTATTGGGAGCATAATTTTTCTTTTCTGAAGTTCTTGTAGTAATTTTGTGAAAGTTTCAATGGTTTTTGATTTATCTACTACCATTGACTTAGGTTCGAGACACCTGGCAAATCTGACGACTGGATATTTCAAGGGGTTCTTGTCTATTACTTTCTTTACTACAGCCTTCAAAAACATTTGGCATTCCAACTTAAACACCGACACTTCTTTTTCATTGACTTTCTTTTCTTTCTAAAGCTTGCTTAAGATTTCTCTGATGGCAAACCCTGTCTCAACTTTGTTAGAGAATTGCAGATTTTCTTTTTTATCAAAATCAACTGAACACAGAGCAAAATCAGTATTACTTTTATCAAGAACGTCCTTCTTAACAAATAGAGACATGAGGTTGTAGAGCAATTTCAAAACATCAATAGCTTGGAAACGTAACATAGACTCATCTGTTTGATAACCTTTCAGGTAAGGCTGCATTTGTTTGCCTACAAAAGAAAAGAAGCTAAGCTTGGCAACTACTAGAGGATCTTTAGTTGCCTCTTTTACAATCTGAAAAGATTTTGACACCACCTCAGACCGTGGTTTGTCTTTATAAGAGTCAATAAACTTTACTACAGAAGGCCAAATTGTTATGGCTCGGTCACTCACAGCTACATCCTCAACCCACCTTGTAGCACAAAATTTAAGTGGCATCAACCCAGTTTCATTGAGAGCTAAGAAATCGCTTCTCCTAGCAGGTGAATCTTTCAATATTTGCCACAATGCTCTCAAGAGGGTGGCTAAGTCCCAACCTGTATGCTCAGCTCCAACTTCAAAGGATCTGTGAAGAGTATGAATGCTACAGCTACCAATATCAATGAGCCGGGGGTATTCAGGGTACATGGTTTCTCTATTCATAATAAGATCCTTCAATGCTTTTAAATTTACATTTGGCCCGTCCATACCTATTTGAAGCAACTTTGCTGAATTCAATTTTTCCATGGCCCCTTGAAGAGCTTTGACTAAATCAGCGGCTTTGGCATGTCCCAGAAATTGAGAATCCAAGTATCTGCTTGTTACTATCTGCGCTTCTTCATCCCAAGACCTGATAATATCTACTTGATCTTTTTGAATAAACTTGTTTATACTGCCATCAAAGCACAACGAGAAAAATTCACACTTAGAAATGTGTTGATACAATTTGTCTTTAAAGTACTGTGCAATCCCAAAACAAAGTAAGTATGAACACTTAGTTGGTGCACATGAAAAGCTTTTGGCAATTTCACTGTCAGGAAACATTGCTGAAAAAAGGTTGTTGAGGCCATTGCAAGAATTTTTTGGTAAAAACAAATGGAAATATTTTGACAAACTAGCTTCTTTGATTCTGTTGATCACCCAACCATCCTCCCATATTTAGCACATGAACTGCTGTCAATTAACTTGTATACAAGAAAACATAATTTTTCTGGGACGTGAGTGAAAAAACATCCTTTTCAACTCTTAGCAATAATATGAAGAAAATTCCATGACAAAAAACAAAAATCCATGACAAATCAGAAAATTCCATGACATTTCCAGGTATTCCAGGACATTTATCAAATTTCAGGTATTCCAGGTTTTCCAGGACGCGTATGAACCCTGGTATTGTTCAGTAAGTATATTGTAACAAAACAAATTTATTTACAAATAATAATTGGTTAATAAAAAAAAATTTTATTTTTTTAATTTTATTATTTTTATTTATTTTTTATATCATTAATTAATTTTAATTGGTGTAATTGTTTTAATTGTTTTTTATGTTCAATTAATAAAATCTACTGTTTAATAACTGTGTGTTTGGAAATAAACTTATTTGTTCTTTGCTTTAAATAGATTGTCTAGGCCGCATCGATTGCATGTAGCAGCCAATTTAATATCTGTTCTTCTTCTTCTGCTAGCTCGTCTCCTTAAGAAATTCACTTTTTCTCTTAAATAATTAATGTAATTTAATTTAAGGCTTAGCTGATCAATGAAACAGTATTAAAATAATAAATGAGTTTATTCGTCAAAACAATTATTTGAAATTGCCGCAACGGGCTTGAATCTAATTCGATATAAAATTACAGTTCGATTATTTCATATATTCAAAATATTCAATAGTATAAGGGTTCTTTTAACTGTAGAAATAGTCAGGAAAGGCAAGAGAATTCAATACTTACAAACTATTAAAGACTTATTCATTAGACAGACAAAATAATAAAGTTAAAATATATAAAATTTAAATATTACGATACGATGGCTTGATTCGACGTCACTCGCTCTGGTACCGTGAGCCTGTGCGAAGTTGACCAAAATGACAAGACGGCGTCCTCAATGTGTTTCTGCAATGAAAATTCAGCTCTGAGATTCCATTCCAAATAAATGTATTAGTTGTTAATTCCTCTTCAAGGATGTCGCTCTTGGAATCTTCACAAGTTGCAGTGTATAATTGTGCTCATCTGCTAGATTTTGTTCAGTAATAGTAGTGTTGTGTCAAAATGGTTCCCTCACTAGGTTCTAGTTATTGGAGTTCAGTTTTTTCGTTCTTCAATCGTGTCTAGTCGTAGTGGTAGTTTAATTTAGTATTATTTGATTTAGTTTAATGGTTCTCTGATCGTTATTATACTATTAGTCACTTTATTTTCTACTCTTTTATAACTGTTGTAAACTCATCGGATATCTTGGTTGTGCTAGTCAAAAATTTCCATTCACAATATTCTCTGAGAAGTATTCTGACACGTCTGTCTCGTTTGGCTTTTAACAATCAACTAACTGATTTTTGTTCCTTCATATATAAAATTCTATAAAATTTTGGTATCATTCCACATTGTTCAGCGATCAGCTGTTCCTATCAAATAATTCAATCTTATTGAAAAAACTGTCATATTTTACATTTAATTGGCTATAAATTATTTGTTTATTACTTTCATGTAATTCTAATTATAGAACAATATTCCTGTTTTTATTTTACACAAGTTAATACTAAATTTGATCTGGTTTGGTTTGAATTAAGCTTCAGAATTACATTCTTTGAAATTCATTTATAGGCCTTATCTTGAGTCACATAATTACCTATTAAATGGTTTACAATACGTTTTATGTTACAATTTAACTCTCATTCTATTCCTAATTAAATATTTGTAATCTACCTAATTTATATCTGGCTATTATTTTAAATATTTAACAAGTTATTTGCATTTTACCAGTACACTTTACTGATTATGGCCTTATCTGGTACAATCACTATTTAAGTTAATTTTACATGTTTATTCCTTTCATTACTATTATAGGTCGTGGTTATTATTATGATAATGTATTTGTATATTGAATGGGGTAATTTACATCAAATTAGTCTAGGATCTATTAATTTGTATTCTTTGATTAGATTTAGATGGTCAAATTTGAATTTGTCTTGGTCATCAACCTTCAATTTTCCTAGCAAAAGTTATTATTAATTCATCTTACTAGTTTCATATTTTTTGATCCATTATTCATGGGTAGTTTGAACTATTATTTTGCCTTTCCTTACTTTACAAAATATAACATTAATTAACATGATTAAAATACAATAAATTCTTACATTCTAACATCTATCATTTACTAGTATCAACATATCTTGTATGGTATTCACAAACAATAATAACATAAAATAATTATAAAAATAAATACATTAAAACTTTATATTAATAATAGTCTTTTGTTGTCCCTTTTTGAAACTGGTTTGGGGTGTTCCCCTTAATCACATCTATTTTAATTATAATTAATTTTTTACATTATTTTCCATTAATTGTATTGGATTCTCTTATTTGGGCTAGGCATTTCATTTAAATTGGTATATCTAATATAGTTTGATTTCCTTTGAATTATTTACTTGCTGCTATAGAGGTTACTATAAGTTCTTTGGGTATCTGGATTTTTTTTTTTTTTTTCTTTAATTCATTAGCCCTGGGCTATTACTCCTTACTGTTCCCTATTTTAAAAATTGTCATGTTAATTTATTTGTCCTGGGCTGTTACTCCTCACTACTCCATATCTTACTGGGTCTACTAATTATTATACTGATATGATACTCTTATTATTTATTTTTTAACACTTTATGGCTATAAATTGACTACATATAACTCCAGTGAATCGACTTTTCTAGTTCTGTTAAGTTCTTTTATTTATAATTGTAAATACTTTTCTGTTAATTTTTGTTTAAGTTGATATTATCCCTTCTAGATGACTTCTTCCCTTCCTTTCATATATTATCTTATTTTGTAGAACAAGGTAAAAACTTCGTTGTGCTACAATATATACACACACATACACATTGCAATGGACATTCTAATTCCATATGGAATGTAGCAGATAATAACGACGCTATATGTATGAGTAGAGATTGCAGGCTTGAACACTGTACATTAGTTTATAAGGAAAATTATGAAAAATGTTAGTTGTAAGTATTTTCTAACTTTTAAACAACTTTAAGTGCAGTGAAATGGTGCGTAAGGATTCTTAGCCGCATGTGCAAGGGTATGTAATTATTTTAAGGGATATTCGTTAAAAAAATATCTGGAAAGTTGCAAATGTAACACACCAGTTAAGCGGTGACAGCATTGGTTCGCAGTGAAAGTGTATGTAACTGTGCCTGTGAGAAATATCTACATGCCCAAAAGCAAAGCAGAGTAAATTAATTCATGTACTCATCCTGATAGGATCAACCCTTCGTCTGAAGGATCTGCTGTCGGCGTTACAGGGAAAGAACTTATATTATTTATACACACTTATAAAAACTTATTTAAAAGAAAAACTCTAATACAAGATATATCAGTAACGACTTTATAGTTTAAATATGGCAAAAAGAAAATTTTAAATATTAATTTATTTCATCGAGGAGAAATTAAATTTTCGTTTGTCTGCATACTAAAATTATTTACAAATTATTTTTGTTAACTGTATTGATGGTCAAAAAATCAATAGCATCATTAATAAATCCACTTCATTCCAATAATATCTATCTTTACTACTAACTCTATGAGATCCTGATACATCTTAATATAAAATAAAAGTCATTGTATGTATCTATGTATGTTCCACATCTCCTAAACCACTGGGACCGATTTCAACCAAACTTGGCACAAACATTTTACGCAACGGGAGAACCAACATAGGACAGGTGTTTTTTTCGATACGATCCTTTGGGGTCTAAAAAAAACTATTAGGTCTGGTTACCATGGCAACCCAATAGAATATATTCTGGTTGCCATAGCAACCAACAAAATAAATACCTTTGTAGTTTAATGAGAAAATTTCTCGATTCTGTTAACCTTACATTTCTAATATCATTGATGCTCATTTGCTTGGCAAAAAATCGTGCACCATATCCGACAATTTAACCAAGGTTTCTAAGTTCATACCAGCATTAATTATAAATAAAGATATAGGTTATGATATCGAAGGTGGTGTATGCATCTTAAGAAACTTATAATAGTGCGTGAATTCAGAGTTGATTCAGTTTGCATTTAAAAGTTAAGATCGAAGTGTTCAGACAATATAAATGCGCTTGCTTTAGTTCGAATTTAAAAATTGATAAGCTGAAATCTATAGAAGTATTGTATTGTTAGAATAAGTTTAGGAGACACTAATTTAACAAATACCTTATTTCAACATTAACACAATGAATTATAAAATGACAGTTAAATACGCAGCGCGTGCAAGTACTGTAGACATTTTACTGAAAACTAATTTAGCTGTTCGCCCTCTCCCAGAGTTAGAAATCGAGCAGGAGCATCATGCGCAACAGAATTCTTCTCCAGATATAAGAATAAAGTTTATGACATGTTCTTAAGCAGGTGCGCTACAGAGTATTCCTCCAGTGAGAATGCGAACGTAACAATATAAGGAAGATTATACAATATAGAAGTAATATAATATTAGAACAAGAATAGGTGCATTTTATGGATAACTAAATTCGCCATTCGCACTCGCACGAAGGCAGAAATCAAGAATGCACATTACGCGCAACAGAATTCTTCTAGTGGTATAAGAATAAGTTTTATGACAGATTCTTAAGCAGGTGCACTGCAAATCGAAGTAAGATATAAGCGAGCATAAAAATCAATTCCTTGATAGCGCGTGAATCAGATTATAGTGTTCGGTCAATATTATCAGCGAATATACTTTAGCGTTGCTATCTGGTGATGCCTGGAAGGAAAAGAAAGTCCATCGGTCAAATTCAACTGAAAGCAAACAAAGCCAAGCTTTTTCGAGCAGACAAAACAGATGATCAACGACAGCAACGGCTTCAGGACATGCGGAAACATGTCAGAACATCCCGGGCGGCTGAATCTGATGATCAATGCCGTCTCTTCACGAAATGCGGGAGCATGCTAGCACATACCAGGCGGCTGAATCTGAGAATCAACGTGGAGGTCGTCTTTGAGAAATGCATTTAAATGTTAACATGCTAACACATTAACATGCTAGCACATCCTGGGCGACTGAATCTGAGGAACAACATGAACGTCATCTTCAAGAAATGCGGAAACATGCTAGCACATCCCGGGTGACTGAATCGGAGGAACGTGAACATCGTCTTCAAGAAATGGGGGAACATGCTAGCACATCGCGGGCCACTGAATCGGATGACCAACGTGAATGTCGTCTTTAAGAAATGCGGGAACATCCCAGAACATCCCGGGCGGCTGAATCTGTGGACCAACGTGAACGTTGTCTTCAAGAAATGCGGGAACTCTTCCGAGTGAAAATGCCAAGTTTTACACATTTATTTTCTCAGAAACGAAGATCTGGAAGTGGATCAACGATGTGACTACACAACAGGGGTGAGACGTGATATTGTGTTAAATCTCCAACGAATGTTTCACAAACATAACCAACTCATAAAAACGTTCAAGACAGCTTTAGAGGATATGCCTTCGGATGAGTGTAACTTAGTCATCCGTGCCGATAAAAGACCAGTTGGAGAACACGAGCGGCGCTTCAACAGTCCCCAAATAAATGAGGTGGCAGTCATCATAGCCGTCAGTGACTGCGACAGAAGGGACATAATAATATAAAGACGAGGCGGCTCGCTACAACGCATTGCAGAGACGCACCGCTCATTATGATGCTCTGCAGTATCCCATTATATTTTGGCTAGGTGAGGATGAATATCATTTTAACGTCAAGCAATGCAATCCAAATACGGAGTCAACGATTGATAAGAAAGTTTCAATGATGAACTTTTATGCATACAGGATAATGATTCAAAACAATTCATATAATCGTATTTTAAACGCTCGACAGCTATTTCATCAGTTTATCGTTGATATATACGCTAAAATTGAGGCTGAGCGTCTTCTTTTCATAAGACTTAACCAAAACAAGCGTTGTAGTGAAGAATATATTCATTTAAGAGACGCCATTGCGAGTGAGAGAAATGTCGACGATATTGGGAAAATGATGATTTTGCCCGCCACTTTTACAGGAAGTCCCATGCAAATGCATAAGTATGCACAAGATGCTATGACCTACGTCAGATCATACGGACGTCTCGACCTGTTTATTACATTTACATGTAATCCAGCTTGGCCAGAATTAAAGGAACAACGGTAACGCCATCTCCTGAGCAAATACAAAATTTGTTTACAATTATCTTGACTACCTGCAATTCATCTAATCCCAGAATTTTGTGGGAGAAAACCGCGGAAGCATGAGTGAATACATCCTTGCCAGACTTCGCCAAAACAACGTCAACGATAACACACAATTTTCTGCAGAAATATTTAACGAAGTTCTCATTATACTAGAGCACAAATTTCTATCGATTTGTAGAAAACCTTTGCTACAGTTTGGGCTACCAGCTCCGGAAAGAAACTCTGACAACGCAAATAATGCAGATCTTCTCCATGAAAAAAATTACAACAAAAAATTTATTGAATCCAATAAACCACTATTGATGGATGATCAAAGGAAAGCTTATGACGGCATCATGGAATGTGTCAACAGAGAAAAGGGAAGTATCATTTTCCTAGATGCTCCAGGGGGAACTGGTAAAACCTTTTTGATTAATTTTATCCTCGCCGAAATTCGATCAAAAAATGACATAGCACTTGCGATGGCTTCCTCTGGATAGCGGCTACTCTCCTGGATGGTGGACGGACGGCGCACTCGGCATTAAAACTGCCTCTAAAAGTAAATATGGAAGAATACCCTGTTTGCAATATTAGCATAACAAGTGCCCAGGCAACGGTGCTACGAATGTGCAAAATTAGTGTATGGGATGAATGCACAATGGCCCATAAGAAATCCCTAGAAGCCCTCGACAGGACTCAGCGGGACCTGAGAAAGAATGAGCAGTTGCTGGGAGGATCTCTGCTGGTGACTTTCGACAAACTCTGCCAGTCATACCGAAATCAACTCCGGCGGATGAACTCAATGCTTGCCCGAAAACTTCATCTTTGTGGAAGTTTGTTAAAAGATTCACATTAAAAACAAACACGAGAGTTCGGCTCTTTGGAGATGAGATGGCCCAACATTTTGCAGATAAACTTCTACAAATCGGTGAAGGCACATTTCCGACTGATCCAAACGGCGAAATTAGCTTTTCACATGATTTTTGTACTCTGGTTGCAATAGTTGAATAACTGATTGACAAAATATATCCAGGTATACCTGAAAATTACAGAATTCACGAATGGTTATGCGAAAGAGCCATTCTTGCAGCTAAAAACTATGCCGTGCACGAGTTGAACAGCCGAATTCAAAATATGATACCAGGCCCAGTCACTGAGTACAAATCTATAGATACAGTAGTGGACGCTGATGAGGCAGTGAATTTTCCCATAGAATTTCTGAACTCTCTAGACCCTCTGGAATGCCACCACATCGCCTTCAGCTTAAAATCTGTTCTGTTATCCTGCTGTTACGTAATTTAGATCCACGTAAACTTTCCAATAGTACCAGACTCAGCATGAAAAGACTTTTAGTTAACGTCATAGAAGCTACAAACAGGCAAAGAAAAAGGTGAGGACGTATTCATTCCTCGAATACCATTGATCCCAACTGATATGCCCTTGAGTTTCAAGCGATTGCAATCCCTGTGCGACTTGCTTTTGCCATCCCAATTAACAAGGCGCAGGGGCAATCAATCAAGTGGTGTGGTGTTCACCTAGAATCCCCATGTTTTTCTCACGGACAGCTCTATATAGCGTGCTCCAGAGTTGGCTTACAAAAACACCTCTTTATTAGAGCTCCAGGAGGTAAGACAAAAAATGTTGTTTACAGCAAGCATTGCGATATGTCGTTGCACCCTTAAATTTACTGTTGTATTGTATTTATTTGTATGCATATCGTATATTTGTATAAGTTATTGTTTTTGTACCTTTGTGTAAGTTTCAAATACACATTTCTTTTAAAACTACACACATTTTCATTTAAACAAAAACTATTGTAATAACTATTGTAGTATTCAAGCTACATTTGAAAGATTTAAATTTAAAATAGCATGGAAAAGAGGTTTATTATTTGTCGCTGAAAGTTAATGATTCAAACGCTATATCTTTCAATAATGTTGAATATAATACTGTATTAATTAGCAGGTAGAAATTTTCCAATGAGGTAAAAGCTGTTAAATATTCGGCACATAACAGAGTTATCAAAGTCATCCAAATCTATTACAGGGTTTTCTTTCTTCTGAATATTAAATAATGGTTGACTATGGTTTCTCTGCTGCTTTGTTTCCAGGTTTAATCTTGCTGGTGTCATTCAACGTGGTTCAATTCCAGCTAACAGTCTTTCTTTAACCCTCTTACAGTCTATTAAAAACCAACCATGATCTGTTCTCTTCTTCACAAACTCTATCAAATTTTATATAACTTCACAAATTTGGCTTTTCAGCACTGCTCTCGGCAATAAACTCCTTATTAAGTAATCACCAATAACAAAAATTATATCTACAAAATGTAATGGGATAAAGAACAATACAAATACAACAGATAACAATACAACAGACAGCTAAACCTAATTACTAAGATGATGATTCATTCACAAAATCACATTAGATTGAAAACTGAAACACAATAGGCAACTCAATAACTTCTGGAATACTTGCAGACTGTACCTGTACAACCAGCAAACTATGTTTATATTATAATATGTACAACTAAAAACGTCAACTGTCATATGTTCATGATGACATTTTAGTTTGCAGAAAATCAAATTAGTGCTAATGTTGAGTACCAGTAGGACCAGCAATTACTGACTAGAAAAGTGTGACCAAATATCCACGGGGAAAGAACATCTCAGCCTTAATAAACAGTCATTCATACCGATGAAATAGTGTTAATACAACTTTTCATGAAAATCATTATTTCACAATATCATGTTCTCTGTTAAAATTCCAATATTTTACAAACAGTAATGTGTGACACTGAAATAAAAAAAAAATTAAGGTATAAAATTGACTGAAAATGTTATCCATACACTCAAGCATTTTTCCAGCATTATCAAAATAAAGGAGACTTCCGACTGTTTCCATTATCACTAGAGACAAGTCCTGGATTCCATACACTAACATTGAGTCAGACTTACCATCAATGACCAGTGCCACACATTACTTCCATACGCAAAGAAGTGTAAGCACTTATGATAAAATAGATGGCCACTATTTCCTGGATCAAACACAAAGCACTGCTTTTTATTTTTCTTTGAGATACTGTTAATGCCTATAGTTTTTTGACTCTCTGAGGAAGTTTAGGTGTCAATGATATAAGTCACTAAAAGACTTACTTAAATTTTGCAGCAATTTCTGTGAACATGTGATAATTGCTCTACAAAAACAACAAAACTGCAGCACAGTGACTTGAATGAAGGTGACTGAATGTGTCATGCGTGATTCAAACCAATGGTGGCAGAATTTAAAAAAAAACAGCATAAGACCACTGGTGATACACAAACAAAAACTTGTGAAAGTCGGTGATGACTATACTAAGCAAAAAGATAATGCATACATCTCTCTTAGCTGTATTATATAATTAGCTTCAATAGTTTCATCTAATTGCAAATATATTTATTAAAAAAAAGTCTTCTGTGAAGAAACTCACTTATTTGAAATCTGAGTATATGAAAGAATGCTTCATTTGTTTCATTGTGTATTCATTCTTAAAGTTCTTTGACAAAATATATTTACTTAAACATGTAATACATATGTAAGTAAACGTATGTAATATACCTTAACTGCAATTATCCGAACAATGTGACAATTATCTGTCAATAAGTCTGCCATTTCACTGTGCTGCCGTTCCATAAAAGCCATTATTTCCTTCTGACTAGATCCTGGCTTTTCCAGTGGATAGACATCAAGGAATATTTCTGCTGCATTACATCTTTCTACATTGTTTCCACTCTAAAAATATACACATATATAGAAAACACACATATAATAAAATAATACAATACTACTTAACAAAACACTATTTTAAAATTGTCCTCATGAACAATTTGTTTGTCAGATTTTATCACATTTTTCTGAGAACATGAATGTGCACAGTAGTCCTAAGTACTCATTGTCCTCAAACAACTCTCCTGTCCTGTAACACAACTGTTGTGTGAAACAATGCATATTATTGAGCTAATCATCAGCAAAAACCCAAATAACTTTTTTGAGCATCTCTATTTAAAAAAGTGTTTGAACTTCATATAAAACATGACGCATATTTTTGATCAATTCTGTCAGCCTCCTTGAAATTATTAAGCAGCCTTCTCATTGTGATTACAAAAGTGTACAAGAAAAGTCACGGCAGCTGACACACAGATGCGCCATCAACTCCTTACTTGTCCCTAACTCTGTGCACCCAAGCCACTACATCTGACCAACATTCCTGTACACAATAGTGGTTCTGACAAACAGACCATAGCACTGGTTCACACATACCCACAGAAAATGATCACTATCACTGGACATTCATAATGTCAAAAGTTGAATAGTTATAGGTACAGTTTAGTAACTTATCAATATTCCTTAAAACACACACACACACACACACACACACACACACACACACACACACACACACACACACACACCTATTTTACAGTAAATACAAACAATAACACAGTGAAAATGTTTAGCAATAAAAATGAAAATGTGGCTTACCCTGAGATGTCGCCAAATTAGAGGGGCGTACAATTCAGTAATTGCTTTACTAAACTGCACAAGTTTCCTGTTGTCATGTAATGAGCATAGAACAGCAAATAGATTTTGTCCTAATTTTCCCATTTCCAATCCTTGTCTTTTCATTTGAAAACCATGTGACATCAAATTCTGTATACACTTAACTTCAACAACCTAGTATTCAAAACACCTATTATTATCTGTTATAGTAATATATTCCTTTTGAGCTATTATCATATATATTTTGTACTGATTATAAACATCATTTTAGAATACAATTCGAATTAAAAAATATGAGTTAAAAAAGAAAGCAACAAACCTGTCTGACATCGGAACTTGAATTTGACCATGCATTATAATAAATCTCTCCATAATGCGCAGCAAGACTACGTTTTGTAGTAGGCAAGAAATCTTTAATTACATCATGACATTTCTGTAACAAAAAAGTAATATGACACCATGATTCTGAGTATAGTAGAAGATCCAATTATTTATTTACTAAAAGAAGACCCAACATTAAATATGTTATTAAAGGTTTTGAAGTTACTTATACAAGTCATTCAAAACTCATTATCTTTTGTTCTTAGTATTGTTACAACGGTCTACTCGATCGTCGTAGGTACAGTGGAAACAAAATAAGTACAAGACACCAATTAAGTCACTAATCACACCTTTAATTTTTACAGTTAAACAGTTCGTAATTAACAACACAGTCTCTACAACAAATCAAATGAAAATTGTTCATATGCAATAAAATGTCCACTAAATTAAACACAATTGTATTACAATTATACCGTCCGATTATAAAACACCACTCTTAACTAATAACCACTCGAACGTGCACAGTAATATCGCTACGATAACTCTCGAACTGCACTGTCAGTATCTCGCACTAGTACTGGAACTTAAGTCCGCTGCCACCATATATTTATACCTGCCCTCACAGACCAGAATGTTCCTAATTGCGTCTTAGCGCTCGTGTGAAATACGTAATTAACTGCGGCCTTGACACAGTCTGCACGGCTGGCACCTTCGAGAAACCTCTCGAAAATGCATCGACAAGCACGTACGCCACACGCGTTACATCGAGATTCTTCTGGCACATTCGACAAACACGTAGATTGTTCTGTGATGTCGTAACACTGCCCCCTCATTAAGCCTGTTCGTCCCGAACTGGCAAACCGTCTCTGAAGTAGTACTTAGCCAGGTGATCTAGGTGGACGACCTTGAACTTTCGCTGTCCTTCCTGTTGAATCAGATAAACAACATCGTTGATTCTTTTTTTTTACAGTGTAGGGTCCTTCCCAGTTAGACTGAAGCTTAGGTGAGCAACCACAATGTCGCTTTGGGTTGAACAACCAGACCTGATCTCCTTCTTGGAAACCCACACTATTGCTGCGAATGTCATACCGCGTTTCCATTTTTATCACTGGCAATCTTCAAACACCAATTTTGCTAGAGTCATGCCGGTTGTGTCGTGTACTGATGATCTATACGCCATGAGGAATAGTGGTATACGTTGGTCCCGGTCTGTTTAGTTCTCGTCAACAACCTTCGAAAGATGCTGCTTAAGTGTCCTATTGAATCTCTCAACCATCCCGTCCAACTGAGGATGCAGAGGCGTTGTCCTGGTCTTTCGAATTCCGAGTAGTCGGCATAATTCTTTAACTACTCCTGATTCAAAATTTCTCCCTTGATCCGTATGGATTTCCATAGGGGCTCCATAACGGCAACAGAAGTTGTGAACTAACTGTTTTGCCACAGTGGTAACCTCCTGATTTGGAATTGCATAGGCTTCCACCAACTTAGTAAAGTAGTCACCTACAACCATGATGTACCGGTTACCATCGTCAGTAACTGGGAATGGTCCAGCAATGTCTATGGCAATTCTCTCGAAAGGCAGTCCAACGTTATATTGTCTCATTTTCCCCTGCTTCTGGTTTGTGAGCCCTTGCTTGCAGCACATATTTCACACGTCCGAACCCATTCCTTTACGTCGTGGCGAAGATGAAGCCAATAGAAACGCTTCCGTATTTTGTCAAGGGTTTTGTTAACACCAAGATGGCCTCCAGATGTTCCATCGTGCATCTCCTTCAAAACAGACTGCACTTTACTTCGGGGAACTATCAACTGCACGACCACATCTCGTCCATCTGCACTTTCCCAAGCCCTTTTCAGCAATCCGTTTTCTAAGGTGAGAGATTCCCATTGTGCCCAGTAGCCATTCGGAACCATGGCAGATATCTTGCCAATCCGGGCGGCGACCTTCCTCTTTTGCTGTCAAGATCGGTCCAATGTCTTCATCAGTTATCTGTTCTTGTTGACAGTCTTGTGTTGTCCAGCCGTCAGGCAGGAAATCTACAATGATGGTTTGAACATGTTCGCTTGAGTTTTGTTCTTCCTTTCTGTGGCAATGTCGGCAGTCTTCCGGGCACGGTCTTCGTGATAAGCCATCTGCATTACCATGCAAGCGCCCCCGTCGATGTTGTACCTTGAAGTTGTACTCTTGCAGACGTTCAAGCCACCTTGCCAACTGTCCTTGCCAGTCCATCAATCTTTCAAATGTTGCCAGTGCATTACAACAGAGTCCAAACGGCATGACGTTAATTTGGAATAAGCCACTTGAGGGTCGAGAAAGCGGTCTTTTCCTTGTCTTCTTGATGAAGACCCACTTGCCAATATCCACTCTTCAGGTCCAATGTAGAAAACCACTGTGCTCCGGACGTGTCGAGTGTATCGTCAACGCGAGGTAATGGATAGCAGTCTTTCTTTGTAACGTCATTTAACCTTCGGTAGACTACGCAGAAACGCAACCCCCCATCCTTCTTCGCTACCAGCACTACAGGAGAAGACCAAGCACTTGACGAAGGTTCGATTACTCCCTCTGTCAACATGTCCTGTACTAACCAAGGCATTTCCTCTTGTTTAGATAATGGAGGCCTTCGAGGAGGTTGGCGTATCGGTGTTTTGTCCCCGGTATTGATGCGATGTTGCACAAGAGAGGTTCTTCCCAGTGACTGTCCCCGAACTGAAAAACAATCTTGAATTCATGTAAAAACTGTCTGAGTTTTTTTACCTCACCACTTGAGAGGTCGTTATAAGATCTGTTCAATTTCTTGCAGTTCCTCTGGTAATTTGGAATTATCCGAAGCACTGGATCTTCGTTGCGTCATTCCGGCTACCCAGGCCACAGGAGTCAATTTGCCTAGGAGCGTATTGCTTTGTAAAGTGATAGCTTGATCCAAAATATTCGCCACTCTAATAGGTACATTTCCAGTTTCGTCAGGTTTTACTAAACCTCTGGCAATTAGTATGCCTGGTGTGCTGACTACCTGGGGTTCGAATATAGAGCACTGGTTGCCCCTAGTATCTACCTCGGTTCTAACCACGATGATCTTTTCGGAGTTTGGCGGAACAATTACGGCCACTTGGTTTATGACGTCCATCGATTTTTCTGCTGTCGTCATTGTTGATAGCATTACCTCATCATCTCCGATCCTCAAGACATTGTTTTTGAAGTCGACTATAAATCCGTATGCGTTCATAACGTCTACACCAAGAATTGCTTCATCTACAATGTTTGCAACAAGTACTTGATGATTAAACTCAAGCCGACCGAGGCATAGATATATCTCCACTTTTCCATACACTTTTACAGGCCGTCCAGTAGCTGTTCGCAAGCTGTAAGAGCACCAGATTGGTTTGAGATCTTTCACCACGTCGGGGCGCACAATAGAAACTGTTGCGCCTGTGTCAACTGTAATCGAGGTTGGCCTTTCTTGAACAAATCCGGTAACTTCCAAGCTCCCGCTGTTTTTCTGAAGTGTAGAAATTGCATATTGTCTAGGGGCTTCATTCCTCCAATTATCAGCACACGCCCCGTTGTACCGACTATTGCTTGTTTCCCTGCTGCTGAATTCTAACCCGACAATCTCGTTGTATATGTCCAGGTTTCCCACATCTATAACACTTCGGTCTTCCATGCTTTCTTATTTTATTCTGTGGCGCCGACCGTCGAGTCTCTGTTCCTTGTTCTTCTTCCTCGTCTGTGCCGTCGCGATCTTTTAGCATGCACTTTATGACTTGTCCAACCAGACGCTGATTTGGCGGCCTCAAATTGCAAAGCATGTACCAGGGCGTCCGCACTGTTCTGGTTTCTTGTCATTCATAACACTGGCTGTAGTTCGTTATCTCGGACACCGGCAGTAAATGTCTATATCGCAAAACTCGTTCGAAAATCTTCTGGCGCTTCAGGATAGGCCAGTCTAATTAGTCTGTCGATACTTGCTTCAAACTCTTGAAGGCTCTCCCCGGCATGCTGTCGCCTTGCTCTAAACTGGGTGCAGTACATATCTCGCAAATGTTTATCACCATACCGTAATTCCAGAGCTTTTATCAATTCGGCATAGGTGTTTTGGTTGTCAGGTGGCACTTTCTGTAGTAGTTCTGCCGCAGGTGCTTTTAATGAGAGAACGAGTGAAACAGCCTTGTCTTTCTCTGTCCAATTATTTGCGCATGCAGTAGCTTCGAATTGGAGTAAATACATTGCCCAGTGCGTGCTTCCATCAAAGGTTGGGGCCTTGACATGAACTGTCCCAGCCGCAGGCCTCTATTGACTTATTTTCTGTGTATTTCTCCGTCTTTATCATTGGTACAGTCTGTTCACAAAGTTGTTTTGGTTGTAACTTCAGGAACTGGTCTCTTATGTTTGCCATTGAGATTTATACTGCAGATATTCTATTTGACATGGTTTCTTCTATGTCAGATATTTTTGTGGACATCGATTCTTCAACACTCGAAACAAATTTCTCTACTTCAGCTATTTTTAATGTCATTGATTCTTGTACCTCTGATATTTTAGTAACTTGGTTATTAAGCTCACCTCGTACGAAACCCAACTCTGCAGCGGTTTGTTCTTGTGTCTGCTTTTGCTCCTGTATTAACTCCTTGATGTCTTCTGTTTCACGTTTCCGTTCTTCTCTTTCCTGCCTGCGTTTTTCATCCTGTCGTTTTTCTGCTTCTTCTGCTTCCTGTCTGCATTTCTCATCCTGTCGTTTTTCTGCTTCTTCCTGTGCCTGCCGCAGCAGTGTTTGTAAAGCTTCCATCATCTGACTGGGATCCATATTTACCGATTAATTACGAATCACACTCGTCTTGTACAAAGTGTCCACTGTTAACCGTTTTATCCCAGTTCTGACACCACTGTTACAAGACACTAATTAAGTCACTAATCACACCTTTAATTTTTACAGTTAAACAGTTCGTAATTAACAACACAGTCTCTACAACAAATCAAATGAAAATTGTTCACACGCAATAAAATGTACACAATTGTATTACAATTATACCGCCCGATTATAAACACCACTCTTAACAAATAACCACTTGAACGTGCACAGTTATATCGCTACTATAACTCTCGAACCGCACTGTCAATATCTTGCACTAGTACTGGAACTTAAGGCCGCTGCCGCCATGTATTTATACCTGCGGCCACAGACCAGAATGTTCCTAATTGCGTCTTAGCGCTCGTGTGAACTACGTAATTAACTGCAGCCTTGACACAAACCGCGCGGCTGGTGCCTTCGAGAAACCTCTCGAAAATGGGTCGACAAGCACGTACGCTACACGCATTACATCGAGATTCTTCTGGCACATTCGACAAACACGTAGATTGTTCTGTGATGTCGTAACAGTATTATATAAAACCAGTATTTTTCTGTGGAGAAATAGGTGGTGTAACTCATGGCTGAAATCTGAAAGGGAAGGGGATTATTGTATGCAGTGCCAGTAATTTTTAACCGCAAGTAATAAAAAAAATAAGGACTTCACAAGTCATAGGCAGAATTCAGAAATAAAAAGTACAACACACAGATGAGACCACCTATTACAAAAGCTACATTGACATTGCAATAAACCTTTTGCAAATGACATTATAAATTATTAACCTTTAATTATTTTAGTTTCTTAGTGCATCTTATATTCTGATAGAAATTGTATCAACTTGGATTAAAACAACTAGAACTTTTTGAAAACAGATTAAATAAGAGTAACATACCATGAGTATTAGAAGATCTTCCGTAATGCAGTCATTTCTTGAGCACTTTTCTTCCCTACAACCTCTTTGCATCTGGTGTTGGTTGCAACACAGCGACTTTTGGGTACCCACATATTAACATACTTGTCAAGGCTTAAAATGGACAAAGGAGGCACAACAATTCTAATAAAAAGAATTATTCTCAAAGCTTCAATTAGAAGAGATAATTTTCTGCAGAGTCATAATTAAGGTAAGTTGGGGAAAATCTCTTTAAAATTCATTTGAGGAAATCATCAGTGTGCAAACATACGCTGTGATGCCTGATTTTCTCATGCATCTCATCTGAAAATGAAGATATCTCTAAATGCCTGGATGGTTTCCCTTTCACTTAATCTGAACATTTGAGATAAGCAGCAAATTTGTACCTCTCCAAACAGTGGACCACAGTTTCATCCATTTCTTCTCATCTAACACTTGAGCTTATATTGACGGTTCTGCATCCTCTCGACAAAGAAGCCATTTCTCTCAAATTGCTTAAGGCTGTTGTAGAATGCACTTGGAGATATTGCTAGGTCTCTCCTGTAACTGTCTTATATAGTGCAACACACAATATTTCAGGTTTTGAACTGCCTGGTTATAAACATTACTGGAGTTTTTTTTTTTTGAAAAATTTTAAATTAGACTTTACTTTGTACATGTACATGTCGCTGTTCTTTTCTTGTACAACATGTAATGGGACATATTAAACAATACTGAGTTCTGAAAGGTCTTCCATCACGAATAATGCGACATAACAAAACATAATACAAAACCAATGAGGCATTGGCCTACAAAGTACAGTCACAAAACGTTAATAAGTAATTATATACACAACAATTGAATCACTCGTAACGTACACATACACATAAAAAAATACTGTTAGTTGCTAATTACACTGTCATAAAATGTTAATAATGACGAACAGAAACAATAGAACAACTTTTATTTACTGACAAGTGTACATCTTGATGACTACCACTTATGCCACTAAATATTTTAGTACAGGAAAAGCGATGTAATACTGTTAGTTTGCCAGAATAACTTACTCAAAAAAATTCATAATTTTTTCTAATGCATATTGTAACATGACCAGGTGTTACATAACCTAGACATATGCCCTTAGATTTAATAAATACATGATGGTAATGTAAGTAGATAATATAATGATAAGAGTAGCAAAGAAGAGAGGAACCATGGAAGAAGAAAGAAGAAGAAGTGCCACAAGCAGCAGTAAATCTAAACACTGCTTGACACTACAACCCATACTATAACTGACACAAACTAATGGACAAATTAAATTCACTTTAAGCTGTCAAGCGAGTCAGTGAATAACTTAAATGGAATTTGACATGTTAATAAAAACAATTAAATAAGAATCCGAATAATGTGATACCAGCATCAGCATTTGGCTGAGAATAAATCAGTTATGACTAGTAACTATTAATGCCAAGGACTAAGATTAGCTATGGCCACAATATAAGATTGAAGCTGTATTACAGTCTCAAATGTGCTTATGATAAGTAAAAATATTTGTAAGAGGGAACCTTATATAAGTAAGCTACCTCATCAAGGTACCGAAATGTAAACTAATAAACATTATTAAGGCATACATCCGATGCAAACGGTATGCCTCAGCAATGCCTAAAACAAACAATCATCAATAAGGTGATGAGTAGAAAGTACTATGAGTGTAAATCACGTACACTGAACAATCTTTATACCCAAACATAGCGATAAGCATTGTTAATATGTTAGACAAGTAATAGTTCAATTATTAATTAATAGCATGGAGCAAAATAATGTGAAACAAGATGTCATAGGGAGTAAGTATAGTTCATAGCAATGTATAAGTTAAGGTTTAATCATAATATTCACTAAATAAGTATAAAGACGGATATATTAGTGTTCCAACATAGACGTTTAAGTGAAAAATGCGATGTGGAACACAAACAATGTATTGATAAAAGAAAGTCATCGCCGGCTGTGTTAGCAGACGACAGCGCGAAGCCATATACCTGAACATTGTTTATTAAAAAATGTCAGTGAAAGTGGAAATAAACCAGTGTCAAACTATATCAAATTGAAGAGGAAAAAATATCCTTTAATTTGATAGCGATACGACCCCGATCGCAACTATAATAAGTGCATGACATGCGTTAGCATTATTTGTAAATAAAAAGAAAAAATATGTCTATCAACACTAACAACAACGACGGCTGTCAATCATTCTGGTGAAAAGTCGGTTAAAAACCGTTAGTGACAGTTGGAAAGACAATACGTCACTTTCGTAACGCCTGGCTAAGCCAATCAGAAAATAGCTTACTAAATAAAACAATTGCCTAGGCCCTATCAAAACAGAGAGTATATAAAGAAACGCGGCTAATTACCGTTAGACACTTTTAACGATCATCCAGAGCGGAAGGTACGCTCGTCTCATCAAAATTTTGTTAACTGATAGCTTCATTGTAATAGTGCGTCAATTGAATTATTTCGGCAACAACAAAAAGTAACTACAAGATACTCTACATAAAATCAGTGCATCGAAGTGAAGTATTATTTTATTTAGTGCGGGAACATATCGAACAGGAGAAAATAATTAAATAGTATCATATAAGGTCCTTTTTAGTCAGAAGCGGACCAATATTCTCTGTTCAAGTGTGTGTGTAGTGAATAACAATGGTCATTACAATCCGACCATTGAAGTGTTTAATTGAATTTTAATCGAAAGATTAAAACACAGGGGTAACTGCGTGACAATTTATTCCATTACACTGAGTGCACTAACCTATATGTTTTGTAAACAAAATCTGTACTGATGCATAACACGAAAACATTTTCTGTATCACACCATGTCTGAATTTATTTAATGGATTTGTCAATCCTGTATAAGAATGATGTTAATCTTAAGTGATCTCACTATATAACTTTGTGAATAATTAAGCAAGCGTGACGAACGCCTAACCTATAAAATAGGTTCGATTTTATATCAGTAAACTAAAAGGCATTACTAGTCGATATTGTATTATAAAATAATTAGCTATTGTGTAGGCATGAGCATTCTTTCTTGTGTTTCAAAGAACTTACGCCCGAGATATAAATAATATTAATATTTAAAGTAAAGTTTATCTGGACTTAACCAGAATTATTGTTTATGCTCTGAGCCAGTCATATAGGGTATGTAACCAAATCTTTGCAATTGTATATCAATGTATTCTCTTAACTATGTTTGTTTGAATTCATTATCAAGGGTGCAAATAAAACCCAGTTATTAGCAGCATAACTTGACTTGATTTATTTCTAAAAAATAGATAAATAATTCACTCAGAATAATCAAAACAACTTTTAGTTGCAATCATATATTGTTGAATTGAATTGCCATAAGGGCAATAAACACAATTTCAGTTTTTTAAAATTATTATTTGATTCTATTAATGGGTTTTCCACGGGATTTTCCCGAAATAAACCTGTGTGGTGCCCATTATTAAACAAGGTAACCTAACCTTGTAGATAAAGTAAGCTGGTTTTGTAAACCGTCTTGGCAGCTTATTGATTTATTGAAATAGTGAACTTCTGAACTTCCAGAATCACGAACAGGTACGTGGAAGTGTATTTTATTAATTTTATTGTCCAGACGTTACTAGACTTTACGTACTTAGACAACTGTCAACCAGGAGGAGGAGTTTCGCTGCTAGTATCAACACGACGGTCACCGTCATCAAGCGACCAGCTAGTATACTTTATTTTTAAATTTAAGCAACGTTATTGTTCAAATAATATTAAGGGAATTATTTTATTTTTTATCGAAAGGAGTTCTTTTCAGACACTTATAATTTTTGCGATTGTAAACACACTTTTAATAACTTCAAATACTACATTTTGATTATTTTAGAAAATTAGTAACTTTCAATTTTCAACTACTACAACATTTAAATATTTTACAACTTAGTTTTAATAAATTTATAAATATAAACATATATGTAAACGCCAATAATAGTGGGTAGTTACAATATGTAAAACTATATTCAAAAAGGTGCCAGAACAGTGTTCTGATGCATTCCGTCACAAAAAAAAAAGCACTGCATATAACATATGTACAGATCAACATTGGTATGGATACAACATTGGTTTGGTTGTTTCAAATTTTGCAAGCTGAAAAACATATATAATTTATATATACTGAAATATCTCTCATCGATACCTTCTTTAGATGGCCACCTTTTGATATAACCAATAGTTACGAGAAAGTAAATAATTTTTGGAACTGACCATGTACTGTTCTCTAATGGGGTCCATTCTCCAGACCAACCAAGACTATCCAATTTTTAATAAGCGACCCTAAAATCTTGAATACTGGTTCTGTAACTACAAATAAGTACTTTCTCCAAGTGCACTAAGTCATTAGTGTATACAGTGTGCCAAAGCAATTTCCAGAAATGTTTTTGTGGTCGCTGGTATCAGTCAAATTCATGTGTTAACTGCTCAATTTGTAATTTTCACCTAACAATAAATGTGCGAGAGATACATATTTTTCTTTCACTTTTACCTAAGAAATGTCAAGAAATGAAAAGGTTAATGGAAATGAAAACAATGAATTTAAAAATATGTTTAAAGGTTATTGAAGATAATGATTATAATCTGATACAAAGAAATTTATAGTGAAATATTAAATGGTAAACTAATTAAAACATTTTAAAAGAACAAGAATTTTTAAAACAAAGTAGCTGAAAAATAGTAACAAAAAGGCGAAAAAGGGTAACTTTACAGTGGTACTTAAAAATATATATAATTTACCTTTGGCTTATTTTGAGTGTGCATGTGAGTAAAAATTGCTAATCAGCAGTAAAATCCTCCAAGAAAAAGCCGCAGGTTATAAACAAACACTTTATACATCGGAATCCAATGCAAATAGTTAATTGTTAGAAAAATTCTGCAATCAAAACAATATTGTTAAAAAAATCTATACTGTGAAAAACGAATCTGTTAATGTTATTTCAGACCTGGCTTATACGCCCAGTATTAATTTTAAAAAATTATGGTACTCGGGAAAGTAAAACACTGATAAAATGGAGTTTTTTTGGGGGGGGGGGAGAAATTATATTTGAAGACTCTAATATATACAATACTAAAAAGTACCACTGGTAAAACTCAGTTCCTTATGACCAATATGTTATAAACACCTACAGTATATGTCAACGTTGAATAAGGAATGATATGAACATTCAAAACCCTGAATGACAGGCCCTGTTGAATTGAAAAATGTAGTCTAAAATGAAAAAAGAAACAGGAAACTGACACTGAGCTCTATTCTATCGGAAGTTGTTTTTGAGAAGTACTGACTTATTTTTCCTGCCACTACTAGTACAAATTTGAATTTGTAAATAATTATACTCTTTCCTTTAAATCTGTAAATAATTAACCCTATAAACTTTGATAATGGTATGCTAAAATGAATGGCTACTTGGATTGCGCTTAAAGATTTTCTAGAAAAAATGTATATAAACTATAATGAACAGTAAGAAGGTGGAATGGAATTCGGTTTGAAAGGTGTAAAGCGTTTTAAGAAAAGGGGTATTAATTTATTTAAAGCAAGAAGATACAAATACAGAAAGCACAGAACTTGTAAAGATTTAAATTATGTACACTGTAATTTAGCAAACAGATATTGATTTACTTTATGAAATCCAAACTATATTTCAAAATTGACTGGGACAAGAACATATAAATATGAAAGCACAAATACTTCAATAAGCAGTACACATTTACATGTTAGTTAACAAATTTGTAGTTCCAAACAATGTTTAAATTCACTGTATTATATTGGATTGATTATTGCCACCCACCAATAAATATGTTTCTAAACACAACCATCTCTGCAAAAGCCCAAATTCATTTAGAATCATAACTTTATTATTTTAGACTTCACAGTGGTTGAAAACTGCAAGCACAATTTTATAAAATCATAAACAATAAAAAATATGCAGGTAGTTATGAGCTATACTTGTTCATTACTTAGTGAGAACAAGTTTATGTTAGGAATATGAAATAAAAGTTACATAGCAGGCAGACTACCTTATTTTTCGTAAGATAAAACTAGCCAGACTATTTACATTTTATTTAGTGGTTAGATCATCTTTATTTTTACACGAATCTTTTTTTGGTTGAGTTCAGGACAAGAATATTGAAATCCCTATCCTCTCTGTTTTCATTTATTCAATAGAGTTTGTAGTTTTCATTATATGTACAGAAACACAATACCACCTTTGCTAAGGTACTTAATTAGTACATGTTTCTTTATCTTAAAATGGGCATTATCCATACATATGGGCTTTTTGTAAAAGAATGGTTCCTAAAAATACATCCCTCTTGAAATAAGTCCCCATCCATAATCACTTTAAAAGGCTAAGGGGTTTACATGCATGTTAGCCTAGTGGTTAGATACGGTTTTGGATTTCCTATTATCTCAGCTTTGTTGATGTTCGTATTGATTAAACCAAAGTTTTGGTTGCATTGGGAGAAGCTGTGGTCTTGAACAGGGAAAATTTGTATGACAGGTACATTGTACACATTAGCAACCCATCATTAAAATCTTGTGACTGTATGGCTTCTCCTCTGGCCACCTGCTGCATCAGGAAAGAAAATATTTTATGAAGTTCAGTGAATTCACTGGTTTGTTTTTTTTAGACACTCATATAGAAAAGACACTACTGAATTAGAATTTTTTTTTACATCACACTCTGTAAAAGTGTAGCAATAAATGGACTTGACATTAAATACATGAATGTTAAAACAGCAAAGCCAAAACATTCTCTTGTAAAACTGTGTATTAACATTCAGCTTAGGAATCAGGAAATTTTAGGAATAGTTGAATTCTATTATTAGGTATGGTCTTCTTGCACTTTTTTATGTAGAGATCACGCAACTCTTTTCTTTAAAAACCTTTTTTTGTATAGAGCAAACGAGGCTTACATGGGTCGTTGGGATTACTTTTTAGCTTTTAGCACAATAAATTATGATAAAAACAGTTTTACTATAAATCAGAAAACATGAATAACCTCAAAAGTCAAAGATCTAAAACTGCAATCACCCGTCCAAAAAATGGGCTCTGCACACCTGTCTTCAATTAGAGCTATAAACCTCAGTTTTCAAGATATCCTGATGAAATTGTCATCACATTATAGTAAACACTATGGCGGACAAGAATATCCATTCTGCATAAAAAGGGCACACAGGCCTATGTGCCCCTTTTATGTCGACTGCCTCAATTATTATAAATTGGAAATCAATGAAAAAAAAAAAAAAATTATTCATGACGAAATCATAAGTTATATGTACAGATGAGACTGTAAAATAATAAACATATAATTGGTTGGTAAACTTACAACTAAAAGTTTTGCATCCAGTGTAATTACGAATCCAATAAACTGACGTCCTTCTTTCAAAGTTAAGTATGTCGGGCAGACAATAATTTTATTCAGTTTCTTAACAAGAGGTTCACACGCAGAAGACCTCAAATTGAGCTGATACAAAGTAATACGCATCTCCCAAACTCTCTTTATTTCCATTTTCTGAAACAGTACATTACATATAATTACAATAATCTATGTTACAAACTTATATCAAACATATTATCACTATCATACACTTATGTAAGTCTACTTCAGTACCACTAAACAATTAGTACTTACAGAAACTTCTCGTCCTTCTTTCAAAGTTGTATCCAAAAGATAAGTTAGTGTGGTCATATAGAATGAGCCTGTAACCCTTAGTTGCTTTTTACATATTGCTTCTGACATCAAGCATATTTCATTCTGTAACTGTAACCAATATGAAACAATAAGGCCAGTATTATTTTATTTCCATTAATCAGAAAGAGAAACAAATGATAAAATATTTGTATAGGATTTCACAATTTAACTCCTCACTTAGTGGTAAAAAGTAAATTACGGTACTTGTTCAAGTAACACAGTACACAGTAGCCACAATAAACAACTTCACTCGTTACACTGGCCATTTTGTTTAGTTTTTATGAATGTTTCAGTCAGTGGTGCAAGTAGGAGATGCTCCTGGTGTGGGGGGGGGGGTGACTAGCTTGAAGGTTGGACTCCCCATTTTCCTCAGGACAAATGAGATATTTAAGATTATTTCCATATAATTACAGTAATATTAAAACTAGTTTGGTATTGACATTTGTGATTAAAAGGAAACAACATTGCCACACTCTGACCACGTGGTTTCTACAAATGGATAAACATGAAACAATGATTCATATACAAAAAACTTGCACACAAGGTTATTTATTATGGCTTTTCAAGACACAACAGTTTACTTTTACAACATGATAAATAGTTACAGCAAGACATCCAATGATGCTTCTGTCAGTGAAGTCGTGTAGATTATATAGTGGTGAATACGATTATTTAATCTAAGGTTGCAATAACATATACGTATTATATTGTATATTGTCTTAATCATAGTGCACACTAATTGTGTAGACATTTCACAATCGCTTAAAAAACTGTTTGAAGTTATACTTCTTTAGGTGCGTTGAGGGTGAAATTTTAGTATGTAACGAAATGCGCACGCACCATGCAACGAAATGTTAACAGGATGAAGTTAGCCGTCAAAGAGAGTTAAGTGTGTATATATCTTATACCGGCTAAGTTCACTCGTAAGAGGCCCAGACCGCGAACGTAGTAGGGGTAGGGCCCAATTCGCATGCACGTTGCGTCCAGTTGTGATCAAACACAAGGTTTACAACGTAGCACTTGGTTTATTTTCAAACAAATGAAAAATAGTTCATGTTACAAACAAATTTAAAAGTATATGCTCGTATATATTATATATAGAAGTTATTGATCGTGAATGGATATATTATTAAATAACTTTATATACATTGTGCTGTGAAATATTTTTCGGTGACAAAAATTGTGTAACCAAATTTTAATAAGTGTTTAAAAATATTTGAGGTTAATTTTTTGTAAGTACGGTATTAATTTCAAAAGTCTTTTTTATATTAAATCAATAAAAGTTTTGATGAGTATTCTATCATTATGTTTGCTTCACTCCAATAATCTAATATATATTTCTATATTTTAAATTATAGATCGCACTTAATTATTCAGAAGTCTATCAAAAAGTAAATCCATTGCTGTAATACACTATTCATAAGTATTTTGAGCTATTTGAAAAAAAAATTAATTTTTCTCTACTAAAATATTATAATATTGATTTTAAATTAATTCAGTTGAATTAAATTTTTATCTTTTGGTGTATAATAGTCATATTAATTTTATTTATGCATATATATTATAAATGTGGTCGTTGTTTATTCATTGTTATTTATTTATTGAACCACATAAACACTACAATAAGATATATATATATATAAACGTACTACTTTTTCATGAGGTCTTAGCAAAACGTACACTTTTAGTCAAGCCCCAAATGTTGGGTTCGCCAATTCTGTAACGTCCCGCTTTTTGATGCATTCACCACTTATGAGTGTATTGCAAGTTATATTATATGCCTCACGCAGGATGCGTCACTTCTGAATTATAATAACTGACGTTGTTTTTTAAAAGGTAAAATAAAGGATTTTGTTTATTTTGTTTTACTCAATCTGAAGAGAAATCGAGAGTGTGTGATTTGTGGTCAAGGAGGGAAGTTGTTCAGCCTTATGCAGAAGAGAGAGTATCATTATTTCCACTCAGTTGAGACGATTCCTTCTGTTTGTTGTGCTGAAATTTCTTATAACTACCCACTACAATAAATTATAACACTTTATTATTCAAGATTAATTTTCAATAATATTGCTTTATTTATTATTGACTTTTGTCTCCTGCCACCAAAATATAGGTATCACAATTACTCTTATCTTCAATAAAACATCATCTCGACTTTACCGAGTAAACATAGAGTTGTCTAAGGAGCAAAACATATATGGTGTTATTTACCCAATTTTTACGCTATAATAAAAAACATCAATTAATACATAATTCTTAATAATTCCCCAGGGTTCAGGGTAAGTTCTTTGTGTTACGAGAGTGTCAGAAATGGATAATTACTACGCTTTACAAATACCGAAAAATTAATAAATAATTTTGTTTATTTTTCATGTAGTATGTAGTTCCAGGAATTGCCGTAAGAGAGCAGCGTATATTTGTTTACTTTGAAAAACATATGATCAAATGATTATTTTTTGTTCTATTTCACCGTTCAAAACGAGTTTTCTTCTGGAATTATTACGAAAAAATGTTTATATTACCTCGCTCCGTATGGTTCTTACTGGATTGCAGCTTTTCTGTGATGAGGTCCGTCTTGCGTTATAAATTCCTTTTCGTCTGAAGTATTTTCCAATTGTCAACGAGAACTAGGCCGAACCATGTTGTATCGGCAGAAGGTTTTCATCCACTGTTTATTAATGTATATAACCATTTAATTTGGATTAATCAGGTATAATTAGATAGTGGTCACTCTGTTTGTTAATCTTGCGTTAATTTCAACTCCTCCAACGTTCCTAAAAAGGTTATTTTTTTTATAATTTTAGTCGCATCGTTTCTTCAACTCTCCGGTTTAATTCAAAATTTTTTATATCTTAACAATACTTGTTATTTTCCATCACTCTTAGTAACACATAGTATTTTTATTATGTAGGCATTTCATAATTATTATACATTTATATTTTATTTATGGAAAAATAATTCCTTTCCATTCCGGTTTCTACACCCATTTAATTTACATAATAAGTTTTGGTTAATTTTTTATGACATTGTATATAAATATTTTATCATTTTATTATCCTTAAATAAATTTATATATTATTTATTTAGTCTCGAATAGTGTTCATACCCGGTACTACTTCCTGTTGCCATTTCCCTCATAGTATTATTTTCATTTATTATGATCTTTTGGTAATTAAATTTTTATGTCCTTTAAAACTAACCCTGGGTTTTCTTATAATCTAACACAATTACTTGAAAAATATAATATTAACTTGGGTATAACAATTAGTTGTTCATACAATATAAATAATACAAGATCAGTTAGTATTATAGCATACTTTCATAGTTTTATAATTTCCCCACACATAACACAGTTTGGTAATACTTTACTTTCACTTTTACTTTTCACCTCAATGGGTACACTAGAACTCACTTTGCACTGTATACCACTCGAATTGTTTATCATGTTGAGTGATATAATTAAATTTTGAGCGAGCTTTAGTTTACCCATTTCTGACTTTTATTATCATGAGTTAATTTATTGGGACCGGGTTATGTAACGTTACAATATATATATATATATTTCAATCACTTTCTGCTACAGTCCGTTTCTTGATGTATATAATACTATAATACTTATAACTAATTTACCTCAAGATATACTTTTTTCTTTAGGAACATGTTTCGGGAGATCTTGTTCTCCCATCTTCAGCCTTCGCCATCTTGTTTCTGGTGAAGTATTTGTGTGTTGGCTTCTGGATGTTATTAAGGTAGTTTGTTGGTCTTTGGTCCTTCAAAGTTGCATTATTGTGTGTGGTTGTGGTATCTGTTTTTGTATTTTGTGTATTTTCGATGTTGAGTGCTTTGAATATTGTGTCATGTTTTGTATTGATTTGTATTTGTTCTGGTATTAATTTGTTTTGTGTTTTATGTTTGTAAATCTGTAAATTTTCCCATGTTCATTATGGTGCCTTTGTGTGGTATATGTTTTATTAGTGTTACATTGGTTATGTCTGGGAATTCATGTCCTGTGTTTATTGCATGTGTGGCTAAGTTGGATTTATATATATTTGGTTTTTTGTATGCATTTAGGTGTTCAAAATAACGTTTTTTCAGCTGTTTTTTTGTTTGTCCTATATAACATTTATGCCAAGATTGCAATAAATGTTATATAGGACAAACAAAAAAACAGCTGAAAAAACGTTATTTTGAACAGCTAAATGCATACAAAAAACCAAATATATATAAATCCAATTTAGCCACACATGCAATAAACACAGGACATGAATTCCCAGACATAACCAATGTAACACTAATAAAACATATACCACACAAAGGCACCATAATGAACATTTGGGAAAATTTACAGATTTACAAACATAAAACACAAAACAAATTAATACCAGAACAAATACAAATCAATACAAAACATGACACAATATTCAAAGCACTCAACATCGAAAATACACAAAATACAAAAACAGATACCACAACCACACACAATAATGCAACTTTGAAGGACCAAAGACCAACAAACTACCTTAATAACATCCAGAAGCCAACACACAAATACTTCACCAGAAACAAGATGGTGAAGGCTGAAGATGGGAGAACAAGAATCTCCCGAAACATGTTCCTAAAGAAGAAAGTATATCTTGAGGTAAATTAGTTATAAGTATTATAGTAATATATGTATACTGTAATGATACTTGTTTTCCCAGGTTATTTAGCCACACGTTGGTTGCATCATCTGTAATGAAACGTGTTAAATTGCGGAAAATAAAGTGTCGATTTGTATTTGTTTATTGATACCAAAATATTAGAAAACTTTAGTGTTGATTTGACTTTGGTTATTTAAAAAGAATTGTGAAGAAAAGTGTATCCTGAAAGGGTAAAAACAGCCTTGTTGCGGTAATCGATTTCAGCTTCGACCAGCTAAACGTCTTGTTCGCTGGTTATGCAGTCTGGCTCGTTCGTTTGTCCGCACTCCTTGCTGCTGCCTTGTAATTTTCCTGAAACTGATCTAACTTCCTACAAATAACAACTCTTTTTAATCAGATTGATTAGTATTTATTCTTATTTTGTTTATTCAAGACAAAAATAGTCGACCTTTTGGTCGAACAAGGTCATAGTCGGGTCGACTCGGTTCCTCAATTCGATTGTGCAAGTATACAAATTTTATTAAACATTAACTTAAAAAATAATAAAAATCGCAGGGTTCTGGGTTCTTTGAGACTGCTATGGAAGTCAGAAATGTAAATAACAAGTACAATACATCACAAATGTCGGTAAAATTAAAATCTTATTAACTAGTATTATGATAAATAAAGTTTGGTTGCTAGGTAACGGCGAATATTTGATTCACTAGGGTAGCGGTGAGACGGACAAAATGGCCACTGATGTAGTCAGCTGGGAACGCTGTCCGAAAATGTTCTCGCCCCGTCTCTTTGGAAATAAATGATTTTTAGTATGTTCCCAGTTTTAATTTAAGTTTATTTCTTTTGTTGTCACTTGTGTTCAGTTTGTTGAGTTAACCTGAGTGTTGTGGATTAATTATAAACTCGATTGATCTCACCCGCACAGAAGTGTTCGAATTTTGGTGATCGAAGTTTTTCTATTTCTTGGTGTTTTCATCCGTTAATGGCAGTTAGTTTATTCTTTTCTTTTACATGGTAATTAATACTTTGATTTGCAGTTGTTTATACTGTTCTACTCGTTCAAAAACTGATTCCTTGTTTTACATTACATTTTTTATCATACAGAGCTCATCTGCCCTCTCTTGAAGTTAACAATGGACTAAATATAATTCGTTTCCTCGTTAATGGTCTTGCCCAAGAAACTCTGGCCTGCTATTAGTTAATACCTGTGAACTCTGGTGTCACATGACCAGTTTACAAAAATCAAATATCTTTACACCTATGCTAAAATATCGGTATGGAGAACCATACATTACTTCCATGTTCTAAGATTTATATTTAAAATCATATTCGAAATGAAATATTTCAATAGAAACTACGTGTTTCTACTTATTGCTTCAGCATTAACCACAGTACAGTGGTCACTAACGTATACCACCTCACGTTTTTGCACTCGATTTTCACTGATGATGGCAGTCGATGCCACTGCCGAAAAATCTGGTTTTGCAGAAAACATTGGACTACGGCTAAACAGCCCGGGAAGCAATTTTAACAAAAACCTACTTCTTTGTTGCCGATAACGTAGTACACATAAAAAATTCTCCTCTTCATCTTCAACTATAATTTTTAATAATAGAAAATTACCCCCACCCCGTTCACCCAACCTCTTCATTTATAGATATTTCATCTACGTTTCTACAGTGGATTATTATGAGCTCCTTATCAGGATACTTTATTTATAAAAATTAAGTACTTTACTCTTGTTAAATCATAAAATGTTTCAGGTAAACTACCCCTTCCCCTTAACCGATCTTCACCAAAATCAGTAGGCCTTGAGTCCTATACAATTCAGGACAGTATGCAAAAAATTACTTGATTCTGTTTGAATTTACGGCAGTTATCTTTCGTCAAAAAAAAATTACCCTTGTTAAAACATAAAATGTTGCTGGTAAACTACCCCTTTCCCTTAACCGATCTTCAACAAAATCAACAGACCTTGAGTTCTCTTTAGTTCAAAAAGGTATGCAAAAACCTAGTTGATTCTGTTTGAATTTACGGCAGTTATCGTTCGTCATATAAAAAATTACCTTTGTTAAACATAAAATGTTGCAGGTAAACTACCCCTTTCCCTTAACCGATCTTCACCAACACCAATAGGTATTGAGAACTCTACAATACAGGGTTGTATGCAAAACATACTTTGATTCTGTTTGAATTTGCGGCTGTTATCGTTTACCATAGAAAAAAATTACCGTTAATAAAAAAACTGCTGTAGGTAAACTATCCCTTTCCCTTAACCGATCTTCACCAAAAACGACAGGTCTTCAGTACTCTACAATTCAGGCCGGTATGCAAAAATTATTTGAATCTGTTTGAATTTGCGGATCTTATCGTTTGCCATAGAAAACACCCTTGATAAAACATAAAACGTTGCTGGTAAACTACCCTATTCCATTAACCGATCTTCACCAAAAACAATAGCTCTTGAGAACTCTACAATTCAGGGCTGTATGCAAAACATTATTTAATTCTGTTTGAATTTACGGCAGTTATCGTTCGTCAAAGAAAAAATTACCCTTGTTAAAACATAAAACGTTGCAGGGAAACTACCCCTTTCCCTTAACCGATCTTCAACAAAATCAACAGACCTTGAGTTCTGTATAATTCAAAAACGTATGCAGAAGAGTAGTTGAGTCTGTTCTAATGTACGGCAGTTATCGTACGTCATAAAAAAATTACCCTTGTTAAAACATAAAATGTTGCAGGTAAACTACCCTATTCCCTTAACCGATCTTCAACAAAACCAACAGGTCTTGAGAACTCTACAATTCAGGGCTGTATGCAAAATATTATATGATTCTGTTTGAATTTGCGGCTGTTATCGTTTGCCATAGAAAATACCCTTGATAAAACAAAAAACGTGGCAGGTAAACTACCCCTTTTCCTTAACCGATCTTCACCAACACCAACAGGTATTGAGAACTCTACAATACAGGGCTGTATGCAAAACATCATTTGATTCTGTTTGAATTTGCGGCTGTTATCGTTTACCATAGAAAAAAATTACCCTTGATAAAAAACTGTTGCTGGTAAACTACCCCTTTCCCTTAATCGATCTTCACCAAAAACGATAGGTCTCGAGAACTCTACAATTCAGGGCTGTATGTAAAATATTATAAGATTCTGTTTGAATTTGCGGCTGTTATCGTTTGCCATACAAAATACCCTTGATAAAAATCAAAAAACGTGGCAGGTAAACTACCCCTTTCCATTAACCGATCTTCACAAAAAACAACAGGTCTTTAGTACTCAACAAATCAGGCCTGCATGCAACAACTTATTTGATTCTGTTTCAATTTGCTGCTCTTATCGTTTGCCATAGAAAATACCCTTTTAAAACATAAAACGTTGCTGGTAAACTACCCCTTTCCCTTAACCGATCTTCACCAAAAACAACAGGTCTTGAGAACTCTACAATTCAGGGCAGTATGCAAAAAATTATTTGATTATGTTTGAATTTTCGGCTGTTATCGTTTGCCATAGAAAATACCCTTGTTAAAACATAAAACGTAGCAGGTAAACTACCCCTTTCCCTTAACCGATCTTTACCAAAATCAACAGATCTTGAGAACTCTACAATTCAGGGCTGTATGCGAAACATTATTTGATTCTGTTTGAATTTGCGGCTGTTATCGTTTGCCAAACAAACAAAATTACCCTTGATAAAAAAAAACCGTTGCTGGTAAACTACCCCTTTCCCTCAACCGATCTTCACCAAAAACAATAGGTCATGAGTACTCCACAAATCAGGGCTGTATACAAAAAATTATTTGATTCTGTTTGAATTTGCGGCTGTTATCGTTTGCCATAGAAAATACCCTTGTTAAAACATACAACGTTGCAGGTAAACTACCCCTTTCCCTTAACCGATCTTTACCAAAATCAACAGATCTTGAGAACTCTACAATTCAGGGCTGTATGCGAAACATTATTTGATTCTGTTTGAATTTGCGGCTGTTATCGTTTGCCAAACAAACAAAATTACCCTTGATAAAAAAAAACCGTTGCTGGTAAACTACCCCTTTCCCTCAACCGATCTTCACCAAAAACAATAGGTCGTGAGTACTCCACAAATCAGGGCTGTATACAAAAAATTATTTGATTCTGTTTGAATTTGCGGCTGTTATCGTTTGCCATAGAAAAAAAAATCTACAGACACACACAGACACTTTTCGAAAAACGCCTTTTTTTCATGTTTTGAGTGTAGTACAATCAGAATCTGCAATAATCTCGAACACAATTTTTTTTGCCATCACCATACTTCCATTTCCTTAAGGAACATGGAAGTAAAAAATTACACTTGATAAAAAACTGTTGCAGGTAAACTACCCCTTTCCCTTAACCGATCTTCACCAAAAACAATAGGTCTTGAGTACTCTACAAATCAGGGCTGTATGCAAAACATTATTTGATTCTGTTTGAATTTCCGGCTGTTATCGTTTGGCATAGAAAATACCCTTGTTAACACATAAAATGTTGCAGGTAAACTACCCCTTTCCCTTAACCGATCTTCACCAAAACCAACAGGTCTTGAGAACTGTACAATTCAGGGCTGTATGCAAAATATTATTTGATTCTGTTTGAATTTGCGGCTGTTATCGTTTGCCAAAGAAAATACCCTTGTTAATACATAAAATGTTGACGGCAAACTACCCCTTTCCCTTAACCGATTTTTACCAAAATCAATAGGTCTTGAGAACTTTACAATTCAGGGCTGCATGCAAAACATTATTTGATTGTTTGAATTTGCGGCTGTTATTGTTTGCCATAGAAACAAATTATCCTTGATTAAAAAAAAATCGTTGCTGGTAAACTACTCTTTTCCCTTAACCGATCTTCACCAAAAACAATAGGTCTTGAGTACTCTACAAATCAGGGTTGTATGCAAAAAATTATTTGATCTGTTGTGAATTTGCGGCTGTTATCGTTTGCCATAGAAAAAAAATCTACAGACAGATAGACACACACAGACACTTTTCGAAAAATGACTTTTTTTCATGTTTTGAGTGTTTTACAATCAGAATCTGCAATAATCTCGAACACGATTTTTTTTTGCCATCACCATACTTCCATTTCCTTAAGGAACATGGAAGTAAAATTACCCCGATTAAAAAACGTTGCAGGTAAACTACCCCTTCCCCTTAACCGATCTTCACCAAAACCAATAGGTATTGAGAACTCTATAATTCAGGGTAGTGTGCAAAAGAGTAGTTGATTCTGTTTGAATTTGAGGCTGTTATCGTTTGCCATAAAAAAATTACACTTGTTTAAAAAAAACCGTTGCAGGTAAACTACTCCTTTCCCTTAACCGATCTTTACCAAAATCAATAGGTCTTAAGTACGCTACAAATCAGGGCTACATGCAAAAACTTATTTGATTGTTTGAATTTGCGACTCTTATCGTTTGCCATAAAAAATACCCTTTTAAAACATAAAACGTTGCAGGTAAACTACCTCCTCCCCTTAACAGATCTTCACCTAAAACAATAGGCCTTGAGTACTCTACAGATCAGGGCTGTATGCAAAACATTATTTGATTCTGTATGAATTTGCGGCTCTTATCGTTTGCCATAGAAAATACCCTTTTAAAACATAAAATGTAGCAGGTAAACTACCCCTTTCCCTTAACCGATCTTCACCAAAATCGATAGGTTTTGAGTACTCTACAATTTAGGGCTGTATGCAAATAATCATTTGATTCTGTTTGAATTTGCGGCTGTTATCGTTTGCCATATAAAATACCCTTGTTAAAACATAAAACGTTGCAGGTAAACTACCCCTTTCCCTTAACCGATCTTCACCAAAAACAATAGGTCTTGAGAACTCAACAATTCAGAGCTGTATGCAAAAGAGTAGTTGATTCTGTTTGAATTTGCGGCTGTTATCGTTTGCCATAGAAAACAATTACCCTTGATTAAAAAATAACCGTTCCAGGTAAACTACCCCTTTCCCTCAACCGATCTTCACCAAAAACAATATGTCGTGAGTACTCTACAAATCAGGGCTGTATGCAAAAATTGATTTGATTCAGTTACAATTTGCGGCTGTTATCGTTTGCCATAGAAAAAAAATCTACAGACACACACAGACACTTTTCAAAAATATCGGTATGGAGAACCATACATGACTTCCATATTCTAAGATTTATATTTAAAATCATTTTCAGCCAAACAACCAGGCTGTGTCTTACCTGCCATTTTATTGCTGTATTAAATGAAAAATATTATATTACATTAAAATGAAAAAATTATAATTTTATTGCCTGGCAACAAAATTATTTTATTTTTAACAATTACCATTGTTTCAAAAAGTTTAAATAAATTTTCAAGTACTTTACTCTTGTTAAAACGTAAAAGGTTGCAGGTAAACTACCCCTTCCCCTTAACCGATCTTCACCAAAATCGAAAGTCATTGAGATCTCTACAATTCAGGGACGTATGCAAAAAATTATTTCATTCTGTTTGAATTTGCGGCTGTTATCGTTTGCCATAGAAAATACGCTTGATAAAAAAACGTTGCAGGTAAACTACCCCTTCCCCTTAACCGATATTCACCAAAAACAATAGGTCTTGAGTACTCTACAAATCAGGGCTGTATGCAAAACATTATTTGATTCTGTTTGAATTTGCGGCTGTTATCGTTTGCCATAGAAAATACCCTTGTTAAAAAAACGTTGCAGGTAAACTACCCCTTTCCCTCAACCGATCTTCACCAAAAACAATAGGTCTTGAGAAATCTACAATTCAGGGCTGTATGCGAAACATTATTTGATTCTGTTTGAATTTGCGGCTGTTATCGTTTGCCAAAAAAAAAAAATTTCCCTTGATAAAAAAAACCGTTGCAGGTAAACTACCCCTTCCCCTCAACCGATCTTCACCAAAAACAATAGGTCGCGAGTACTCTACAAATCAGGGCTGTATGCAAAAAATTATTTGATTCTGTTTGAATTTGCGGCAGTTGTCGTTTGCCATAGAAAATACGCATGATAAAAAACGTTGCTGGTAAACTACCCCTTCCCCTCAACCGATCTTTACCAAAAACAATAGGTCTTGAGTACTCTACAAATCAGGGCTGTATGCAGAAAATTATTTGATTCTGTTTGAATTTGCGGCTGTTATCGTTTGCCATAGAAAATACCATTGTTAAAAAAACGTTGTAGGTAAACTACCCCTTTCCCTTAACCGATCTTCACCAAAAACAAAAGGTCTTGAGAACTCTACAATTTAGGGCTGTATGCAAATAATCTTTTCATTCTGTTTGAATTTGCGGCTGTTATCGTTTGCCATAGGAAATACCCTTGTTAAAACATAAAACGTTACAGGTAAACTACCCCTTTCCCTTAACCGATCTTCACCAAAAACAATAGGTCTTGAGAACTCTACAATTCAGGGCTGTATGCGAAACATTATTTGATTCTGTTTGAATTTGCGGCTGTTATCGTTTGCCAAACAAACAAAATTACCCTTGCTAAAAAAAAACCGTTGCAGGTAAACTACCCCTTTCCCTCAACCGATCTTCACCAAAAACAATAGGTCGCGAGAACTCTGCAAAACCGGGCTGTATGCAAAAAATTATTTGATTCTGTTTGAATTTGCGGCAGTTATCGTTTGCCATAGAAAAAAAATCTACAGACAGACAGACAGACAGACAGACACACACACAGACACTTTTCGGAAAACGACTTTTTTTCATGTTTTGAGTGTAGTAGAATCAGAATCTGCAATAATCTCGAACACGATTTTTTTTGCCATCACCATACTTCCATTCCTTAAGGAATATGGAAGTAAAACGACATTTTTCATGTTTTGAGTGTAGTACAATCAGAATCTGCAATAATCTCGAACACGATTTTTTTTGCCATCACCATACTTCCATTTCCTTAAGGAACATGGAAGTAAAAATACTTCCTTCCTAGCTTTAGATCATATTAATTTTAAGTTACTTAGTGGTTTTCCAGAGAACAGTGGAGGAGTTCATAAAGAAAACCTGCTATACAGCAGATGAACCGATGATGATGAGGTATTTTGATACCTCATTTTACATGAGTTGGTCATTATAAAGGATGATTTCTCACCTTACAAAAATTCTAATTTTGGGCCTATACTTTACTTTTACATTTGTTATATCACTTTACAATTCTTTAAATTAATCTAATATGTAATATTACCATTAAAACAATTAAGTTCATCACATAAATTTTGTCCCTTTCCTGTTTTATCACATTGGTTTACTAATCTACTCATTTCTGACATTATTTCCTTTGTATCGAATTTGTGGCCTAGGCCATCAATAGCATTTCATTAATATATTCTAAATTACATTTATCATTATCTAGGTTTTTGGTTTTGAACCCTTTTTCCTGAGTTACTCTTATTACATGAGTCTTGACCTTTAACATGTTTTAACAATAGTTACGATAAAATCTTTTGACATATTACTTAAAGTAGTGTTTACATGGCCAAGTTTACAATCATAAATTAACAAATAATATAATTAGAACAAAATCTTTTAACATGTTACCTTTAAGGTATTGCCTTCATGGCAAAATTCTACATTTATAAATGCACAAACAATCACAAACTACTTGGTGTACCATACTTCCATCCTATCAATCTTATCAAGCATTACTGGCTAATGAATAGATTATTGTTCATAGGTCCTGGTTTCTAGTACACAATTTTCTTACTTTGCCAGTAGGCTCAAACTAACTTACAATGTAGTTTACAAATGTTAATAACTATAAGTTTTGGTATAGAACACAAATACAACTACTTACACCAAAGCCTTCACTAACATCTCAATCTGAGATGAAACCCTTCACCACAATTCACTATTGGTGTTATTTATGGGTTTTCCTTATTTTTAAAAGTAATTAACCCGCACTTATGCTGTCGCCACTCCGCTGACACTTATTGTATTTATAACATATTTGAATAATAATAGGGATCATTAATTTTTACAGTTCTTTTCTGTTTAACTAGTGACTACCCTTGTTCCCCACTCTCTTACATCAACATTCTTTTGACAGGTTTGTATTTTATGATTTATTATACATTTTATTTGCTTACTGCACTCTTGTATTGTACTTTGTTATTTTTATTACATTTTATGATCTAGTTTTTAGAGGTTTATTATTCATTTAAATTGGTAGAATTATTGATCCTATCCACTCTGACTTCTACTGAATTGAGCAATTTTTCATTTAAAACAGGACTATCATTATGTCACGTTACAATATATACGAAAGGTTTATTGATATTAATGTACACTCTAATTATTAAAAAATTTAATACTATTAATAATCTGAATGAAAGTATGTAATGCTAAAGATACATTAAATTGTAATTTTTAATTGGACTCTGTCTCATGTTTAAATTTTATTTAAATTATTTTATATTGCAAATTAATTACTTGACTGTATACATATATATATTTATTTACTTATTTATCCATATAATTATATTTCAAGTTTTATAATTTTATTAAAGAATTATTTATTCATACGCTGTACAATAAATACATTTTTCATTTAATTAATTATATGTAGATATTATATAAACATATGTTTAAATATTTTTCGATTAAATTTTAAAACCAAGTTCAATAATTTAAGCGTTACTAACATGTAATTTATTTCTATTTTAGTTTTTGCGATGGCTGACCAATGCTGAAATGTGTTGGAAGTATCAAATGCGGGAAAAAAGCTGCAAAAGCAGCTGAAGCTCAACAACATGGAGTGCCAGTGCCAGTAAAAAAACCGATGACATCAACGGAACGCAGTCGAGCTTATAGACTACAAAATAAACAAATGAAAATGACTGTACATCAAAGCCAATCATCCAATAATGAATCTCAAGTGTTTTATCAAATCCAGATATGTGTGGAGTGATTCCTGGACCATTACCTCATCCAGTTACCACCACTATAATTTTAAATTATTCAAAATCACCAATGGTGTCCAATACTATTGTGGATCAGTTGATGAAAGTGTACGTAGTTCATCTTTGTCTACTGTAACACACGATAATCGTAATTTTACGATTGTGCAAGCTGAGGTGCATGAACAAAATTCTCCTGTGCTTTGCAATCGTCATACAACAATGAAAAAAGTACCATTAACAGGAGCGGAGCGCATTCAACAGTTTCAAGCACGGAGAAATAATCAACAATCAACTAACACCTCACATATAGAGGTTTTATCAAATCAAGACATTGTAATGGATCAGGAACTACCTCAATCAGACACGCGTGGCTTACACTTAAACTCTCCAGATCAGTCGATAATACACGATCCTATTACTGATCAAGTTGATATGGATCTAAGTTCAACTTTGCCGTATAGCAGTTATCATCAATATTTAAAAGAGCTCATAAGGAGTTTAAAGATAAATTCTTGAACAATTCACTTGGACATCCGTGCTCAGTGTGTGACAGGTTGTGGTTCCAAGATGATATAAAAGGCCCATCTTCTGAACATAAGGAAATTTTAACTAAAGTCCGTTCAACTAAAGAAGATCGCTGACTTTCAAAGCCTGCCGTTTCCAAATTTTCAAAGACAAAAAATAAATGAGCATATTGTTGGAATCGGCATTCCTTTCTGCGTTACTTGTGTACATTTCATATTTTTTTCATTCTTCGTTTTCATAACGTTAAGAGATATATTAAAAAAGTCACTGTTTTTTAGCCCTTCTACAATGATTGTCAACTTTGATAATTCATTACAAAAAAAGTACAGCATCAACAAATTTTTCCTGTTCAACGATTATTTTTACATTCATCCTACATCACCTATTTCCATTTAAACTCTCTGCGATTATTTTTATAGGCGTTATTAATTTTTTGGTTGACCTCGAACAACTCGTAAACGGGAGCACTGTTAGAGTTGAAATTTGTGCCAACACTGAGAAGACAACGCTAACGAAAGTTCAAGTTGAGTGAAAACAAGCTTAAACAGCTACTATATTTTACGTCAACTTATATTTGAAGCGCTCTTTCGCTAAAATGTAAAGCGACGGACAAAGCGTGGAGTATACTCAGTTCCGTACTGGGTCTATTTTATCCGCGCGCCGACGACAACACAAACCATAATGTTAATACTGTAATAACTTGTGTGTCGAAATCTAATAAATCGAAATAAATATTGTTTTTATTTATTTGTCTTTACGGAGATGTATTACTGCTTTGTATATATTTGTTTTTGTGCTGTTCGCTATTATAATAATGAAACGTTTTCCATTAATGAAACAGCCAAAATTTAAAAAAAAATTAAGACATTTCTTTTGAATTATGCTAACCTTTACTCGTCGTTGGACATTACCGAGATCCCTAATTCAATTCAATTGTGCCACAATGTTAACATTAATACGATGATTTTATTATTGTCAAGTGTTGGTTATCGCATTTCAACAGAAATATCTTAATTATGTCAAAATTGCAGTAGTTTCATTTCTAGTACAATGGCCGCTGTCTGTGCGGCGGCGGCTGTTACTTCTTAGAACTAAATGTCACCAAGTAATTGTTGTAGGCGTTAAGTGAATGTTAATTACGGTTGTATATAGCTACACTTTGTAATATATTAATTAAAAAATGTTATTAAAGATTGAAAGCACATTTATGCTTGCCCTCTGATTATGTAGGCCGAACTGCTTACCGCGCGCCACAACCTGATGAGTCAACCGTCTATAACCTGATAAGGTCACCGCTATCACACACCCCACCACATACACAAAATACCAACATACTTTAGTTTGGTGGAGTGTTCTGTTGTGTAAAGTGTTGTCGTCTGAGATAGCTGAAGTGTTTTGTTCAATTATATTTTTTAATCTTAGAGATGGCGAGTGACGAAGAAATTTTACCATCAACACGTGCCGGGAAGACTGTTTTTTGGAAAGGAAGTACGATAAAGAGTCAAGGAAGAGAAATTATCGTGAGTGTCCGGGTGTTTTTTAAAAAAGAAAATGATACCTTGAAAAAAACTGGTGAACCTGTAATACCTTTTTCAAAAATAGCGGAGAGGACTGCACGAGCTTTACAAATTGGAACTGCAACAGTGACACGAGTGTGTCGTGAAAAATCAGCAGCAGTTAAAGCTGGCCAAAGCTCCGTCTCGACGCCTGGGAAAGAGAGAAAACATGCGGCCAAAGTTACCGAACTAGACCCGTTTCAAGAGGATGCGCTTAGACGGGTATTACAAACGTCGTGAACACCCCACACTGGATAAAATGCTGGTATCAGCGACAAATACAGGATTGTTTAGTGGTGCAAAAACTTCTCTCTGGACAGTTCTTCGCGATCTGGGATTCCATTATTCCGAAGTAAACGGTAGAAAAGTTTTGATTGAAAGGGAAGACATTGTTGCTTGGCGTTGCCGTTATCTGAGCAGTGTTAAACAAAAGGATTTTACACAAATTATATGGCTTGATGAAACATGGGTGAATGCTAGTCATAGCGAAAGTAAGGGATGGACTGACAACACTCTCGAAGGAACAATGACCGTTCCAATCGGCAAAGGAGGCAGGCTCATTGTCCTGCATGACGGCACATCAAAAGGTTTTGTTCCCAATGCTTTACTTATGTTCCGGTCTAAGAAGACAGGAGACTACCATGAAGAAATGGACCATAACAGATTTTATAAGTGGTTTGAAGAGCAACTATTGCCGAACATTGACCCAAACTCAGTAATAGTTATGGACAATGCTCCATACCACACAGTGCAAATAGACAAAGCGCCTACAATGTCGTCAAAAAAATCTGCGATGATTGAGTGGTTGGAGAGACACGGAGTGCAGAACTCAAAAAAGGTGAATTATTAGACATGGTTTTGGCTCATAAGCCAAGATATCCAATTTACAAAATTGACGAGCTGGCAAAAAATCATGGCCACGAAATAATTCGACTGCCTCCTTATCATTGCCATTTCAATTGTATTGAAATGATATGGGCACAGTTAAAAGGACACATGGCAAGGAACAACAAAAAGTTTACTTTGACGGAAGTGGAGCGTTTGATAAATGAAGGGTTTGGGCTAATCGGTGAAAAGGAGTGGGCAGACGTCGTCCGACATGTGGAGAAGCTGACCAAGGAAGCCTGGGAAGCAGAGGGAATCCTTGACGAAGTAGTAGAGCGGTTCGTCATAAACATAACGGGAAATACTTCCTCAGAGTCAGAAGAGGATGACATGGACATTGGCGATGACTCAATTCTGGAGGGGATCGCACCTTTGCCACTATCACCTTAAGTACCCTTCATTATGTTGTGGGTATGTAGCCTATATAATTATGTAATTAATATTGTAGTACAATTTTTCTAATGTTTAAGAAATTTTATTTTGCCTGAATTGTTTTATAACGCATAAAATACGTTGAAATTTTAATTATTATAAAATATAAAATGTTAAAAAGTCGTAACAATAATTTAAAATATTATTGAGGACATTAACAAAAATATAAACGTTTATGTAGCCGTAGGTCTTAAAATAAATAAATTCTGGTCACTTCAATGTTTTGGGACACATAATTCAGACACCAGAACATACGAGAACAGACATCTGGTTAATCACTACTTTCTTTAATAATTCATAATGCACTTCACGGGTAATTAAAGTTGGAAAAATATTTAAAGCGCGTCATAAAAAAAATGTCGGCAGTTTATTCATATCTCCGACAGGGAGGCTGAAAAGCCTCGTTTGTTAGGTTAATATAGGGTTACCGCAAACAGATTACAAACGCATTCCCTACTTACGGAAGGCCCCTGCATTCAGCACACCTAACTGGCGCTATGAGGCCGACCTGCTGCGTTGTGGTCTACTACGCCACGCCTGTTACTGTATGCATCGCTTGACCTTTCGCTCTAAACTTATCTCACAGTTAAAATTCAGCAAAGCATCTTAAACTAATTTCAATAATTTAACCAACCTGTTGGGATTGTAAGCTTCAAAACGATATAACACTTGATTTGTTTCTAGATTACGAGAAAACATGATCTTAGAAAAAAATTAATAACTAGTAAAAAAAGAAAAATATGAACTTGAAATGTTTACATGTTGTGTAGAATGAGTGGGTCAACAATCCTTGAACAAGAAAATTATTTCAAGGCATTACTTACTAAGAAATAAATTCATAAAATTGGCAGTTATGGTAAAACAATGAAAAAACCGTGACTTTTTCTAAATATTGCTTTACCGTGAAAAAACACTTAGCTGTAAAATTATGAAATATAAACCACTTAAAGAAAAGCGATTGATGTTTATAACTATGTGTTTCTTTAATTTTTGGCTCTACTTTTGTGGAAATGGCAGGCTTTGAAAGTCAGCGATCTTCTTTAGTTGAATGGACTATAAGATTATACCTAATATACCTGGAAAAAACTACACTCTGCTGCACATGCATTCAAGCTTTAAAGAAGAATAACATTCCATTAATGTCAACATACAATGGCTTTAAATTTCCAGAAATACCTCACTATCTACCGCCTTTAGATCTAATTTCCGAGAGACTTATTTCACCACGTATGCCTTTCAGAAGATTGAGACATGTGAATGGTCAATACGGTATTTACGGACAAATAATTAATGTGCCCGTTTCAGTTGACAATATGGTCAAATCTCTTCCAAGGAATATTGATGATGACCATTGTATAAATGTACATATTAAACGTAAAAAAATTCACAAGTCCAGCTACTTACATGGTATAGATAATAAACGTACAATTAAGACTTGGCTACAATTTTTGATACCGTCTCCACTATATACAATGTATGACATTAAAATTGATGATTCATTCTTTAATAATGACCAAATTTACGACAAAATTCATCAAGATGATGTCAGTGAACATATTCCTGTTGAAGAAAGTCTCACTGCCCAACAGCATACATTATTATGGAATGAAGAACAGTATTTATGTATTGCACCTGGTGAACAAAATGTTCCTCAAAGTTTGTTGTTTGATGAACATGCGGAGGAGCTCTCTTTTCCTGCTATTTATTTGGGTCAATTTCGCAACTTCAGAGATGGTGTCAAAGTAACACCGTTCATGATGGCTTCTAGTGAGTTGAGAAGATCTGATCGTCGTGCAGTTACACTGTACCATCTGTTGTATATGGCGATGAAAATTATGAGGATGCGAGTTTGGGATTCTCTGACAGTTGCGTTTAAACACGTTGGTAAAGATACTAAAATCATGTTACAAACAAATTTAAAAGTATATACTCGTATATATTATATATAGAAGTTATTGATCGTGAATGGTGTAGCATAACGGAAATTTTGCCTTATTTACAATTTATCAACTACTGAAAGAAATTAAACACATTCAATTCAAAACAATATGTGTTAAACCATGTAGGATGATTATTATCCCAGTAACATCATCAGTACACCCAGTAAGATAAGGAGCAGTAAGAAAAGACAACCATGGATGAATTAATTAAATAAAAAATATCAAAGGGTCAAAACCTATTTTAAAGCCAGAACACTATCAGAATCAGTGTACATCAGTTAGATGCAGGTAGGAATAAACAGGACTATGAGTAAACCACCCACATTAAAATCAAAAGGTAAACACTCATATCACAACCAGACTACTTTACGAAGTTCAGGGAATATACTTAACTAAGACTATAGATAAGTACTTCTACGGAAGGGAAGAAGAATTACCAAATAAATAATCAAATAAATAAATGAACCTAAACAATGATTGTTATATAAAAATTAGAAAACCATATGGCCAAAGTCAGAGAATACAATACCAGTAGGCTGATTTAATGTAAATCTAAGTATAAGTAAAATAGTTGAAATTAAAAAAAAGGACTTAAGATAATAAGTAGTGTATAAAGTGAAATTCCTTACTCTCCAAAAATTAGAAAACTTGTTACAAACTATAGGAGAGAATAAAGGGAATAGTGTGTAATTAAGGGGAACACCCCAAACCAGTTTTAAAAGATAGCAAAAGACTGTAATTAGGTTAAGACCATAATTTGTTTAATTATAAGAAGTAATTTATTTGTTTAATTATTATATTGGTATTCACTACCTACAATGTTGATATTAGGATATACTAAATGTTAGAGAATAAGTGTTTGTTGTATTTAAAGAATGTTAGTTTATGTCAGAATTTTGTTAAGGAAGGAAAGGCAATATATTAATTCAAATGTCATATAAATAGTTACTCTTAAAAGATAATAATAATAATAATGTGAAATAATTATAATATTGTAGTAAAACTGAAAATTGATAATCAAGCCAAATTCAACTTTGACTCTGTAATCAAATCAGAGGAGATAAATTAGTGAAAACCTGGACCAAATTAATATAAATTATTCCTTTTAGCATGCAAATACTTTATTATAATTATCACAACAACCTGTAGTAGTAATTAAAAAAGTCAGAGGATAACATTGACTTAAATAGTGATTGTACAAGATAATGCCTAGGCAGTAAACCAAGTATATGTAAAATGTAAATAAATCAGTAAATGTTTAGTATAATAACATAGTAGTAAAGGCAAATTATAATGATTTAATTAGTAATCTTATTTGAGGACAATGGTAACATAAAACATACTGTAAACCATTTAATGGGTAATTATGTGAATCATGATAAGGCCTAGAAGTAAATTTCAAGGAATGTAATTTTTGAGTTTAATTCAAACAAAAATAGTTCATGGTTAATATTAATTTGTATAAAATCAAAGCAGAAATATAGTTATGTAATTAAAATTTCATAAAAATACTAAATAACTAAATTATAGCCAGTAAAATATAATAAAATGTCATTTATTTCCATAAAATCGAATCAGGAATAAGGCAAACGGCTGATTGTGAATAATGGGAAATGAGACCAAAATAGTACAGGACTTTCTATATGAAGAAACAAATTAAAATTAGTTGATTGTTAAACACCAAGCTGAACGAACGTGTCAAAGTATCGAGAAGAAATCTGAAATAAATTTTAACTAAAACCAAGATGTCATATGGAAATATGAAGGAATGAAGTATCTACAGTAAATCAATGAATCCAATTTAAATAATCGGTGGAATAATAAAACACTAAATAAATAATTTAAAAAAAACACTAAAACTAACTACCAGAATGAACGGCCATGATGGAATTATAAATCTAACACAATTTATGAACAGCGAACTGATTTGAAGAAGACACTCAACACTACACACGGATTACCGAACGAAATCCAGGAGGACGAAAACTAAACACAATAACTTGAAAATCTTTCAATAACTACATCACAGAAGAGGAATTTTTCAACTACTGCATTTTATTGAAGAAAAATCCCAGAGACAGATTATCAGCATGGTACAACGCATGAAGGCAGCCATCTTTTAATTTCAACAAGGAACAGCTAGCCCAAGAAGAAGACTGCGTGACGTCAGAACAGTCTGCTTGCGGTTCGAATTTCTTTTTACTAATATATAATATATTTTTAATTATTATGTGTTAATGAATAAGTTTTTTTCTAATTGTAAGTATTGAATTCTCTAACTTGCCTTTCCTGACTATTTCAACAGTTAAAAGAATCCATGTTAATGAATAATTTAATTTAATATAACTTAACCCAAATGTGTTAATCGATCTGAGATCCAGTCTCGACTCCTAGAGCAATAGTCGACGCAAGTCGAATAATCGCATTACTCATAATAAATATAATTATTTGTTTTAACTTGACTTTTGGCGTTTTATTGACTACCGGTAGTTAAGTAGCTAAATTAAAATAAGTCAATTCTCAATTAAAAAACAGGACTTCAAAAAGGAAAAAGATGAGCAGAAGAAGAAATAAAGACGCTGAATTGACAGCTACCATCAGTCGACTTGTCTATGACATAATCTATTTAACGCGGTTAAACAAATATTTCTTAAAAAAAAAAAAAAAAAAAAAAAAAAAAAAAAAAAAAAAAAAAAAACTATTTATTATTTTAATTAATTAAATAATAATAAAAACATAACATTTAAATATTTTAATTAAATTAATAAAAAAGTTAAATAAAATTTTCTTAAACAGTTTATTATACTCATTAATATTTGTTTTATTACAAATTGACGCTACCAACGTGTGGCTTATTAAAACACCCTAATCAACGTTATATTACAGTGGATATATAATTAAATAACTTTATATACATTGTGCTGTGAAATATTTCTCGGTGACAAAAATTGTGTAACCAAATTTTAATGTGTTTAAAAATATTTTAGGTTAATTTTTCGTAAGTACGGTATTAATTTCAAAAGTCTTTTTTATATTAAATCAATAAAAGTTTCGAAAAGTATTCTATCATTATGTTTGCTTTAATCAAATAATATAATATATATTTCTATATTTTAAATTATAGATCACACTTAATTATTCAGAAGTCTATCGAAAAGTAAATCCAATGCTGTAATACACTATTCGTAAGTATTTTGAGCTATTTGATAAAAAATTAATTTTTCTCTACTAAAATATTATAATATTGAATTTACGTTAATTCATTTGAATTAAATTTTTATCTTTTAGTGTATAATAGTCATATTAATTTTATATTATGCATATATATTATAACTGTGGTCATTGTTTATTCATTCTTATTTATTTATTGAACCACTTAAACACTACAATAAGAGATGATATATATATATATATTGTTACAACACAAATAAGCCAACCCCGTACCAGGGATAAAAAAGATAATTCTTAATATAAAAATACTTCATATAAAATAAAATGTTTAAAAATGAATAAAATATAAATATTATTGACACGACGAACAACGATATTACCCAACCCAAGTGATTGACCCAACAAAAGAAGGGAACCACGAAACATACACAGAGAGAAAAGGTGATTGACCAAACAATCATGAACAAACAAAAGAAGGTAAGAAACCAGAACTAAAGAAGAATCAAAGGAAGTGAACAAATTCCTACAACTAAATAGAAATGAAACCAGATGAGAAGAGGAGAACCGAATCAAAATGAAGACAATTGAAGTTGAAGAAGATGAAAAGAAGAAGAAGAAGAAGAAGAAGAAGAAGAGGAAGAATGAAGAGGAGACAGGTTGAACCCAAGGAGAAACTAACACCACATATAAAGGGGAGAAATAGTAGACTCAAAGATAGAATACTGTAAATAAACCCCAAATAATTATCTACTAATGAAACAAATAGTACAGTAAAATGAAACCAAAGACGAATAGATGCAGAACTACCAAGATTAAACGATGTCCTGGAACCAAATAACAATAAATTAATTAGCAGAAATCCCAAGACAAGATAGAAAAAGATGTCCGAAGTCTAAAACCAGTCCAAATTTGCAGAATTTCCACTACCCCAGATGACAACATATCAACACTGTCTGAACTGATAAGTATCAAATAAATTCCTTTCTCCCAGAAACCAAATTACTATAAATATTTCTCAAATTTCTCACTATTGAACAAATATAATTTTCTTTCAAAGGTTTAATGCATAATTAACTTAACGTAAAAACATTTTGTTAATTAAAATATAACCTCGCATTAGAGTGCGAACTTTGTAACAAACAATACGACACTACCGAACAATTTGTAAAAACACATTATACTCTCTAAGTACGTATAAGGTATGGTAGTGTACTTTTCTTAATGTAACCAACGTTTATGTCTTATTTTATAATCCAAAGGACCCCAGATTTTGAACAGATTAATATTTTGTATGTAAACAGTAGCCATCACGGCATTGAAATAATCCGTTTTAAAACCGATTTGCCAACCTTGAAATATTGGCGTCTCATGTTCTAAGCCGGAGCAATTTGTTATCAAACCATTTATAATCCTTTTGTCATATTAATTAATGACTGAATTTGTATTAAAATTACAGTACAGAGTATTACTATCGTTTTATTTCATAGGACGTTGTAGAATATATGTGTGTTAGCAATTTTTATTCAGTAACCAACTAGCACTCGTCACGAGTGGACAATACGGCAACCTGTACAGCGGCGGGAACCATTTGAACGCTCCAGCTGTCAATGCTAATAACACTTATCAACTTGTAATTTAACTATTTTAATTGTTTTGATAGAAACAATTTGGCGCCACTCGGGATTCGCAACCCCTATGAATTAACAGGTAGGTTGTACTGGTAATTTCGACAACGCTACAGACTCCAGTAGTGACTACGATTATTGTAACGACCGGTGTGAGGCAAACACTCCACATTAACACTAATACACATAATAAACAAGTGTAAACACAATTTAACAGGTACGCACCAAGCGCTTCGTTACATATTGGCGACCAGCAACGTGAGGCTAGAGAGGATAACTAGCGGCGGTTATGAATAGACACGGTATGGTTACAAGGCTCAAAGGTAAGGAAGCATTAAACCAAGAAGAAATGGAAGAAGTTGAGGAAATAGAAGTTGAGGAAACGATTGGAGAATTGTTGGAAGAGAATCCACAGGAGGCCCAACTGGAAAATCCAAATCCACCTGAACCAGAGATAGAAGCAGAAATAATGGTAAATGACCAACCAATCAACCCAACCAAAGAGACGAAATTAGATAGTTTGATGAGAATGATGATGGAACAAATGAAAGAGAGAAGACAAGACCAGGAAGAGAGAAGATGGGACAAGGAAGAATTGAATAAAAAATTAGAGTCAGACAAGGAAGATTTGAATAAAAAATTAGAATCATTACAAGAGGGAAGGAAAGAAGACAGGGAATTCTGGAATAAAAAACTTGAACAAAACAGTGAAGAGTTGAAGAAGCAAATGAAGGTGATACATGGAAGTCAGGAGGTATTGGAAAAGAAGAGCGAAGAGCTGAAGAAACAGATCAAGAAGGATCTGGAAATAGTCAATAACACGATCGAAAATGGTAATGAAACACTCCTACGACAAATGGAGGAAGATGGTGAGAAGAACCGAGAAGAATTGAGATTCATGCTCGTAGAGTTTCGTGAAGAAGTCAAACAGGCAAAAAAGGGGATGAACAAGAGATGGGAAGAAACAAGTTACCCAGTAAATCAACTTCAGGAAACTTTAGATAGTGATTTCAAACCATGGAATGAAACACTAGACAGCACTTCTGAAAGTATCAAAGAAACGTTGAATGAGAACATGGAACCGGGGAATCAGAAAATAACACAGAAGGAGATGGGAACTGTAGAAGAAACAAATGTATTGTTTTCTGAACATACAGATAACAATGACACCAAGAAAATTAAGCACATAAAAACCAATAGTAGAAGAGTAAAGAAGAATCGAATCATTAAGAAGATTAAGAAAACAGAGGAAATGAGAAAGGTATATAAGAGGAAACTCATCAAAACACGAGAAGAAGTGGAGATGATGAAGAACGGACTCATCGATGTATTTAATTTGCCCATTACCTACCAAAACAAGTTAATAAAGTATAAAGATTGTAGGAGGACTCTGAAGGAAATTATAAAAGGAAGTCACAACCAAACAGTGGATGAAAATTTCAGCAAATCTATGCTTAGAGGGAAGATGCCAGAAACAGAAATGACTGACAACAAAACAGAGTATAACAAAACAAGAAGGTCAATAAAACACTGGAGCACACCAGAAATGGAAATACCTAATAAAAAAGCAAAAATAACAGTAATGAGAGAGGCACAATTAACTTCTCTGATTAATCGACAAAGTAATCAAATGTTTGAGGTAAACATAAATACTACGGAACATATGGTATTAGAGGAATTATGGTACAAGGCGAAGGAGACCTATGTTGCAAGGAAGAAAACAGGTTCTACACGCCAGAGTTATCCGAACCATAAGGGCAGAGGAACTGATGGACCATGGGTAAACTAAGCGAAGATACCACACACCAAGAAAAGGGACTGATCTTCGAATTACTGACCAAGCAACCCAATGAAAAAGAAAGAAGTATTAAAGTTAAATTAGACCAATAACAATCACCAGAAATGACAGTGACTAAGACGAATTAAATAAGAAAAATTAAACTATAATAAACAAACTTAAAAAATTATCCAGAATAAATGTAGAAAATCAGACATTTGAAGGAGAAAAGGGGAAGATAGCAAAAGTGTATTATATATTGAAAGATAGGAAGGACCTGGAAAATATTGTAAACCAAATAGTGTTGCAACAAGAGCAAGATACCAAAAATCAGAAAAAGACTGATGGAATCCGAAGCAATTATTAACAAATTTTACTGTGTATACAAAGATATCTTATTTATAAAAACAAAAAAGAACCAAGACACATGGAAACTAGTAATCCCTCAATCATTAGAAAATCAAATCATCAAAGATTACCATGTGAGATACGGACACATGGGAACAATCAAAATGGTAAAAGCTTTAGAGGAAGATTTGTTTATAAAAAATATTACAAGAAAGGTGAATAAAAATATAAAAACCTGCACATTGTGTCAGATGGTCAAAACCAATAATGAAAGGAAGAACGGAACGATGATACCCATCGCATCAAGTGCCAAACTAGAGAAGGTATTCCTCGACATATGTGGACCATTCCCACGTAGCGGAGGAAGACATGGATACAAGTTCATCGTGATTATACTTGACCATTACACCAAGTACACCAAATTATACGCTATAAACAGAGCCACAACAAATAAAATATTAGATATTATTAAAAATAAATACATGTCAGAGATTGGAAAACCGTACATGATAATAACCGATCATGGAACGCAGTTTAAGGGAAAAAGGTGGAGAGAAGAATTACTAAAACTAAACATTAAAACCTATAAAACTTCAGTATACCACCCTAGTAGTAATCCAGCAGAAAGGATGTTGAGAGAGGTGGGACGCATTTTGAGAACTTATTTTCATAATAACCAGAGAGAATGGAGCAAATATTTAACTTCAACCGAAGTGTTTTTAAATATCAGCTATCACCAATTTACTGAAAACACACCATACTTAATGATGTTCGAGAGGAAGCCAAATAGAGAGATCCAAGAGATAATAGAATTCCCAAAAAACCCAGAAGACCCGTATGATAAAAACAAATGGTACAGCCTAATAATGGAAAAGATTGAGAAACAAAGGGCCAAATATGCAAAAAACCAACCCAAAATAATCAAATATAAAGAGGGAGAAAAAATATTAATCAAAAATCGTGAACTGCCAAGTACAATGGAAGGTATAGCAAAGAAACTGTTATTGCTGTATACTGGTCCGTACGTTATCACAAAAGATAATGGTAATAATACTTACCAGATAAGCAATATAAATACAAGAACAATAAAGGGAGTTTATAACCAAACTTCGATAAAAAAGTTTTATGAAGAAGAATAAATGATGAAATGAAATAATATTTCAAAATTCCAAAAGAGATTGTAAGAGCAGCTTACTACCCTATTTAGATGATATGTGCAGAATAAAAAGAATTAATATAAATAAATAATAATGTAAAAAAAAAAAAAAAAACAAAGGAAACAGTTACACAAATTCCTTTCAAATTTAAATCAATTTACAGTCTAATAAAAGATTGATATATGAAGTATGAAATAAAAAAGTGAGATAATAAGGAATAAGTTACACACATTCCTATATAATATACAGTAAATGTAAGAATCACAAACTTACGATTATAATTAAACAAAAAATAACTAAAAAGGAATACGCTACAAACATTCCTTTAAAGTAAGAGAATTAACTTACAAAGAATTATCAAAAATGATATTTAATACAGAATAAAATAGACAAAAATAAAATCAAGCTCAAATTACTGAGATAAATACCTGAAATTATAATGAATCAAATGTATTCTAAGAAAAAAAAAATCTGAACTGGTACAAGGAAGAGAGAGAAATTATGTATAAAACAAATATACAGAAATGGCTAAAGCAGAATCTTGCTAAATGACCAAGAAAAGAATAAAAAATGTCTAAGACAATTTAAATGATCACAACGAGCATTGAAAACAAAATAATGAAAAGTGAGATATGATGAAATTAACATATGAATAAATATAAAAACAATCAAGTGTATGAGTAGATGATAGTGTATAGTTAAGGCATAGCGGAAGGAAGAATGTGTAAAAGGCCAAAGTGATCTAAAAACAAACCACAAGGTGGACAATCCCAAAGTATATTATTATAATTATTATTAATTTAAGTCACAAGTTGACAAAGAAGGTATTTAAGATTGACTGTTGAAAAGTCCAGCAATCCAAATAAACTGAGCAGAGATGAAGTGCCTCTGATCTCAGAAAAATGAGTAGTAATGGGAGAAACCAGCTACTATAAAAGTTAGGGAAAAAATTGTGTACAAGGGAAAATGCACCAATGGAAATAGATAATAACAGATCCAAATAAAGTGGAATGAATTAAGTAAGAAGAGATATGAAGAATGGAGAAACAAACAAGAAAGAAAAGGAAAAAGATTATCTATAACTGATAATTTCATAAAAAACTATGCTAGTGTTTTATCAAAATGATCAATTTTAGAGGAGAGGCATTATGTTACAACACAAATAAGCCAACCCCGTACCAGGGATAAAAAAGATAATTCTTAATATAAAAATACTTCATATAAAATAAAATGTTTAAAAATGAATAAAATATAAATATTATTGACACGACGAACAACGATATTACCCAACCCAAGTGATTGACCCAACAACAGAAAAACAAAAGAAGGGAACCACGAAACATACACAGAGAGAAAAGGTGATTGACCAAACAATCATGAACAAACAAAAGAAGGTAAGAAACCAGAACTAAAGAAGAATCAAAGGAAGTGAACAAATTCCTACAACTAAATAGAAATGAAACCAGATGAGAAGAGGAGAACCGAATCAAAATGAAGACAATTGAAGTTGAAGAAGAAGAAGAAGAAGAAGAAGAAGAAGAAGAAGAAGAAGAAGAAGAAGAAAAAGAAGAAGAAGAAGAAGAAGAAGAAGAAGAAGAAGAAGAAGAAGAAGAAGAAGAAGAAGAGGAAGAATGAAGAGGAGACAGGTTGAACCCAAGGAGAAACTAACACCACATATAAAGGGGAGAAATAGTAGACTCAAAGATAGAATACTGTAAATAAACCCCAAATAATTATCCACTAATGAAACAAATAGTATTGTTGTAATTGAAATAACTTATATACCTATTTTAAGGACAAAAGACAATTATACAATAACGTAGTGTAGAAAAGTACACTAACACAATATTATTAAGGTTAGATTTAATGAAAGATAAATAACCCAATATTATTAACAATAAGAATTATGTTGTAAAGAAATAGTGAGAAATAATAGGAGAAATAAGTATAGGGATTACCCACTAAGTAACACTTAATATAAACAGTGAAACAAAATAAAGTGCAATAGTGAAAGTGTTAATACCCCAAAATAGTGAGTGTATCAGTGATAAACCTCTGTTAATTAAAGGTGAAGGTAATACGGGGAAATAGATATTTTAAGCAATAAAGATGTAATAATAAATAAGAAAACACTTTATAAAGCATTGATAAACAGTCAATGATTTGAGTGATCTTGTGAACATTTATATAATTAAGAATAATTAACAATAATATTTCAAATAAAGATAAGTAAAACGTGTGATATTATTCAGGGAGAAAGCCCAGATAAAAACAGTTTGTATTAACATGGAATGGAGGAGATAGTAGTATAGAAATAAGGTTTTGTTTTAAAATTAAGAATACAATGATTAAAACACCCCATGTTAAAAGGGGAAATAACTTTAATAAGTTTGCAAGAAGTGATGATAATTATCACTCAAAGTAGTAACAAAAGAATGAAATTAATGTTAAAACTAACAATAACTAATAACTTATAAAGAATAGTTTGTTTCAATGTTATGAAGAGGATATGGCTGAAGGGAACTTGCAGTCCATAAACCTAATTGTTATATTTTAAAAAATGTATAATGAAAATGTATATTGAATAGTAATTAAAACACAAACAGAATCAACACACAACACAAACAAATATGATAACAAAGTGAAGCCCATCAGGCTGAATTAAAAATGTAATTTAAAAGAAATAAACCAAAAACCATCATGGCTACTCTTGGCTATGAAAACATCTAACTGTCAGACACACACAAATGTCAATTGTAACCAATTCACAAGGAAATTTATTAATCTAAGACCAGTAAATGGCCAGTAATTATATGTAAATCGTTTTAAAAGAGAAATGTTATTATAAAAGTTTAATTTAAGAGAGATATGTAATTTATCAAATGTCACATATTTAGACTAAAGTTAATGTATAATAGAATATGACCTTATGAGGTATCATTTTAAACTTTGAAAGGAAAGAAATATAATAGTGATATTATTTATTACCCCAAAGGAACGATAAAGGAATAAAACCATTAAGAAAATACATAATAAATTTGAATAAAAATTCAAATCTCTTAACAATGCTTTTGAAAGAGGCCTTAACCAATCAAAGGGTTACTGTTACCATAGTAACAATTAGTTGAATACTAATTTTCCGTTAAATTTATTAGACTTGAAGAAATGACGCGTGGGTAAGCGGCACGCAAAATTGTGATGACTGAAATTTTCAATTAAACAGTTAAATAGACGTTCGGAAGTTAACCACAGAAACCAAAGACGAATAGATGCAGAACTACCAAGATTAAACGATGTCCTGGAACCAAATAACAATAAATTAATTAGCAGAAATCCCAAGACAAGATAGAAAAAGATGTCCGAAGTCTAAAACCAGTCCAAATTTGCAGAATTTCCACTACCCCAGATGACAACATATCAACACTGTCTGAACTGATAAGTATCAAATAAATTCCTTTCTCCCAGAAACCAAATTACTATAAATATTTCTCAAATTTCTCACTATTGAACAAATATAATTTTCTTTCAAAGGTTTAATGCATAATTAACTTACGTAAAAACATTTTGTTAATTAAAATATAACCTCGCATTAGAGTGCGAACTTTGTAACAAACAATACGACACTACCGAACAATTTGTAAAAACACATTATACTCTCTAAGTACGTATAAGGTATGGTAGTGTACTTTTCTTAATGTAACCAACGTTTATGTCTTATTTTATAATCCAAAGGACCCCAGATTTTGAACAGATTAATATTTTGTATGTAAACAGTAGCCATCATGGCATTGAAATAATCCGTTTTAAAACCGATTTGCCAACCTTGAAATATTGGCGTCTCATGTTCTAAGCCGGAGCAATTTGTTATCAAACCATTTATAATCCTTTTGTCATATTAATTAATGACTGAATTTGTATTAAAATTACAGTACAGAGTATTACTATCGTTTTATTTCATAGGACGTTGTAGAATATATGTGTGTTAGCAATTTTTATTCAGTAACCAACTAGCGCTCGTCACGAGTGGACAATACGGCAACCTGTACAGCGGCGGGAACCATTTGAACGCTCCAGCTGTCAATGCTAATAACACTTATCAACTTGTAATTTAACTATTTTAATTGTTTTGATAGAAACAATTTGGCGCCACCCGGGATTCGCAACCCCTATGAATTAACAGGTACAGTACTGTGCGAATTAATGTGAACACAAGTGATAATTTGAAAAAAACAACATTTATTAGTTATAGACGAAGAAAAAAGAGAAAAGAATACAATTGAAATTGTTTTAATAGGAAATATGTCCTCCCTTGGCTTTTATAACTTCTTCAACACGTTTTGGCATAGAATCAACAAGTTTTTTACAGTTTTCTGATATTTGCTGGTCTCGAAACCATGTGTGGATTACAGCCTCAATCAGTTTTGTTTTTGTTGTGCAATCTATTTTACGAAGTCTAGCTTTTACAATAGCCCACAGATTTTCAATCGGATTAAGGTCCGGTGAGTTTCCTGGCCATTCAAGGCATGATATCTTTTTGTCCTTGAAATATTTCATCATGATCTTGGACACGTGACATGGTGCCGAATCTTGTTGAAAAACTGCTTGACCGTTGGCATCAACTTTTCTTAGTTCAGCTTCCAATCTGTGTTCTAGCAAGTCCCTGTATTTTTGCAAGTTCATCATGCCTTCGATCGGCACAAGGCATCCGGTACCTTAAGAAAAGCAGCCCCAGAACATCTTCTTTAATGGATGTTTAACTGTTTGATCAATATGAGCTGTCGTAAGTTTTTCGTTGTCACTTTTTCTAACGAAACGAGATCGCTGTCCTTGTACCAAAAAATGGCTCTCATCTGAGAACAACACTTTTCTCCAATCTTCAACAGTCCAGCTCACATATTTTTTTGTCCAATCATATCGTTTTGTCATCATGGCAGCAGTCAATAACTGTTTTTTTTTTGAGGTCTGACTGTTTTTCTTCCTCCTTCTATAAGTCGGTTTCGTACGGTGGAGTCATGAACAATAACTCCAGCGTGTGCTAAGTCTTGCTGAAGTTCTTGGCTGGTTTTCCTAGGGTTTAGTTTACTTTCCCTTATTAAAAAAGCTTCATCCCTTGCTGTTGTCTTTCTTTTCCTTCCACATTTCCCTTTTCTGTTCACTTCAATCGTCCCAGTGTCCCTTTTTTGCTTCAAAGTCTTGTTGACAGCTCCTAAACTCACACCACACTCCTTGGCAATATCTCTTTGAGTCATTGATGTGTGTTCACTCAAAGTAACAATTTTAGTGCGCTTTTTGGGAGTAATATCCATCTTCAAAAATAAAAAGCAAATAAAGCCTTAGTTCAGCTTACTTCAGCAAAAACACAATAATTCTAAAAAAAAACAAAAAACAAAATGCAACGCGTCTGTAGCTTGCTATGTCTCATTACTCACTGACTGTCAGAACAGTAAAACAAAATGGCCGCTACTTTGACATAAAAGTGTTGCCAACTGTGAAAAAAAGTATTTTGTGATAATTATGATATGTTCACATTAATTTGCACAATACTGTAGGTTGTACTGGTAATTTCGACAACGCTACAGACTCCAGTAGTGACTACGATTATTGTAACGACCGGTGTGAACACACCACATTAACACTAATACACATAATAAACAAGTGTAAACACAATTTAACAGGTACGCACCAAACTCTTCGTTACAATATATATATATATATATATATTGCGACAGTACAAATAAGTGATGTACTGAGCATTGAATATAAAAATTTAAATATACCTAATAAACTGTAAATAATTAATAATATATTAGAAATAAGCATGTCAGGGATTGCAAGCTTGGCTCAGACAAAAATATGAACAGGTGTTTCGACCTGAATCGACGTGCACACACACACAAATGTAACTGAAAGTGTGTACACCAGTATTTTGCTAGTGTGTGTGAATGCAGGTCTATGCAGGCGAGTTTACCACCCCAAGATGAATAATTGCATAATTACTGTTTTTCCGTAATTATTCATAAACTATAATTAAAGAGTAAAATCCAAAAACACAATAAAATGTAAGAAAATTTACTAAATACTGTGTACGAAAACCATGTGAAAGTGCCACACCGTACGAGTGTAATAGTGAAATAACTGTGTACAAATCGAAAGGGTTAAGTTGCAATGTCCAAAATTACAGTGAACATGTGTTGTAAAAATAGTTATAAGATAAGTATAAGAGTATACTTACAGGACTCTGCAATTCGCAGAAATATAAGAAATAGCGAAATTGACAAAGAGTGGGGAACTGAATCCAGAGACAGTTTCTGACATGTCGATTTCGTACCGCTGCAGGTGTCGACCAAGACATGGGTATAAATAGGACACACAAGCTACAGTGGTTCTCTTTCTTAAATCATCCACGGTGCAGCGGGAGCTTCTGCCCGTCCACACAGAATATTTAAATTTTTGTAAATAATTTCATCCTTCCAGTTACATACAGTTATGTAACTCGATTGTCAAACCAACTGTTTTTAAATAATAACAAAATTACATAAGAAGATCCATTGACGTCAGAAACAGCACGAGGAGAAGTTCCAGAGAGAGAGTCGACGCTGGACAAGAAGAGCGAGTCGACGCTGGACAAGAGGAGCGAGTCGACGCTGGACAAGAGGACGCTGGAGTGCCAGACGAGGACGACTACAGATGGATCAAATGATCGAGTATGATTGACGACAATAAGGTGATAAACAACTTATTTATCTCTTAATCGAACAATGAACTCAAAGACAATTAAAGACATTCTTGTTTTATTTAAAAGTAAGAGCCAATGTTTATTTTAAAGTAGAATTAAAATCATAGATGTTTTAGAAATACGATTAACGTAACAAGAGCTCAAATTAGTATTGAAATAAAACGAATACAAAGAATTTAAATGAAAACAATTAGTGTTTGATATAAATCAGTACTGAGAAACAAAAGACAAATTCAATAACTATTAATATTTTGAGTACATTACAATATATAAAAAGATATTTAAATATTGATATTTTGAAACACATTAATTGACTGAGTAGTCTGAAAATGAGATTTTTCTTTAATACAATAATTAGTAGAATAGAATATTTAGTCAGTAAGGATGTATATAGCATAAGCCTTACGGCATAATAACAAATAATAACGAATGTTTTCAGTCGAAGTAAGTGCTAAGTGCACAATTTTTTAATATCAAATAAATTTGAAATACCGTTACAAGTTACATAGAGTTCTTATTGCAGATACACCTGAAACCCAATTTAAATGCTATTTTGTTACATAATTTGTCAATCTTGAACGTGAGACCAGTCACGCCTATTTTATGTATATCGTATTGTTGCATATTAATTATCGCTTCCAACGTGGAGCATCACAAATGTAAATTATAATATATTTACAACGTTATATCGTTGCATAATATGGCGTCTCAGATCGTGGAGCTCCGCAAACACAAATAAATTTATATTTGCAACGTTGTATCGTTGTATAATATGGCTCCCAAAGAACGTGGGGCTATACAAATTAAATTACATGTAAATTTGTACACATACAACATATATTATGCAACTTATGTACAGTTGTATCGTTGTAATATATATTGTTACAACTAACTAATGATTACGTTATTTAGTAATATGTTATGCCCCACTGTTGGGATCGCCAATTTGCTACAAATAACTATATTTGAGGATGTTTAAAAGCCCCACTGTTGGGTTCGCCAATTTGTTACAAACAACTATCTTTGGGTTTCTTATTTATATACGGTTACGGGTTAATCGTTAATTCAGCCCACGTTGAATTAACCAATTTGTTACTAATTCACTCTGTTTATAAGAAAAAATATTTATTATGTTGTTGATATGATTTGTATGTTGAACATAGACCTGTGTTAAGTGGTTATTAAGTGTTTTACCAGAGAAAAACGCTATATCACGGGTATTATAGTGAATAATTCAGTAATTTTCTCCAACCCTAGTCAGTCTGTATTATTTAAATTGAAAAAAGAGTGGCGCGGAGAATAAGTTAGTTCTCTATTCTCCCGTATTCACCAGCTGTCTGCAACGAGCGCTGTTATTAGTAATTAACCCGTTCTTATAGGTTAAGTCGTTCCACTTGACGTTTTTATCACTTTCTTTCTCTGTAAATTACTCCCTAATCAAAATACAATAACTATTCTACAATAACACAGAACATCGTCACATACAAGAAGGATTCTTTATTTTATATTATTTTAAATTTCAATTTCAATTTTATTATATTTTATAATATTTCAACAGTTGTCTTCTTCGGTTATTAGATCATAATATCGATCATACAATACTGAATCGATTTGTTAGTGAACTCGTGGTGTATGTTACAATTTAAGTATAATTTTCAGTTTATCTCTTATCCCAGGGTACATGTAATTCTTTTAACTATTAGTAAGGCCAGGTAATGCAAATTCAGGTTACTAGGTATTACAAATTAAATTAGAATCTTATTATATAAATTATTAACATAAGCAGGGTTTTACCATACGTTTACAAGCTACTCATACAGGCCGTGTTCCAGTTAACGATGTCGTATCTAAGAGTGATGAAGAATGACGAAAATATTTCCAACTCCGGCTTCTCAATAAAGGTTGTGATGAGTGTCCCGGGCTGTAATGGAAAGTTCTGTTCTTGATCTTCGCTGATTTTCTCGTTTCTTGTGGTTACAGGTCCCAATGGAATTACTGTAGTATTAAGTTTTTGATCTTCAGCCAAAAGTGAGGTTCCGTAGGTAAATTTAATTCTCTTTAATTTTTTGTTGTAGGATATTTATTCAATTCAACTTCTCCCGGTCTTGATTATCGGCATTTATTTATGATTTCTTGTATAACTCATTTGGTGGTGTTTAGTTCATTTTTCTTAAGGATTTTATGTGAATTTTGTAGATAGGTTGTTTATTCTCAGTGATAATTTAGGAAGTCGTCCAATCCGTCTTTTTTATTTATTGTTTATAATTTAACATTGATGTGTAATAATTTTATTCATGAGGTTTTGTGGTTTTCTGGCGATTTTTAATGACTGAACTGTCCTCGTTTACATATAATAATTGAATGTCTAAATCGACAAGATTTCTTGCATTTTGTTGCCTTAACAACCATTGCTTATTCTGTCATTGGATAATATCTGTTATCCTAGAGCCAGAATTATGAAATACTCTTACACTTATTTAATAAAATACTCCCTGCTTGGAATTACATTAAATCACATAAAACTTTCACTTAATCTGCCTTATTAAACCGTATACATTTTACTACATTTTCTTCTTAATTGACTTATTTTTAAAAGGTATTAATTTCCTTTTACAAAATACTGAATATAGGCCTATTGGTTTTATTACCTGTGTTATAATTTTTGTTTTCAATTTAATTTTTCTTACCTGACCTACTGTACAAAGAGTCACTGGCTTATGGCCAATTATATCAATTTTAATTTCCTGATTTTAATTCATTATTATTATTTAGTTCATCATTGAACCCTTCATTGGTTTTTAACATACCGTAATTATCATGACCACTTGCCAACTTATTAACACTTATTGTCTTCCTGGTCAAGTTTACAAAGATTATTTTAAACATCTTCATTAATTATTTAAAGTAAATACATTTAACATAATACCATACATAATAAATGTACTTGTATTTAATTATTTAAATACAAGTTTAACATGAATGAAATGAGTACCCATTACTTAGTACTTCCTTAAAGTAACGGCTCCACACTTACTACACACAAAACATAAAATAAATATCATGTAAACACTATATCATGATACAGTATAACAAGTACATTTTATAAAACATTAAATATTAATTGAACAGTATATTATACTCAACTCCTACACATTAAACTCATCCCATTAGACACAGTGTTTATAGTTTACATCTTATACTGCTCATTACATATTTTATATTTAGGTATAATATTTTTGATGGGAACAAAAAGAAGAATAAATAAATAAATAAAAACAATTAATGGTAATGTGCTCAGATAAGAAGGTAAAATAAGAAGAATAACGAATAATTTAATGACTACAATGAAGCTAAAGAATGATAATAATTAATACAACTACAATTTAGAATTTTTGGAGTTGAAAATGATATAGGAAGAAATGATACGGAGAACATCTGTCACAAGAAGGAAAGTCAAAAGGATTTTAAAATAATGCCTACCAATAATGTTATCTGAAATTAGTTACTGAAAAATAAGAAGGAATCAAGAAGAAAAAGAAATATATAATTAAATGCAAATAGCAACAGCGAGAAGAATCCCAAAAGTGTTTAGTATTAGTCGCCAATCGACCAATTGTAAGTTTTTTTTAATATAATGAATTGACTGTAGAAATGTTCCAGCAATCATTTTCCTGAGCAGACGGTTCGTCCCTATGGTCTCAGAAGGTGTAAGGATGGACAGCGGAGTAATGGACCCACAAGTGGCCACCCGAACTGAACCACCGCACAGGATGGGGAAAAAATGTTAGGGAAATTGAATATTTAAGGGATAATAAAAAATCTGAGAAGATTGATATAAATTCCAGAAGTATGAAGGAAGAAACCTGAAGGAATATAGCAGACAGAAGCTCAATTGAGAAAGCACATTCATAAAAGTAAATAGAAATACGAGTGTTAAAACAAGTTTTTAAATGATTATTGTGACCAGTCCTTATCAAGGGATGTTTGAAAAACCATCACCATGAGAAATTATATAATTAATGAATTTTCATCCAGGAGAGAGAGAGTTGAGTATGAAATCAAGCAATGAAGAATGATGAAAGAAGCCAAAGAATTAGGAATCAAACAATTAATTTTTAAAAAGTAAATAAAAAATAAATCTGTTCTAGTGGGGGAGCTTTATGTAACGTTACATAACCCCTGCCCAAATATGATAAATAAATAACTATGATAATATAATCACCAGAGAAAAAAAACCAGTAATCACCCATTTTTAAACGTCAGAAATGGGGATTATGTATCAAACTATGAGAACCTTTGTACTCTAAAAACACTGTAAACATTGTAAACAATACTAAGTGTAACCATAAAAGTGCAGTGTACAAAGTGGAACATAGAATGATCAGTGAAAGTGTCTAACATTTAAAAAGAGCTCTTCACAAATTTGTGTTGGAGATGAAAGAAGCAGTATGATAGTAATAAACTGTATTACTGTTAACAAGTTGTTGTAATTTTGTATTGTGTATTGTGTATAATGCCACAAAGGCATTAGAATTAGAATTAATATTTTTGTTTACCATAATTATTTTGTTTAGATGTAAAATAATCCAGGGTTATATATATAATAAAAATAAAGGCCAATTAAAACTATACTACAAAGATGGAAGGTAAAATAAAGTAGTATAGAGTAAGGATACCTTCAATGAATTGTAAGTAATAAATAAACTTAATTTAAAAATCATTAAATTATAAAATGCCTGCAGTCAAGCTTAAATAAATCCAGGAAGACAAAAAATATATAAATTAAAATTAATAATAACTAAGATTTGTAAAGGAGTATTTTTAAAAGCAAGAAAAGAAATAATAATATTATATACTAGCCTATTTACCTAAAACGGTAACTATATTAGCCAATAAAAAACCATCAACTTCTTGGTTACTAGGAGTAACTAGCTAACAAGATTTGAATTAATTGTTAAAATGGAATTCAATGTGAGAAGATGAAAAGTGTAATGTCATATAAAATTTAATAAATTTAATAGAGTATTCGGAATAAACCACTCCTAAATGAGGAAAACGAGTCAGCACTAGACACTACATCCGAGATGTCCATTGAACTAAACTAATTCACTCCAGAAAATCGAGGAACAACCTAAAAATCCTGCTGACCACATTTCAACCAAGACGTCATCATTGAAAACCATTGGGTGAGATCGCTTCCTTTTAAAACTGAACTAAATTACACCTCAAATATAAATCTAAAACACTAGAAACAGCACCATCTCTTTAAATCTATCTGAAAACAAGGTGAACATAAACTTTATTTTAATTAACCAAAAAACAGAAAAACGTGGCTTGGCTAATAACATTGCAGACGCCATTAAATAGTGTTCGTTTGATCAGTGAAGAAACGTAGCCTGCGCTCTAGTGGTCCAAAAATCAACTAAATGATACAGATTATACAAATTTTAAAATAAGTTTATGTAAAGTTTGATACAGACCCAAATGCATTTCTGACTTCCTCAAAGTTCAAAGAACCTTAAATAACCCTGGGAAATTAATTATTTATTTCTTTCTCTTTATTAAAACTGTAATAAAAAATATTTGTTATGTGATATATGTTCGTAAACTTAAGATCGAAGTAACTCTGTGATTTATGAAGTAATTGATTGTCAATTCATGTTTTGGGAGACTATAATGTCCCATAAATATTAAATAAATTCAAGGAATGCCTTGCGTTTAAATAATAAACTGTGTATTATTTCTAGTAGATGGTAGTTGGTTACAGGTAAAAAGAAAATCGAGAAGAGAAAGGGAATCAGTCCGGACATCAAGAAATTATTACGTATTATTTGAAGTCATTTAACCTCAAATGGGTTCGTAAAAGTAGAAAACAGCTGATGCCACGAGCGGAAAAAATTTGAAATACTCAATCATATACAAAGAGAGTAATGCTCTTTGACTCTCTTTACTCTCTCTCCTACCTACTTTCAAACAACGGTATTGATTTAATACAAACAAATTTAAGAAAATCATTCAATATTCTTTCATAATCACACACACTCAATTCTGAAGGCATATAACACAAAGATAACAAATTCTGTAACTCTTAATTAAGCGAGATTTTCAAAAAGTAATAACAAGACGTACTTGAGCTCGCGAGACGTTACAAGATGGCTCTCAACTTAAAGGGCTTGAATTAGGAAGGAATTTCGAGATATACACAAGATAATATAACAAAAAACCTAATTTTTGTCGGCAACTATGAGAAGACAAGAAATGCATAATACCAGAGGCAGGTCAAAGAAGAGGGCAGAAGACACGGAGAAGGAAGAAGGTGGACAGGAACAAGAAATAGAAGTAGTCACGGACAGTGAAATGGAACAACAGACAGGCGATAAAGAAGAAACCGAAGTAGTTATGTACACAGAAAAGGAAATAATTGAAGAGGATGCCCAAGGGGACCAACCAGATAAATCCGCCCAAAAAGAAGAAATGAGCATGCAGGAAATGTTGAGAATAATATTGGAAAGCAATAAACTACAAAATGAAACATTAAACAAGAAATTTGAAGAAATAGATGAAAACTCAAGGAAACAAAATGAAACCTTGAGCAAGAAATTTGATAAATTAGATGAAAACTTTAGGAAACAGGAGGAAACTTCAAAGAAACAAAACGAAACTTTGAAGGAACAAAACAAACAACCTAATGAGAAAATAGACAGTATTCAGGAAAGTTTAGTAAAACAACTAAACGAAAAAATGGAGACCACTCATGGAAATATCAAACAAACCATGAATGAACAATACCATGAACTGAGAGAAACTATTGTAACGGTACATAACCCAGTCCCAATAAATGATAACTCTTGTAATACCATAAAGGTCAGAAATGGGTAAACTATAACTAGCTAAAAATTAAGTTGTATCACTAAACATTATAACACTCTCTTTCCCGTAGTATCTTAATGGTATAATATATTACGTTCCTGAAATAATAACGCATGGATATGATTTAATAACATATTGATTTAATCTTTGTAACATAAATTCCAATTATTGGAAAATTCCATTCGATACATACAGTTGTCACAGGGTCGATATTTATCTCAGGATTTATAGTTAAATAATTTTAATATATTTCGTGGGAATTCTTGTGGCTGCTACGAAAAGTTCCTTTGCATGTTGATTAATAATAGAGAGTACCTTGACAAACAATATATTACTTATAATCTAAAAATTTACACAAATTATATATTAAGTTACATACAAGTTTTGACGATATTCAATTTGTCCGTCTCAGAAAATAATGTAGTTTATCAATGTGTACAATAAATGTTTCCTTGTAATCACTGTTAGCTTATATATTGAATTTGGTTGCACTTTAAAATGTTGACTAGTGATTAGTGTTAGTGTAAATTGTTATATTGTCTAGTGGTTGTTCCTTGTTGAAAAAAAATATTGTCAAATTATACTTTACACATCTAGACGATATTGCTGAAGGGTTCCTGGTCGTTTCTGAATATTTTTCTTGATTGTGTGTATTATTTGTTCATGAAAATGGTAGTGGAAGGATTATTATCTTCGATGATGGTCCTTCAGATCTTCTTTCACACACGGGTCATCTATTTTTATATACTTTTAATTACCTCTAGACACGCACTATTCAACTGCTTTCCATCACAATTAACAATTAAGTGTTATTTCTTCTTTTTTAGTCATAGAACTCATACAAATTTCTTAAATTTTGATTGGTCATTTATGTACAGGTTAAATGTTATAGGATCAACACCCATTACCTACTTTATATTTTATAAATTACCTTTAATAGATAATTTTATTATTATACTCTAATTATATATGCAATGTTTATACAATTAATAATTAGATAATTATAAACAATTTGATACTAAACATGCCTCAGTTTATAACTGTAAAACCTTATTAATTTGAATTTCTATGATATGTGGTGGAACAATTTTTATGGTTTATTGTAATTTCTACTTTGACTACCTGAGATAAATATATTTACATAAATTAACTGGTGACATAAAATCTTATAACATACAACAAAACTCTTAATAATAATAATTGTTTTTGACAGTTTTAGTTTATTTATACTGCTAAACTATTGTCTGTATGATAAACTAAAATTCTGTCTAATAATAACAATAAAACACTTTTCATACAAAAATAATTAACACTGTTTAACAGTAGTCTGTGTCACTATTTATATTCTGTCACTCATATAACTGTAAGGTTTGTGTCCCTTTTTCTATCCTTAAAATATGTCGATACAATTTTGTTAATACAATTTTAATTTATGATTAGGTACTCTTTATTGGGTTTGGTTGTTATTATTCAGGGTAAGTTGATTAGGCCTACTAGGTTTATTTATTTCACTTTTTTCTGTTTACTGCCCTATTCTACTGGGTTATTTCTGGGTTTCTGGATAATATTATATAAGTCAAACCAAATAGTTTTCCTTTAATTTGCTTTCAATTATTATTTCTTGGTTCCTCTCTGGATCGGATTCCACTATTATTTACTATTCTTTTGTAACATTTGTTTCGTTACAAATTGCCTCCCTTCAGAACTAATTATTTCTGAACACTTCATTAGGTGTGAGGACATAATTACTTATGTTATTTTACCTTTTCTTCCTCATGATATTTTTTCATGGATTGTTGATTATAATCTTCTGAATTGCTACTATTGGGTTAGTATATGGTGATTGGCTATGCTCAATTACATCATTTAACAACATTTTATTAATTTCAGCTCTAACCGCCTCCTTCAATGAATATGGTATAGGATAGGATTTTCTGTGGAATTCTGCTGGTTCTTTAAATTGTATTCTACACTGATAGTTTTTTACTTTTCCTGGTTTTTCTGAAAATACATGTTTATACTTCTTATATATTATAATGAGATCTTCTACTTGTTTTACTGTCAAATTATTTGTGCCTTGGTGTCTAAACTCTATTATCTCCTGTAATTTACTGTTCCACAGGTCTTCATTTGTCATATTATAGATTATTTTTCTGCATTGGGTGTCATTATTTAAAAAATTTAATTCCCTAACTTGGTGATGGGTACGGTTCAGAGGGGCACCATCGCTTCCTATTAACTCTGCCGTCCACATAACACCTTCTGAGTTCAAGGACACCTTCTCCTTGCTCAAATCAATAATGGCTGAATATTTCCTCAGCATATCGCATCCGATTAATAATTCGAATGGTAGGCCGATTGCGACCAAACATATAATATTAATTGTAATACCTTTGCTTTTTATTTCCAATGACACTTGTTTTCTCACTGTTTTATTTTGACGCCCAGTGGCACCTATTAAAATAACATTATTGACAGGTAAGGTAGGTATTATATTTTTACTTTGTTTCTGTATTCTCTCCAGTTCAGCGTCGTTAATAAGTGATACATTTGCACCAGTATCTATCATTATTCGTGTAGGAATTCCTTCAATTTGAGCGGTTATGTATAAAATTTCATTATGCTGGTTGATTCTACTTGTCACCGTTTCCTCCAACAGTTCATCTCGAAGATTTTTCAAATAATAATTGTAAATAATAGTAAGATTTTGACTGTCCGTCCTTAAACTTTGGTTGTTGTTATACTTCAAAATTCTTTTATTTTCCATAATTAGTGTTTCATAATTAGTTGGTAGTAATTTGTTATTACTATGTTTTTGAATTTGGTGGTTATTGTACCCAGTAGTTAGTAGCAGTAAGGGGTCGCGAGGGTTTATTACTGCCTCACTCCGTTTAAATTAAGGCTATCATGATTATTTTCTGGGCATGACTGTTGATTTGCCTGGACTGGTGTGCTGGTTCCTGGTTGTTCAACCTCTCGGTTGTCTAATTGTTCACTTCCCCTTGATTCTCGGAAGTCCTCCTGGCTTCTACTTCTTACTCGGTTATAATGGTGACTCATCCCTCTGGGATTTCCTCTTTGATCATAACTGCTATTAAAACTGTTCCTCCGAGGTTGATGGTATCTCCAGTAATCCCCTTCTTCGGCACTGATGTAATTTATTCGGGGTCGGTACGAACGATTATTATTATAATTACCCTGATTATTATTGTTATTAACTCCTGAGTTACTCCTAAAATTATTATAATTTTGGTTTGTTCGGTAGTTATTATAATTATTATTGTTTCTATTACCCGGATGGTAATTTTGATTGGGCCTGTTGTTATCATTATTGTTAATTGGGTTTCGATTGAAGTTTGCTGGTTGGTTATTATTTGGGGTAAAATTTTGGTTGTAATTACGATCGTTGACATAACTATTCCGGTTATTCATGTTATTATATTGATTATGATTCATACCATGGTTATTATTTTTTGAACCGCACTGATCAGTTCGTTGTCTGCTTCTTTTGTAGTAACCCTCGTGTTCATAATTTTCTAATAAGTCAGCCATTGCGTGGACCGTTTTAATCTGGCTTCCCAGGCGTGCTCTGGCAATTCCTGTGTCATAATGGTATGCCATTTTAGTTACTAGGGATTCTTCTGGTATTCTTGGCTCTAGGTGTCTCGCCAAACACACCTTTCCCCAGAAGTAAGTAGTTGGAGATGTACCTCTATTTCCATCATATCTTCCCTGACAAATGTTGTCCCTTATAATATTTTGTATAGCTTCGGACCAGTATTTTTCTTTAAACAGTTTTTTAAATTGAGCGTAGTCCACTATCTCATTCCTGGTTGCTGTCCACCAGTTGTCCGTAATCTCCCTAAAATGCTCATCCAACATCTCTCTAATCGAGCTCCAGATAGTTATTCGATGTTTATTAAAATGTTCCTCAATTCTGGCCAGGAATTCCATGGGGTTTCTGCGATAATTTTTGAAATTAATTCCTTCTCTGGTTTCATTTGTGGGAACATGAGTAATATTATGTGGTCTGGTTCTAATTAACTCAATTTCTTCTTGATTTTGGCGTACCTGACCAGTTAAATTATTCACCGTAGTGTTAATATTGTCACACCTTTCTCCGGTTTGTTTCTGTAAATTCACTAAATTTTCTTGTTCCTTTTGTATTCCTTCTATTTGAATACGACTATTTTCTTGGACCTGGTCTATTCTGGTATTTATCAATGCTTTATTTTGTGTGATGGTTTCGTTAGCTTTTCTCAATCTCTCATTAGTGTCAGCTATTTCTTGCTTCCTTTCCTCATCGATTTTGTCCATCTTCTGGTTAATTGTATCATTGACTTGTTCAATTCTACCATTAATTCTTCTTAAATTCTCTTCATTGATTTGTCTGAACTCTTCCTTCATTTGGTTATTATTTTCACTTATAGTTTGCCTTAAAGTTTCATTAGTACTTTCCTTAATACTATCAATTTTCTCATTTATCTGTTTTAAACTCTCATTAGTGGTTTCGTTTTGTTTCCTAAAATTTTCATTAGTTTCTTCTTTGTTTTGGTCAAATCTCTCCTCCATCTGTTTTATTAAATTTTCACTCATTTTCTCATTTGTTTGTCTGTTATCTTCCTTGATACTATCAATTTTTTCATTTGTTTGTCTGTGATCTTCCTTGATACTATCAATTTTTTCATTCGTTTGTCTGTTTTGTTCCTCCATTTGTTTTAATAAGTTTTGACTCAAAATTTCATTTTGTTTCTTTGAGTTTTCACTGAATTCTTCCTTGATACTCTTCAAATCTTCCTTCATCTCTTCCTTCTGCTTCTTAAAATTGTCATTTGTTTCTTCCTTATTTCTGTCCATTTTTTCACTCATACTATTCATTAACTCCGTTAACTTTATAAGATTCAGGTCTCCTCTGGCTTTCTCTCTTACTACCGTTTCTACATCCTCCACCGATGTTACTTCTTTCTCTTCCATCCTGACTTCCTTCTCTGCCTCCTTCGTCCGTTTCAATGACGTAGCCCTCTTACGCATCTTTACAATTTCTTGGAACTTATAGCAGTCGCCAGCTAAAAATTAGGAAATTAATTTGGTTGTTTCAATTTCTTCACCTAATATTCCCTAATTTCAGCCTCACTAGTTGGTGCGCCAATTTATAACACTCTCTTTCCCGTAGTATCTTAATGGTATAATATATTACGTTCCTGAAATAATAACGCATGGATATGATTTAATAACATATTGATTTAATCTTTGTAACATAAATTCCAATTATTGGAAAATTCCATTCGATACATACAGTTGTCACAGGGTCGATATTTATCTCAGGATTTATAGTTAAATAATTTTAATATATTTCGTGGGAATTCTTGTGGCTGCTACGAAAAGTTCCTTTGCATGTTGATTAATAATAGAGAGTACCTTGACAAACAATATATTACTTATAATCTAAAAATTTACACAAATTATATATTAAGTTACATACAAGTTTTGACGATATTCAATTTGTCCGTCTCAGAAAATAATGTAGTTTATCAATGTGTACAATAAATGTTTCCTTGTAATCACTGTTAGCTTATATATTGAATTTGGTTGCACTTTAAAATGTTGACTAGTGATTAGTGTTAGTGTAAATTGTTATATTGTCTAGTGGTTGTTCCTTGTTGAAAAAAAATATTGTCAAATTATACTTTACACATCTAGACGATATTGCTGAAGGGTTCCTGGTCGTTTCTGAATATTTTTCTTGATTGTGTGTATTATTTGTTCATGAAAATGGTAGTGGAAGGATTATTATCTTCGATGATGGTCCTTCAGATCTTCTTTCACACACGGGTCATCTATTTTTATATACTTTTAATTACCTCTAGACACGCACTATTCAACTGCTTTCCATCACAATTAACAATTAAGTGTTATTTCTTCTTTTTTAGTCATAGAACTCATACAAATTTCTTAAATTTTGATTGGTCATTTATGTACAGGTTAAATGTTATAGGATCAACACCCATTACCTACTTTATATTTTATAAATTACCTTTAATAGATAATTTTATTATTATACTCTAATTATATATGCAATGTTTATACAATTAATAATTAGATAATTATAAACAATTTGATACTAAACATGCCTCAGTTTATAACTGTAAAACCTTATTAATTTGAATTTCTATGATATGTGGTGGAACAGTTTTTATGGTTTATTGTAATTTCTACTTTGACTACCTGAGATAAATATATTTACATAAATTAACTGGTGACATAAAATCTTATAACATACAACAAAACTCTTAATAATAATAATTGTTTTTGACAGTTTTAGTTTATTTATACTGCTAAACTATTGTCTGTATGATAAACTAAAATTCTGTCTAATAATAACAATAAAACACTTTTCATACAAAAATAATTAACACTGTTTAACAGTAGTCTGTGTCACTATTTATATTCTGTCACTCATATAACTGTAAGGTTTGTGTCCCTTTTTCTATCCTTAAAATATGTCGATACAATTTTGTTAATACAATTTTAATTTATGATTAGGTACTCTTTATTGGGTTTGGTTGTTATTATTCAGGGTAAGTTGATTAGGCCTACTAGGTTTATTTATTTCACTTTTTTCTGTTTACTGCCCTATTCTACTGGGTTATTTCTGGGTTTCTGGATAATATTATATAAGTCAAACCAAATAGTTTTCCTTTAATTTGCTTTCAATTATTATTTCTTGGTTCCTCTCTGGATCGGATTCCACTATTATTTACTATTCTTTTGTAACATTTGTTTCGTTACAACATTATAAACAATATTAAAGTGATATACAGTGACAAGTGAGTTATAGTGTACCCAATGAGGTAATAAGTGAAGGAAGGGAACTTCTTACAGAATTGTGCTGTAGATGTGAGAATTATAGACTATAATAGTAGACTATGATGCTACTAACTAATTATGTATTTTGTTTAGTTATTGTAGTATTTATATTGTGTAGGCAACAAAATTTAATACCTATGTTAATTTTATATTTTTATAAAATAATTGTGTTATTCTATAAGATAAACCAGGGTTTTTAAAAACATAAAAGATTTAAATATCAGATGATAATAAAAATTAAAATAATACTGTATGAGGAAAATGGCAGAAGGAAATAGTGCAGTGTAAGAATACTATAAGAGATTAATAAATAATATATAAATTCATGTAAAGTTAATAATAATAATAATATTAAAGACTTATATCCAAAGTTATAAGAAAATAAACAGAAAACTACTATGTAAATCAAATTGGGAAAGAAACCAAAATTAAAAAGAATTATTTTTCTGTAAATCAAAAATAAATTTATAATAATTACAAACCGCCTATATACTAAAAAGTAAATAGCAGCACCAATAAAAAGGTATATAAAAATTATGGGTTACTAAGAGTAACGAAATAACAAGTATTGTTTAATCGAATTTGAAATTGAAAACCGTCCGGTTGACAAAATGATGAGACAAAAATTGTATTAAAATATCCTTTAGAAATCTTTTGAACAGCACAAAATTGTTACAAAATTTAAATAACAGTATAAACATTATGTACCACTACCTTAATTATCAAAGTTAACTTGCTATACTCCATAATAAAAGTGAAAAAACCATTTTGGACGATCAGGCCTAGCCTAGCCGCGTTCTGAGTTTTGACGAGATAGTATTTGACAGACGGTTATGAAATTACAAACAACTAAGAACACCACCTGAGAAACAGCTTCACACAAGTAAGAACTTCGAGAAGAGAGGTAATATAAACAGTTCTTTTAATATTTAACAAAGAAAACCAAAATCAAATTGTCGTTCAGTACAAAACTTTCCAAGTGTAATCACATGTTTTAATAAAAATACAACAATCTGCTCTCTTACGGACAAATCCGGAACTACGTACTCAGAGAATAAACAAATTTTCGAAGTTTTTCTATATTTGTAAAGCGTAGTATAATTATCCATTTCTGACCATCTCATAACAAAAAGAACTTACCCTTAACCCTGGGGAAATAAATAAAAGAATTATATGTTGATTGATGTTTAAATAAAAGATAAAATTGGTCAAAACCCGATTTTATGACGATTCCATGTTTAATCAATGAAGTCGATATCATGTACTAGTTAATGAAAATATCGATTATAATATTTGTATTTTGGCGGAAGAGAAAAACCAATAATATTATAAATAAATATTATTGAGAAATGATATTGAATAATAAAATGTGTTTCCTTTATTGTAGTGGGTAGTTGTAGTAGATTTCAGAAAAAATAAGAAGAGGACGATCCACCAGGTCGTATTCAGCAACAGTGTCGTTTGGTTAACCTATATTTGGAGACTAATGTCAAAATCAGCTGATTCGGTTCACGGCAAATATTTGAAAAATTTTAGAAATCGTCTAAACCGAGGGTAAACAAACGGTACTTGCTCTCTCTTCAAAAGAAGGCTAAACAACTTCCCTACTTGACTCAAATCACACACACTCAATTTCTGCTTTGTTTGAGTAACATTACCAACAACTTTATTTAAACTTCAGTCTTTATAATTCATAAGTGGCGATTGCTAAGAGGTGTTCTGACCGATCCGAGACTGTAAAAAAGACGGACGTCACACCCTCACTCTAAAGGCGGTACGTTACAAAAATAGGCGCTTACTACAGTGGGGCTGAATTAATTATAAACCCGTAATTGTAATACACTCTTGGAGAGGCGGAAACCTTTGATATAAGCGATAACGTTACAGAATTGGCGAACCCAACATTGGGACTTGCAAAAGACGGACGTTTCGCTAACACCTCTTAAGCGTTACGTTACAGAATTGGCGAACCCAACATTGGGACTTGCATAAGACGGACGTTTCGCTAACACCTCTTAGGCGGTACGTTTCACTATTAACGGACAAAGGGAATATATGAACACAAAATTTGAAGAAAATAATTAAAATATAAGGCAAATTTATGAGAAGATTGAACTGATCAGTAACACACTTAGCCAAAAAGCAGATACATACAAGGGGGAGACAAATAAGCAAATGGATGAAAGTTTCAGAAAGTTAGAGGAAACAATGGACAGTGATTTTAAGAATTTGAATGAAACACTAGACAGCGCTTCCGAAGGTATTAAAGTAAGTCCGAACACAGAAGAGAGCTGGAAGGAAATAGAAATTAGAGAATACCAAGGTGTAATATTATCTGAAAATAAAAATAACCACAACAAAGAGGATAATCAATACCTGGAAAAGAAGATCAAGGAAATAAGAAAAACGTGTAGAAAGAAAATAATAAATACAAGAGAAGAATTGGAGATGATTACAGGTGGATTAATTAATGTATTTAACTTTCCAATTAATGAACAAAGGGAGTTAATTAAATTTAGATCTCAATTAAATATGTCGACGATTGAAGTGTGTCAGACAATACCAGTCATATCTTCAATACGGAATATACCATTCAAATATTTAGTAAATAATCCAGAGGTAAAAGGGAATGAAATGGTATTAAATATGAGTGACTATGTTATGTTAGAGGAGGTACAATACCTGTTAGTTAAAAAGGAACGAACTATGACTGGAGACCGGTACTTAAATGAAGGTTTCATAGCAGCAAAGTGGGAGAGCCGGATGATAAGGAGATTACCAAGGAGAGAAGTAATTCCAAACACCCAAGTAATCCGAGGAAGAGGAGTTACTGAGTTTATGGACCATGGTTAAACTAAATAATAATCAACCAGAAAAAGGGGACTGATTTTATGTATACCGACCAAGCAACCCATTGGAAAGAAGGAACCAAATAATATTAAATATAATAAAACCCCAAAATTCATAAAGCATGTAAGGACAACTTACTTAAGATATTTTGAAAAAAAAAAAAAGACAAACCACCAAGAGACTATAAGAATAGATTATATAATTTATTTATTAACTGATTTAAAATGAAACAGTAGAAAAAATAATATTTTTGATGGGAACAAAAAGAAGAATAAATAAATAAATAAAAACAATTAATGGTAATGTGCTCAGATAAGAAGGCAAAATAAGAAGAATAACGAATAATTTAATGACTACAATGAAGCTAAAGAATGATAATAATTAATACAACTACAATTTAGAATTTCTTGGAGTTGAAAATGATATAGGAAGAAATGATATGGAGAACATCTGTCACAAGAAGGAAAGTCAAAAGGATTTTAAAATAATGCCTACCAATAATGTTATCTGAAATTAGTTACTGAAAAATAAGAAGGAATCAAGAAGAAAAAGAAATATATAATTAAATGCAAATAGCAACAGCGAGAAGAATCCCAAAAGTGTTTAGTATTAGTCGCCAATCGACCACTTGTAAGTTTTTTTAATATACTGAATTGACTGTAGAAATGTTCCAGCAATCATTTTCCTGAGCAGACGGTTCGTCCCTCTGGTCTCAGAAGGTGTAAGGATGGACAGCGGAGTAATGGACCCAAAAGTGGCCACCCGAACTGAACCACCGCACAGGATGGGGAAAAATGTTAGGGAAATTGAATATTTAAGGGATAATAAAACAGCTGAGAAGACTGATATCAGATTCCAGAAGTATGAAGGAAGAAACCTGAAGGAAGACAGCAGACAGAAGCTCAATTGAGAAAGCACATTTATAAAAGTAAATAGAAATATGACTGTTAAAACAAGTTTTTAAATGATTATTGTGACCAGTCCTTATCAAGGGATGTTTGAAAAACCATCACCATGAGAAATTATATAATTAATGAATTTTCATCCAGGAGAGAGAGAGAGAGTTGAGTATGAAATCACGCCTATTACCATTAACTGAATAACAGGGGAATATAACCAAGCAGTAATAAAGAGATATAATGAAGAATCATGAAAGAAGCCAAAGAATTAGGAATCAAACAATTAATTTTTAAAAAGTAAATAAAAAATATATCTGTTCTAGTGGGGGAGCTTTATGTAACGTTACATAACCCCTGCCCAAATATGATAAATAAATAACTATGATAATATAATCACCAGAGAAAAAAAAAACAGTAATCACCCATTTTTAAAAGTCAGAAATGGGGATTATGTATCAAACTATGAGAACCTTTATACTCTAAAAACACTGTAAACATTGTAAACAATACTAAGTGTAACCATAAAAGTGCAGTGTACAAAGTGGAACATAGAATGATCAGTGTAAGTGTCTAACATTTAAAACGAGCTTTTCACAAATTTGTGTTGGAGATGAAAGAAGCAGTATGATAATAATAAACTGTATTACTGTTAACAAGTTGTTGTAATTTTATATATTGTGTAGGCCACAAAGGCATTAGAATTAGAATTAATATTTTTGTTTACCATAATTATTTTGTTTAGATGTAAAATAATCCAGGGTTATATATATATAATAAAAATAAAGGCCAATTAAAACTATACTAAAAAGATGGAAGGTAAAATAAAGTAGTATAGAGTAAGGATACCTTCAATGAATTAAGTAATAAATAAACTTAATTTAAAAATCATTAAATTATAAAATGCCTGCAGTCAAGCTTAATAAATAAATCCAGGAAGACAAAAAATATATAAATTAAAATTAATAATAACTAAGATTTGTAAAGGAGAATTTTCAAAAGCAAGAAAAGAAATAATAATATTATATACTAGCCTATTTACCTAAAACGGTAACTAGATTAGCCAATAAAAAACCATCAACTTCTTGGTTACTAGGAGTAACTAGCTAACAAGATTTGAATTAATTGTTAAAATGGAATTCAATGTGAGAAGATGAACAGTGTAATGTCATATAAAATTTAATAAATTTAAAAGAGTATTCGGAATAAACCACTCCTAAATTAAGAAAACGAGTCAGCACTAGACACTACATACGAGATGTCCATTGAACTAAACTAATTCACTCCAGAAAATCGAGGAACAACCTAAAAATCCTGCTGACCACATTTCAACCAAGACGTCATCATTGAAAACCATTGGGTGAGATCGCTTCCTTTTAAAACTTAACTAAATTACACCTCAACTATAAATCTAAAACACGAGAAACAGCACCATCTCTTTAAATCTATCTGAAAACAAGGTGAACATAAGCTTTATTTTAATTAACCAAAAAACAGAAAAACGTGGCTTGGCTAATAACATTGCAGACGCCATTAAATAGTGTTCGTTTGATCAGTGAAGAAACGTAGCCTGCGCTCTAGTGGTCCAAAAATCAGCTAAATGATAAAGATTATACAAATTTTAAAATAATTTTATGTAAAGTTTGATACAGACCCAAATGCATTTCTGACTTCCTCAAAGTTCAAAGAACCTTAAATAACCCTGGGAAATTAATTATTTATTTCTTTCTCTTTATTAAAACTGTAATAAAAAATATTTTTTATGTGATACATGTTCATAAACTTAAGATCGAAGTAACTCTGTGATTTATGAAGTAATCGATTGTCAATTTATGTTTTGGGAGACTATAATGTCCCGTAAATATTAAATAAATTCAAGGAATGCCTTGCGTTTAAATAATAAACTGTGTATTATTTCTAGTAGATGGTAGTTGGTTACAGGTAAAAAGAAAATCGAGAAGAGAAAGGGAATCAGTCCGGACATCAAGAAATTATTACGTACTATTTGAAGTCATTTAACCTCAAATGGGTTCGTAAAAGTAGAAAACAGCTGATGCCACGAGCAGAAAAAATTTGAAATACTCGATCGTATACAAAGAGAGTAATGAGCGGATTCTCGGGGTCCCTGCTGAAGAATTTCTACTGTGAATTGTTTTCTTCTAGAGTTCTATAGATGAATGTGGTCTGGTTCGCCGTTGTCGAGGTACTCTGGAGTACCTCCAGAGTCGGGTCAGCTGTTGTTCCAGCTCCTGTATTCGCTGATCTTGTTCAGCTACAAGCTCACTCACCGTAGATGTGTGTTTAACTACTCTTTCCTCTATCCCAGTGATTTTAACTTCTCAGTCATCGATGCGAGAACTGTTCACTTCTAAAGCAGTCTCAATATTGCTGCGAATTATTTCTACCTTTTCGCCTATACGTTTTTCGGTTGTCTCTAAAAGTTGTTTATTTTATTTAGCCTGGTCATGAACAGCTGTATGGAGTCTTTTATTCTCATCGTGAAGCGATTTATTTTGTTTTGCAGCTTCTTCTTTATTTGCTTTATTCTCTTCTGAGAGCTTTTGCATATTTGCTTTAATTTCTTCCTTATTTGCTCTATTCTCTTCTGACATTTTCTGCATATTTGCTAATAATGCAGCTAATGTATTCTATAATTCTAGTCCTTCGGCCATATTGATTATTTATTATATAAATTTAATAAATATTATAGTTTTTATTTATAGTAACGGCAATATTTTTAATACTTATTATTACTAATAATGTCCGTTTATGTTATTTATTATTATAGTCCCGTATCTCAATCAAATGTAAACAACTTAATCTAACATAAATACAATAATAATTCAATCTCCACATAGACAATTTACTACTATAGTTCAAATATCTGATAAGAGAGAGTATTCAAACTGTTATCTACACTCCCTGATAACACAGAATGGCACCCACAAATAGTTCAATGAATTTAGTCTCTACACACTCAAATAAATATTTCTTTTTTTTTAAACTACTGCAAAAAATCGAGCCCAACGTTGGCCAGCGCCAACTATCCTTATGCAACAAATCAAATTTTATTATACTAATGAGGATATAGTGAGTGTGTAAAATTCACAAACAAGTCTATTATGGAGGAGATGAAAAATTATTTATTATACACACAAATATAGTTTTTAAAGATGTATATTGTATTATAAATTGTCATGTATTGATAATAGAAATAATTGTTTGATAATATAAATCGATTTTACTTGGTTGCTGCAACGTCCTCCTCTCCTCTCGTCGCTCCTGTCCTGGCGTCCTCTTCTTCAGCGTCACTCCTTCCTGGTGTCTTCTTCGTCTCGTCGTCCTCTTCTACAGCGTCACTCCTTCCTGGTGTCCTCTTCGTCCCGGCGTCCTCTTCTACGGCAGGCGGCTCCAGAGGCGATATTTCAATGAGTCTCGTTGTTATGTTTGACTGCTAACATTAATTAGTTTCTTCATAAATTGTTCACTCACAATGATTATAAATTTCACTCGTACAGTTTATTTTTAATTTATACTTTATATTTTCTTAATCTCAGGATTAATATGGGTATTAATTAATGCGGTGCGTTTAATGTACACCTTCCATGATATCTTGAAGTGTCTTTAAATTCCCTAAGCGGATATCTTACCTTACACGAAAACAGCACTGTATTATATTTTAAATTTTATCTAAATATTTTACCCACTCGGTTCTTAACGCAAAACTTCGTTAAGAATTACCAAGGTTTATTTTATATATGATATATCTACGTTCGTAAGAGAACAACTCTCTTCACTGGGCACAACTTCCCCTTGCAACTTCTACAGACAGACTGTGTCCATCCTAACTCTACAAAGAATGAATCACTGAATTTAGTGTATTCTGATAGGCTAAGCCCAAGTCACATGATTGATGGAACAAACAGATATACAAATTTCATGAAAAACTTTAGCAAAGGCCTGCATGGAAATTATCTACGAATTTTATTACTCTATCTTTGTAAGAGTTACAATTGAGTTTTCTTCACTTAAAAAACCATATTTCTAAAATAGTTATGAACCTCAGAGTATACACAAATTGAAGCTATTTACCTAAATAATTCCTTGTCAAAGTTTCACTTCAATCGGTTTACTACCACTGAAGCTATAGCAATCACACATTATCACACCCACACACACGCACAAATTCACACAAAAAATACATGTCAATATAGAACACCTTTTTATGAAGAGTTTGGTATACCCTACATGCTTATCCATTTCTAAATACAAAACGTACGACTAAAAGACAAAATATTACATAAAACCAATTTAAACAAGAAAATGCTCGTTATCCATGTGCTCTGATATAAACAACATTGCTTATCATCCTGTGTTCTGTTGCAATATATATATATATATATTTAATATAATTTGTGATGTTTTCAAATTGTTTCTTCTGCAAGTAGTATAATTTCGTATATTCTTTTTAACACCTGACGCACGTTTCACTGAAAAATATCAGTATCATCACAGGTTTCTAAGTAAATTAATAACAATCGAAATAATTCTATTAATATAAAATTAATGAATAATCGAATTTGTATCAATTTTAATATAAAATAACTGATAATCGATTTAGGTTGATTAGTTAACGATTGTTTTAATGTTTATTTTCTTCAGCAGCTGTTTTCTCGGTTATATTTGAAATTTTGTTGTTTATATTTTATTCATTTTTATTTTTTAATAAATTTATAATTTTAAATAGATCGTCTTGTTTTGTTTTTATTTGGGTTTGTTCTTTAATTAATAAATTATTGTTATTGTGTTTGTAAATGTTAAGATTTTCCCAAATATTCATTTTTAGATCTTTTTGTATGTTTTTAATTAATTTTATATTTTCAATGTTTGCAAACTGGTGGTTATTATTTAGACAATGTGTGGCTAAATTAGATTTATAAATATTTGGTTTTAAATATGCATTGCGGTGTTGAACGAATCTAACTCGTAGTTTTTTCTTCGTCTGGCCCACGTAAAATTTATTGCAATCTGGACATTCTATTTTATATATTCCATTTTTATTGTGAGTATTGGATTTAGTTTTAGGTTTTACTATATTAAAAATTATATTATCCGTATTATAAGATATTTTTAAATTAGTATCTTTAAATATTTTATTTAGTTTTTGAGTTATATTTCCGTAATAAGTGAAGGTTGTATATTTTATATTATTATTAATAGGTGAATTTTTAAATGTTTTCACTAAGTTTTCTTATAGTTTTATTTATTTTGTACTGGTTTCTAGTGTTTGTTACTTGGTGGTGATGTGTAGTTTTTTAGTTTATGAAGGTAGGCCTTTCTCACCTATGGAGTGACGAGGTTACAATTTTCAAGCTATCTGGTGGCTGGACAAATTTTCATTGTTTTTGTATATTCTTGCATCAATTAGTATGTTTCAAGTGATGTCCCAGACATAGTTTCTTATGCTGATTCTTTTCTTCAGTTTTGAATAGCGAACGGTTCGAAATTTAGTTAATATTTCTGAAATTTCCTGGACATTATTTTTGTGTCATGTATCCTCTTGAAATCAAAATTAACAATCCCCTCATCTTGTTACCTTCATTACCGTTAGTAACCAAGAAATTGATGAGCTTTTATTGGCTAACCTAGGTACAGTTTTAGTAATTAGGCTAGTATTAAGATATTATTAGTTCTTTCACCTTTTAGGAAAAATACTCCCTTTATAAAGGTTAACTCTAATTAAATTTAATTTACATAGTGTTTTTTTTCATACTATTACATATGCTTAGATACTTATATGTTATAATTTAGTGGTGATAATCCATAGTTTTTTTATTAACAAGATTCTTGTTTTTAGGAACTATTTTCCATTAACATTAGTTTCTCATAACAATTACATAAACTTATTTAAAATGCCCTTCTGTCATCACCTGAAAGTGTTTTTTATTAAAATTTAGTTTTCTTTTATATTTTCGGTTTACTAGATGTGTTTAATTAGTTAATTTCTGACTTTTATATTTGTAAATGTATTACTGCTCTAGTCCTATTTTATTTTTCACTATCTCTTTATAATTTATTCCAATTAACAGTGATTAATTCCTTTTCTAACCCTGGATCTTTCAGAACAATAAACATAATAATATTCTACTTATACATTAAAATATTGCCTTTGTGGACTAACAAAAATAAAACAGTAATAACTTACTACTAACTACTTATTATCTATTACAATATTCCTGCATCCTTATCACAACTTGTGACTGATGTCTCTTTCACTAATCATATTGTCGCACTTGGTGTACACTGTATTTTTATAGCACCATTTATTACACTGTTTATTCACTACTAAAGTGTTTATTGTTTAGTGTACTATTAATCTATGACAAAGGTTTTATAGTACGATACTTTAGTATAATACATTTTCTGACATGGGGAATAATAATAGGTATTTTATTTTTTATTAAAGAATATTGGACCTTTAGTTCATTTAGTATTAGGTACCGATTATGTAAGGTTACATAAAGCTCCCCCACTAGAAAATGTTTATTTTTCATTTCATCATTAAAAATTAACTGTTTTATTCATAATCCTTCACCTTCTTTTATTCTTCTTCATATACAGTTTCATCTCTGTCTGGTTATATACCCCTTTTAGTTTATTGTTGGGAATTGACTTTATTTCATATGTACTATTACCCTTTACCTGGGTTATTAGGTATGGCCCAGTATAAAGTAATAGTAACTTCCTTGCTATACCCTCTATAGAACTAGGTAGTTGTCTATTTTTTATTAATACTTTATCTCCTAATTTATATTGAATAATTCTTTTCTTCTTTCCTGTTTCTCTTTTGTTCAGAAGTTCAGCCTTATGAAGCAGCCTATTATGCATTTCTATGGTTGTATACTCAACTCTCTCTCCTGGAGGAAAATTAATTAATGATACTATTTCTCGTGGTGGTGGTGGTTCGAACATCACTTGATGAGGACTGGTCCCAATAGTTTCGTGGTATGCCCAGTTAAGGAAAGTTTCAGCTGGTTCAAGATATTGGCTCCATTGCAGGAATTGGACAGGTTTCGTGAGATTAATTACTCTATGGGTTATTGTTTCTTGTTAACTTTTACAGGGGTGTAATACGATCATTTATAATTAAAATTCTTTGCTTGATAAATTCCTACTTATTTTCTATATTTGTTAAACGACTGCCTTTCTTATATAGTAGTTTTCTAGCTTATACTGGTGGTTCTTTAATTGCATAAACTTCTTTTACCTTCTGGTTTCATTAGTTATCTTCTATGTGGGCTTATCTTCCAACTGGTGCTATAATTTCTCCCTAACTCTACATGGCATGGTGAATGAATATCGAATGTGAGTTGCACATTTGTGGCCTGTTATCCTCACTCGATCATTCCCCCAGTGCATGGTACAACACTCTTTGGCTACTGCTGCCCATATTTATGACTTCTGAGTGGCGCCGTAGCATCCTACACTCTGTCACTTCTTTAAACGATAACTCTTTGAGTCACCACAAACACTGTTGAACTTATGTTGCCTCAACTTGACACATCTACCTATTTTATTTTGCCTACCAATAGCTCTTACCTTTACTATTTTATTATTTGCAGTGTTATTATACTTCCTTTCATAATTCTTTTATCCTGTTGACATATATCATACACCTTAGCCCCTGTACTGGTTATTATTTATTCTCTCTTCATTATTTCTGTTGTTATTTTTTTTCATCCCTTCTGTCATCAAAACTCCTGGTTCTATTCCTGTTATCGTTGTTGTTATTATTACTTTGGTTTGAATTATTCTGATTATTATCTTGAGTGTCATTATTTTCGTTAAAATGATGATTTTTATTTTTATTACTGTTACTGACATAGTTTCTTCTTTGGTGTTGATCCCTGGATCAAACTGTCTTCGGAATCTGCCCACAGTCTGGCCTTTATTTGTTTTTTTTTTTTTTACTTCTTTATTTGGTTCATCTCTTTAAATCTTCATTTGTAATGGTTTTGTCTTAATTTATTATTTCTTTGTTTCCTTTTTCAAACGGTTTGCTTGGTCGGTACACAGAAAATCAGTCCTTTTTTTCGATGGTATTTTCATTTGGTTTATCCATGGTCCATAAACTCAGTTACTCTTCTTCCTCGGATTACTAGGGTGTTCGGAATTATTTCTGTCCTTGCTAATTCTACCTTTACTTAATTCAAGGTAATAATACCTTGTTTTCTGAATTTTCTGTCACAAAATTTTCATTTATTTCAAAGCCTATTTCAGTCACATTATCATCTAGTTTACTAAACCAAAACGTCACTGGTACATCAATGATTAATGATATCCAGGGCCGGAACTAGGGGGGGGGGCAGACGAGGCATGTGCCCCGGGCGCCGGCTTGGAGGGGGTACTGAAGGCGCCAGCCCAGACACGGGGCACTGAAAAAGCGAAGAAATAGTAAAATTATTTTCTATATCGTCTATATGTTACAATTTTTCAAATAATAAAGCATTATTTGTGCGGTTTAGTTTTTAACATCTTCAATTTTATTGTTATTTAATTTGATGTAATTTAAAAAGGAGTAATCATATCACATAGATGTTAAGAATTCATTATTAATTGAGAATTATCCCCGCCCGGTTTCAATCGGCCATATACAAGTTACAACCGATCTTCGTAAGTGCTCGAGCGTGTTCGGCTACTTCCGGCTCGTTGCGGTTTAATGTAGATAAATTTTTGGAGGGAAAAGAAAAGATTGTACCAAAGTTGCCAAGGAAACCACTGTTCAGTAGTTCAGCTTATCATTTACGTGCAAGGTGCAAGTAGTGAAATCGTTCCATTGCTGATATTTTTGTAATAAATACGAATAATTAGATTAATTTTCTTTATATTTCTCGGTACCATTAGCCGAATTAGTCACTCAACACAACAAAAATGTCAAGGAAACCTTCTGGAGCACAATACAGGAAAAAAGCCAAGGAGCGGCATCACAATGAAAACAGATTATCATCATTTATGTCGTCGTGGTTGACAGAAAAAGGTAAGCCCAGTATTTTTTGAATTTTTAAAAATTAGTTTAATTTATTACATTAATTGTTGATGCTAGGCTTTGAAATGTTAAAAATGTTTGCCTTTTATCATGACAAAACTGTTTACGGGAAAATTAACAGACAACTCCAATTCCTTACTGTTCATATATCGCTCCACCCAGGGGCGTATCAACTAATTTTGAGATAGTTTACTGGCCGGGGGAAGGGGGGGAGGAAAATTTTCAAAAATTGGAAGTTTTCGAGGTTTTCTGCTGCGAAATTCAGCTCGTAAGATAACTCATTCTTAGAATAGATTTAAAAATCGTAAACAGTTGGTGTACGGTAGCGCGATAATTTCGCTTTCTAGGTTGGCTAATCTGCTTACTGCCTTGCTTCAATTTTTGCGTGTTAGAACTTTGTACAGTGTGTATCAAGCGCTTTCGGCGTTCGGTTCGCCGACCCTTTTCGCTGTCATTTATTGTCGACATTTAATGTAGGCTTTAGGCCGCACAATCTTACTTATGGCCGACTAGGCCCGCTTCAATGTAATTCAAAATTTATAATACTTTGGCAACACGCATTATTAGCCGACCTGGTTTCAATAAATTAAACACTTGTAATGTAACTTAAGAAAGGCATTAAAATCAATTGAATACAGTCCACATCTTATCATTTTCATCCCGCTGAATCCATGCATGCATTACATACTATTCTTAACAAACATGGTTGACCAGCCGACAGGATTATTCACTTCAAGAAACATTTTTTAGCTCACTTGGGCCTAACACCCAACATTTTTTGGTCACTCCGGACCTGGATTTTCCATCCAATATTTTCTACCACTATTTCTGGCCATCACGGGCGAATTAGCACGTCAGCTAATACGACCGTGGCGTGATTTGCATCGGCATTTCGCTCGTCATCTTGCAGCCTTCTGACAACATATTAGTAAGTGCCTGCCAGCTACAGTGCTTTACACAAGGTGGTCATCTCTGCCAGCTGTTTGCCATCTTCACCAAGGAGCCGACGCTGCAGGACATCGCCAACAAGGTATCATCAACAACAGTGAAACAAGGTGCGTAAAATGTCTGAAGAAGGCCTCAAGGTGCTGACCAGAAAGAGAGGCGGCTTAAAGTCCGCAATAGTGCGGATACAATCTGCTGTAAATTCATTTGATATAACTTTAAGTACAAAACATTTTCCAACTGTAAGACTGGACAGTCTCAAAAGCTTGGCCTCGAAGTACGACGAGGTACAGTCTGAAATAGAGCTCATTAGTAAGGACACGAGCGTTGCTCAAGCAGACCGAGTTGAGGTCGAAGAAATGATATATTCAACTGAAGCAAACATTTTGCAATTACTTGACACATTTAATACTCAGACTGTACCTCCCGTATTATCGACGCCCATGCAATTAAAACCGATAAGTTTGCCCTGCTTCTCAGGCAACATATTGGAATGGCAACATTTTTATTCAATTTTTACCGATTTAGTGCATTCAAGATCTGATTTAACACCAGTGCAAAAATTACATTATTTACATTCCTCTGTGAAGTGTGAACTGTTAGATTTAATCAAGTCATTACCTATCTGTAAAGAAAATTATACAATAGCGTTGAATTTGCTGTCCGAAAGGTATAACAACCCATTCATATTAGCTAAATACTATGTGCAAAACCTACTTCAGGTCAAGTCCACAATAAAGGACTCGGTCCAAAGTTTGGCGGAGTTCACTAACACAATAACGTCTTCCGTTAATTCACTGGCAGCAATGAAGCTGTCAGTGAATTCATTTGAATTTATCACTATACAGTTACTATCCACCAAACTTGACCCTATTACTTTCAAACTTTGGAAGGAGTCAATAGACCCTGACAATTTGCCTAGCTTTCAAGACTTCACGCATTTTTTAAACTTACGCAGACAGCTGTTAGAAAATACAATGCCTATTGAACCCGGACAGCAATTCAACAAACTTAATGTAAGACCTAACAATAAATATGAGAAGTGTAGCTCAAGAAATACTGCTGGCAGCACTACATTTAAGAGCTATCACACAGCGGCAAATCATTATTCATGCGTGTGTTGTAAATCCAACCACCCGCTTTACATATGTAATAATTTTCATATATTAAGCACCGCTGAGCGGGGGCAATTTGTTGCAAATCATAAATGTTGTAGCAACTGCCTTAGATCAGGTCATCTGATAGCTAACTGTAAGAGTAAACAGGTGTGTAAAATCTGTTCAAAACGACACCACACATTGTTGCACGCAAACTACGTGCTGAAATCAACAGCTGCCAGCAGCAATTATTGCTCGCTTAAATTACAGTGCAAGAATAATGTTCTTTTATCCACAGCGGTTGTATCTGTCGTTGACCAGGCTGGCAACAGGCATAGGGCTAGGGTGCTCCTGGACGCCGGTTCACAGATAAATTTCTGTACAAAATCATTTGCAAAAGGGTTACAGCTCAAATTAGCCAAATCTAATATTCCAATCACAGGAATAAACAACACAGCGTGTTGCGCAACTGATATTGCTTCTATACGTATTATTTCTCGCTATCAGAGATATAGTTTCGAGGTGGTCCCTTCATGATTCGTCATGGCGGGCAGAAGTCTAGAACTCTTTCTAAGGCATACGTATCTTTGTTTGTTTGCTTAGCGACTAGGGCTATTCACTTGGAATTGGTTTCCGACCTTACGGCCAGCGCTTTTATAGCCACATTACGTCGTTTCATGGCCCGTAGGGGTATACCCACTCAACTGTACTCCGACAATGGCACAAACTTCAGGAAGGCCCGCACTATCTTACATGACATTTACAACTTTTGGCACAATAAGGATGCCATCTCTTCGATCAAGTCATTCACGTCCTCTCAGGGGATATCATGGTCATTTTTCCGCCCTCCTCACCTCATTTCGGTGGCCTTTGGGAGAGCGGCATTAAGAGTTTGAAATTTCATCTGCGCCGCGTGGTAGGCAAATCTATACTCAACTTCGAAGAGTTGACGACCGTTTTGTCTCAGATAGAGGCATGTCTGAACTCTCGACCTTTATTTGCTATCTCTTCAGATGTTAACGACCCGGTGCCACTTACACCTGGCCATTTTTTGATTTGCGCACCCTTAACGGCGATTCCGGACCCAGACCTTTCTCACGTTCCTGTTTCTCGTCTTGGGCGTTGGCAACTTCTTCAGAGGTTTGTTCAAGGCATTTGGAAGGCATGGTCTCGCGATTATTTGCACCAGTTGCAGCAGCGTCACAAGTGGAAGTTTGCCAAGGATAATGTTTCCATTGGTGACTTAGTTTTGCTTATTGAGGATAATTTACCTCCATTAGCCTGGAAATTTGGCGTAATTATCGCCACATTTCCCGGCCCAGATAACTTGGTTCGTGTCGTGGACATTCGCACGCCTACGGGTGTTTTGCGGAGACCAATACATAAATTATGTCTGTTGCCAGCGCGAGACGAGATTTGACATTATGATTACTTAGCACAATGCTATTTTTATTTAGCCACTGGCTTATTACTTATTACGACCATTTGGTCAACCTAATTGTGATGAATTATCACAATATTTTCTTATCAATTTTGCGCCATTGCACGCTTCTATAATTATCACAGTTTTGGTGGTATCTTAATGTTTGTATTGTATGTTAATTTGTGTGGCATACTATGTCTTACACATTTTCATTTGATGTTATGGGGTATATTTCATGTTTTTGGTGGTCTCATTTTATAAAATGTTGTTACATAATATTCGCATGTCTTGCAGCTGAGCAATCATGCATTCATTTCTTTATACTGTTGCTAATAAATGTGTATTATTCTGTGAATGTCTTTAAATTGTTAAATTGTTTCTGTAATTTCAGTATTGTATTTGTTATTTGACATTGCAATTATTCATCTTGTAATTATCTAAATTATTGTTATTGTATTCGCATAAATTGCGTCTATGTAAAAACTATTGCTTTGCGTCTGCCGTATGTAACTGCCACGTCTAGATTTATTTTATATTGTATTCATTTTGCAAGTAAGCATGCACAATTATTTTTACTTAAATTATGACATACATGTCATATTTGGGCTTGCATTCAGTCAGCATCTAGCTTGTTCATACATTATTACATATTGTAAGTTCCTGAAACTTCAGGAACAGCATGACTAGGTCAATACATGCCGCCCTGCTGAATATACGATTGAACATGTAACTGCAACATGTTCAATAACAATTTTGTTCATGTAATGAACTCTCTGTACAGGTCCACGGGCCTCAACTAATTTTACAGTAACCATCTATGACATGCATAGGGTTACCAGCTATCGGTCCATCATGTGATGAGCTTCCGATCATGCATTAAACATTGCATAACTATGTATTTTTATGTTTTGTAATGTTATATACTGTGCACATACACTATGTGCTGGTAATATTGGTCAAACCAGACTTTATTCATATCTGAAACAGCTGTTCGCCAACCTTGGCTTACAAACGCCTATCTCTAGGCTTATCTTATGCATGCTTATCTCTAAACTAGTAACGGACTGCCGTTATCTAATCTCATAACTCAAGGTTCAACTTAGCCTTGAATGTAACTCTTATTATTAAGAAAACTGTATCCTTTTAAATTAAATTGTAAAATGTATCATAATTTATTAAAAAAATGTTAAAAAATCATTTGATTTTGACGGGCAGCTTATGTACGGTAGCGCGATAATTTCGCTTTCTAGGTTGGCTAATCTGCTTACTGCCTTGCTTCAATTTATGCGTGTTAGAACTTTGTACAGTGTGTATCAAGTGCTTTCGGCGTTCGGTTCGCCGACCCTTTTCGCTGTCATTTATTGTTGACATTTAATGTAGGCTTTAGGCCGCACATTCTTACTTATGGCCGACTAGGCCCGCTTCAATGTAATTCAAAATTTATAATACTTTGGCAACACGCATTATTAGCCGACCTGGTTTCAATAAATTAAACACTTGTAATGTAACTTAAGAAAGGCATTAAAATCAATTGAATACAGTCCACATCTTATCATTTTCATCCCGCTGAATCCATGCATGCATTACATACTATTCTTAACAAACATGGTTGACCAGCCGACAGGATTATTCACTTCAAGAAACATTTTTTAGCCCACTTGAGCCTAACACCCAACAGTTGGGGAGTTTAGGGGATCTTTAAAGAATTCAGCTCGTTATATAATTTTGTTTTTCCAGGGCATTTTTTGGGCTTTCTGGATCAACCGCGCAGCCAGGAATTTCTCCTGGGGGGGGGGGGTTTGGGATTTGAGATTCTCTTTGTGGAAACACTGAAACCCCAACACTATTGCACGCCTCACGGCCGAAGTCAGCCGATCGCTTACAAACATTCCCAATAATTTGCGTATTTTCCTACATTCTACACATAGCGGCGGCAAACACTCATCGAGTGAACTTGCAAAGTTGCAGTTTATGGTCATGGAATTGACATTAATACTCCTTAGTCCACTGTCAGCGTTTTGATATGAGAACTCTAGTTCCAATTTATCCCTCCCCCAGAAAACTAGACGCGAATCGGAGGATTTAAGGCTTTTATTGGACCTTTAGTTCATTTAGTATTAGGTACCGATTATGTAAGGTTACAATATGTGTAGTGATCCCTGGACCATTACCTCAACCAGTTACCACCACTACAATTTTAAATTATTCAAAATCACCAATGGTGACCAATACTATTGTGGATCAAGTTGATCAAAGTGTACGTAGTTCATCTTTGTCTACGGTAACACTCGATAATCGTAATTTTACGATTGTGCAAGCTGAGGTGCATGAACAAAATTCTCCTGTGCTTTGCAATCATCATATAACAACGAAAAAAGTACCATTAACAGGAGCGGAGCGCATTCAATGGTTTCGAGCACGGAGAAATAATCAACAATCAACTAACACCTCATATATAGAGCTTTTATCAAATCAAGACATTGTAATGGATCAGGAACTACCTCAATCAGACACGCGTGGCTTACATTTAAACTCTCCAGATCAGTCGATAATAAACGATCCTATTACTGATCAAGTTGATATGGATCTAAGTTCATCTTTGCTGTATAGCAATTATCATCAATTTAAAAGAGCTCATAAGGAGTTTAAAGATAAATTCTTGAACAATTCATTTGGACATCCGTGCTCAGTGTGTGACAGGTTGTGGTTCCAAGGCGATTTAAAAGGTCCATCTTCTGAACATAATGAAATTTTAACTAAGATTATACCTAATATACCTGGAAAAAAAAAATACTAAACTCTGCAGCACATGCGTTCAAGCATTAAAGAAGAATAACATTCCATTAATGTCAAATGGCTTTAAATTTCCAGAAATACCTCACTATCTACTGCCTTTAGATCTAATTTCCAAGAGACTTATTTCACCACGTATTCCTTTCATACAAATCAGAAGATTGAAACATGTGAATGGTCAATACGGTATTTACGGACAAATAATTAATGTGCCCGTTTCGGTTGACAATATGGTCAAATCTCTTCCAAGGAATATTGATGACCATTGTAAAAATGTACATATTAAACATAAAAAAATTCACAAGTCCAGCTACTTACATGGTATAGTTAATAAACGTAGAATTAAGACTTGGCTACAATTTTTGATACCGTCTCCACTATATACAATATATGACATTAAAATTGATGATTCATTCTTTAATAATGGTCAAATTCACGACGAAATTCGTCAAGATGATGTCAGTGAATATATTCCTGTCGAAGAAAGGCTCACTGCCCAACAGCTTACATTATTATGGAATGAAGAACAGTATTTACGTATTGCACCTGGTGAACAAAATGTTCCTCAAAGTTTGTTGTTTGATGAACATGTGGAGGAGCTCTCTTTTCCTGCTATTTATTTGGGTCAGTTTCGTAACTTCAGAGATGGTGTCAAAGTAACACCATTCATGATGGCTTCTAGTGAGTTGAGAAGATCTGATCATCGTGCAGTTACACTGTACCATCTGTTGTATATGGCGATGAAAATTATGAGGATGCGAGTTCGGGATTCTCTGACAGTTGCGTTTAAACGTTGGTAAAGATACTAAAATCTCTCGGAAACAAATAGAAGATGAACAGTACATTAATAATTCCATTGGAACCAATCTTACTTTTCTACGATCAATTCCAAACTCAACGTGGTATTGGATTGATCGGAAAAAAGACCTTTTCGCCATGATCAGACAGTTTGGTAAGCCTACTATATTTCTTACTGTCAGTGCCAACGAAATTGGATGGAACGATACTTCAGAAGTTATACAAATTCAAGCACAATGGAGAAACTATTTCTGAAGAATTTGCTGAGCTTCTGCATTACCTTGAAAAAACAACACTTGTTAACGACGATGCAGTTACTTGTGCTATACATTTTAACAAATTAGTCAATATCTTACTAAATATCTTGAAATCACCAAAATTCAGTCCATTTGGGCGATATTACGTTGTTCATTATTTTAAACGTATTGAGTTCCAGCATCGTGGCAGTCCACATGCTCACATACTACTCTGGCTGGCTAATCCTCCGTTGGATGCACTTGATAAAAACAAACTGGATGTTATCACATTAATTGATCACTTAATATCAGTTTCGTCTCAAGAAGCATCAGTCAATATTAAATTACAAACACACGTGTACAAGCTATAAAAAAATAGTGGCAAATATACCTGAGCAGTGTAGATTTGAAGCACCTTTCATGTCTTGCTGATCTACAACTATATTATCACCTATGCAAAAAGATGAGCCTGAATTCAAAAATTATGCAAATCGTTATAAAGATATTAGGTTTAATCTCGAAAATAATGATTACTCTGATTTTGATTCTTTTTATCAAAATAACAATATTTCCTCAGACAAAGATTATTGCAATATACTTCGAGCTGGAATTAAGAGGCCAAGTTTTTCTCAAACGTCAACCATATGAAAAATGGCATAATCCATTTATATTTATTATTGTCAAATCAAATATGGATACCCAATTTATTACTGAAGAATATTCTTGTGCTAATTACGTTGCTGAGTATGTGAATAAAACCAATCGAGGTGTTAGTGATCTTCAACATGACATTTCAAAATTTATATGACAATCCTATTTCCGACATAAATAGTGATCTTCGCCTAGCTGTACTTAACAAACTTAGTCCTATCGCTAAAAAAACGAGAAAATTTAATGCCTAATACTGATTTTTATGAGTTGATGAGAATGGCAAACAAGAAACAAAACGAACTTTTGCTATACGTCATCTCCAATCTATTAACTCCAAACCTCAATCCGTTCCAAATATTTTTCACGGGTCCAGCTGGATGCGGTAAAACTTTTGTTATAAAACTTCTCGTGGAGATCTATAACCGATTCACTGATAATGATGGATATTGCAACTCATACATTGCTTGTGCTTGGACAGGCAAGGCTGCTGTCGCTAGAAAATGTTACACGAACATACTATTGTGCATACAGCCTTAAAAATATCATTGTCAAGATTACTTCCATTAAGCATTAAGTGCTGCGCAAGAAAAAACAGTTTCAATTGCAAGAGACGTATACATCGGTTGTACTTCAGCAGAACAGACACCTTTTGTACGTCAAAAACTGCACAAAATGTCACTTATTGATACTGGAGGCTTGCCTTATGAAATTGTATTTGTGGAAAATGTTTTCTACATGATAACAACGAACATCGATGTATCAGATGGTTTAGCGAATGGTGCTGTTGGGAGTAGAGGTGGGCCGATATACCTGTAACAGGTGTTTTGGAACGATATTTTTGTGGAACGGATGTAACAGTGACTGAAAAGTTGAAAAACCTGTTATTCACGGCCTCGCTGTTCCGAGTCGAGGCACGCTCCCTACGCTACTATACACAAGTAACAAGTAAACGAATACGCCAAGGCCAAATACTAGGCGTACAAAAATATCACTGGTACGCAAGGAACAACCAGTACACGAGTATTTCAAATACTAGGGGTATCACCGATACACAAGGAACAACAAGTAAACGCTGTAACGTAACAGAGTTGAGGTCCCCCACGTTACATAAAAAATTGAATGAACCATGGTCAAGGACCATACCCTGAATTAAGGTTGCTCAGTAGTTAATGCATCTGAGAAGTACCTCTCAAGTCAAAAGAGGCAATAATTAATGTTAAATATAAAAAACCATACCAATTAATAGTTAAATATAATAAATTATGCTTGTTTTTATAATGTAACATCTTAATGTTTACAGAATATTTATGTTATATTTTGAGTATGGTAGGAATGAACTGATGTTGTTTAACAGAAATACTTCATCAATGATTATGTTTATATTTATGTTAAATTTGTCTTTAGACAATCAAGTATAGTTACCAGTGTTAGGCATTATACTAAGTTTTGAGTATTGTCTAAAATTGAATAATGCTGTTGTTTTAATTAACATTTGTAAACTTGGCCAGGAGGGCAATCAGTGTTTAAGGTTTGACAAGTAGTTCTGACAATTATATTGTAAACTAATGAAGGGTTCCAGGACCAGTTAATTAATGTAATAAAGTAAACACCACGAAATTAAAATTAATGTAATTAACCATTAACCAATAATTAATTGTACAGTAGGTCAGGTAAAAGAAAATTAAGTTAAAAAACCAAATAATGTGTTATAACGGTTGTAAGAAAACCTATAGGCCTAAATTCCATATTTGTGAAAGGAAATTAATACCTTTTTAAGAAGTCCAGTCCAACGAAACTATGGTAAAACATTTACTGTTTCAGAAGGAAGGTTAGGTGAGAATTTTAGGTAATTTAATATTAATCCAAGCATGGAGTATTTTATTGAAAAAGAGTAGTAATATTCTATAATTCTGGCTCTAGGATATCTAGTTTCACCCAATGACGAAAAAACGTGGTTGTTAAGGCAACTGAAATGGACATGAGTTGTTTATATTGAATCATTCGTTCTGATTGTTACAAGCTATTAGGTTGAGATGGGCCGATACATTTAAAAAAAATGAATAATAAATTCGGAAGAAAAATGAATCAAAATTAAAAACCCTCTTTGAAACATAATTCTATCTTAATGCTGATAAGTAATAAAACTAAATAGACTTCAAAATTGTAACTGAATACATTTAAAAAAGAGTTGAAAACCCCTCACCTCATTCACCAAATAATTCCGCTGGAGTCGGTATTAAACCAATTCCTCCTATAACCAGAAGATCAGTTAAGAGAATTAAAGTCCGAACTAACGGAATTATTGAATATCGGTATGGAGAACCATACATGACTTCCATATTCTAAGATTTATATTTAAAATTATTTTCGAAATGAAATATTACCATAGAAACTACTTCTTTCTACTTACTGTTTCAGCCTTAACCACAGTACTGTGGTCACTAACGTATACCACCTCACGTTATCGCACTCGATTTTCACTGATGATGGAAGTCGATGGCATTGCCGAAATGTCTGGTTTTGTAGAAAACATTGGACTACGGCCAAATATCCCAGGAAGGAATTTTAACAAAAACTACTTCTTTGTTGCCGATAACGTTGTACACATATATATCAGTGGCGAAGTTACATGGAGGCAATTGAGGCAATGCCTACCCTAAAAAATTCTGTAGAATAAAAATTATAAATACGTATGAACTACATAACGTAAAGATTATACATTGTTACTGCGACTGTCAAATTTATTAAACCGAAACGTGCTTTATTGAGCGACCGCTAGATGGTGACAGGTGAGATTCGGCATAGTTCGTTTAAAGCGAATGAGGCAACCTGAACTTGCCTCAGCGTTTTTTGTATACATCGTATGTAAGCAATGTAGTGGTGTGATAGGGAAGTGTAGGGAGGGGGGATTGTCCCGCGCTGTACACATAGAGCGTTGAGGCATGCCTCACTTCTGTGGTCCAAACAGTTAAGTTAAAGCGCCTGTGTTGTTTCTAAGTGTTTATTTTATGCGGTTATTAAAAGTGTCACTGTTATTCCGCTGAACTAACAGATGATCAAGATTGTTATTTGAATTATTTGTAACATTAAACATATATATAGAAACTAATCAAGTTTAAAAATTTGAAGTTCAATCAGTTGTATTATTGTGTATGACTAATACAAGGATTGTTCAATAGACACACGTATACAGCTGGAAAGCATTTTTTATTCAACGATTTTAAAAGAAGTCTCCAATAACATTAAGACATGAGTTCCACTGTTGCACTAACCTGTAGATCCCCTGCTAGTAAAATTCTTACGGCTGTTTGTGGAACCATTCGGTTACAGCAAACTCTAACTCAGCGTCCGATTTGACCCACCGTCCTTTTAGTGAATCCTTAAAAAAAATTTAAGATAAGATTTTTGCCTACCCATTCATTAACTACTAGCTTCGCCAGTAAGCAAATTGATGTCCATTTTTTCGGCTTGCACGCGTTATGTTGGTGTGGGTTTCGGCACTTTCCATTTAAAAAGCGTGCAAACGTAAGAAAATAAACATGAGTGAGGCCAGAAATAACGTGAATTGTGTGTGTGTGTTTGTCTTACCTGCCTTTTTATTGCCGTATTAAATGAAAAATATTATATTACATTAAAATGAAAAAATTTTAATTTTATTGCCTGGCAACTAAATTATTTTATTTTTAACAATTACCATTGTTTCAAAAAGTTTAAATAAATTTTCAAGTACTTTACTCTTGTTAAAACGTAAAAGGTTGCAGGTAAACTACCCCTTCCCCTCAACCGATCTTCACCAAATACAATAGGTCTTGAGTACTATACAAATCAGGGCAGTATGCAAAAAATTATTTGATTCTGTTTGAATTTGTGGCAGTTATCGTTTGCCATAGAAAATACGCTTGATAAAAACATTGCAGGTAAACTACCCCTTCCCCTTAACCGATCTTCACCAAAAACAATAGGTCTTGAGTACTCTACAAATCAGGGCTGTATGCAAATAATCTTTTGATTCTGTTTGAATTTGCGGCTGTTATCGTTTGCCATAGGAAATACCCTTGTTAAAACATAAAACGTTACAGGTAAACTACCCCTTTCCCTCAACCGATCTTCACCAAAAACAAAAGGTCCAGAGTACTCTACAAATCAGGGCTGTATGCGAAACATTATTTGATTCTGTTTGAATTTGCGGCTGTTATCGTTTGCCAAAAAAAAAAAATTTCCCTTGATAAAAAAAAACCGTTGCTGGTAAACTACCCCTTTCCCTCAACCGATCTTCACCAACATCAATAGGTCGCGAGTCCTCTACAAATCAGGGCTGTATGCAAAAAATTATTTGATTTTGTTTGAATTTGCGGCAGTTATTGTTTGCCATAGAAAAAAAATCTACAGACAGACAGACACACACACAGACACTTTTCGGAAAACGACTTTTTTTCATGTTTTGAGTGTAGTACAATCAGAATCTGCAATAATCTCGAACACGATTTTTTTTGCCATCACCATACTTCCATTCCTTAAGGAATATGGAAGAAAAATATCGGTATGGAGAACCATACATGACTTCCATATTCTAAGATTTATATTTAAAATCATTTTCAGCCAAACAGCCAGGCTGTGTCTTACCTGCCTTTTTATTGCTGTATTAAATGAAAAATATTATATTACATTAAAATGAAAACATTATAATTTTATTGCCTGGCAACAAAATTATTTTATTTTTAACAATTACCATTGTTTCAAAAAGTTTAAATAAATTTTCAAGTACTTTACTCTTGTTAAAACGTAAAAGGTTGCAGGTAAACTACCCCTTCCCCTTAACCGATCTTCACCAAAATCGAAAGTCATTGAGACCTCTACAATTCAGGGACGTATGCAAAAAATTATTTGATTCTGTTTGAATTTGCGGCTGTTATCGTTTGCCATAGAAAATACGCTTGATAAAAAAACGTTGCAGGTAAACTACCCCTTTCCCTTAACCGATCTTCACCAAAAACAATAGGTCTTGAGTACTCTACAAATCAGGGCTGTATGCAAAACATTATATGATTCTGTTTGAATTTGCGGCTGTTATCGTTTGCCATAGAAAATACCCTTGTTAAAAAAACGTTGCAGGTAAACTACCCCTTTCCCTCAACCGAACTTCACCAAAAACAATAAGTCTTGAGAACTCTACAATTTAGGGCAGTATGCAAATAATCTTTTGATTCTGTTTGAATTTGCGGCTGTTATCGTTTGCCATAGGAAATACCCTTGTTAAAACATAAAACGTTACAGGTAAACTACCCCTTTCCCTTTACCGATCTTCACCAAAATCAACAGATCTTGAGAACTCTACAATTCAGGGCTGTATGCGAAACATTATTTGATTCTGTTTGAATTTGCGGCTGTTATCGTTTGCCAAACAAACAAAATTACCCTTGCTAAAAAAAAACCGTTGCAGGTAAACTACCCCTTTCCCTCAACCGATCTTCACCAAAAACAATAGGTCGCGAGTACTCTGCAAATCAGGGCTGCATGCAAAAAATTATTTGATTCTGTTTGAATTTGAGGCAGTTATCGTTTGCCATAGAAAATACCCTTGTTAAAAAAACGTTGCAGGTAAACTACCCCTTTTCCTCAACCGAACTTCACCAAAAACAATAAGTCTTGAGAACTCTACAATTTAGGGCTGTATGCATATAATCTTTTGATTCTGTTTGAATTTGCGGCTGTTATCGTTTGCCATAGGAAATACCCTTGTTAAAACATAAAACGTTACAGGTAAACTACCCCTTTCCCTTTACCGATCTTCACCAAAATCAACAGATCTTGGGAACTCTACAATTCAGGGCTGTATGCGAAACATTATTTGATTCTGTTTGAATTTGCGGCTGTTATCGTTTGCCAAACAAACAAAATTACCCTTGCTAAAAAAAAACCGTTGCAGGTAAACTACCCCTTTCCCTCAACCGATCTTCACCAAAAACAATAGGTCGCGAGTACTCTGCAAATCAGGGCTGCATGCAAAAAATTATTTGATTCTGTTTGAATTTGCGGCAGTTATCGTTTGCCATAGAAAAAAAATCTACAGACAGACACACAGACAGACAGACACACACACAGACACTTTTCGGAAAACGACTTTTTTTCATGTTTTGAGTGTAGTAGAATCAGAATCTGCAATAATCTCGAACACGATTTTTTTTGCCATCACCATACTTCCATTCCTTAAGGAATATGGAAGTAAAAACAAGAAGACCTCATTTGGCAGAGTTAACCTTCATTTGCAGAAGAAGCCGGGATACTATTTTCATTCTACCGGGACCGACAATTATCAAGATCATAGGAGAAAAACAGAAGTCCGAAGAATTCCTGAGAGCTTCCCAGTACACTCCACAATCAATTTTATTAAAAGCCAGAACACTTTTACTGGATGAAGATGAGTTAAGCTGAGTCTTGTCAACTGTTACAGACGTCCACGGCCAGTCGAAGTTTTTGTCGACTCGGTAAAAAAACAACCTATTTTAATTTCACTATATTTAGAGTAAATAATTTTGTTTTGTAATACTTGAGTAACCTTAATTATGCATTTTACCTGGCCTTACTAATGGTTCCAAGAACTTTACGTACCCTGGGATAAGAACTATTTATTATTATTTTTCATTTGTATACGTCTATAGAATTTGATTAATTGATAATCGATATATTTTTGTGTGATCGATTTGATTATATTATTATTTTTGAGATAACGTGGACTGTGAATTAATAGAGAAAATTAATAAAGGATCTTTATTGTATGAGATAAAGTTTGAAGTTATTGCAGAATAAATACTATATGTAGTGGTTGGAATAATTTACAAAAAGGTTGATTCAAACCCGATGAACAACTAACCTATAAGTACGCTTATTACAAGTAACAGCGCTAAACGCTTGCAGCTGGTGGAACGGGAGATTGCTGAACTAGCGTGTGTTTAGTACAAAAATTGAATAGAATTTTCTAACATCGAGTGACTAGGGTTGACAAGAATACCCATTACATTCAGTCAATACCCTATACATATCGCTAATATTACCCAACCACTGAATACTAAGTTAAATCTATATCGTAGTATGATTATAAGTTAAAGGAACATAATTATAATTATGTTTGCCTAATAATATATTTTCAGGAGGTTTCATCGGTAACAACCGAATAGATATATTTATTAATAACACATTAATTAAGACAGGTAACAACATTTTAATTGTTACAAATTGCCACCTTCAACGTGTTGATTGACGTTGATACAAGAGAGTCTCACATAAGCAAATAAATCACAATAAAAGGTAGGTAACAGATTGGCGCCCAACGTGGGGCTTGATTGAACCCCAGTACACACACTCATATAACTAAATAAAGTAACAACATAATATTCGTAACAGATTGGCGCTCAACGAGTGGGCTTTAGTTAAGTAAAAAATCATATTAATTGTTACTTAACTTGAGCAGGCAACCATTAGAGGCACAGGAATGCATAATACCAGAGGCAGATCGAAGAAGGGGGCAGAAGAGAAGGAGAAGGAAGAAGGTGGACAGGAACGAGAGATAGAAACAGTTACGGACAGTGAAATGGAACAAACAATGGGTGATAAAGAAGAAACTGAAGCAATTATCACAGAGAAGGAAATAGTTGAAGAAGATGCCCAAGGGGACCAACCAGATAAAGAGGAAGCCAGAGGTGATATGGATTTATTAAAACTATGGGAATTAATCAAAGAAGATAATAGACAAACTAATGAAAAAATAGACAGTATCAACGAAAACTCAAGGAAACAAAACGAAATTTTGAGTGAGAATTTAATCAAATTAATGAATGAGAAGTTTAACAAAAATAAAGAGGAGAATGATGAGAATAACCGGCTGATAAATGAAAGCTTGAACCAAATTAATAAAAGGTTTGACAGGAATGATGAGAGCTTGAGGCAGACTCTGGAGAATACCAAACAAATGGATGAAAAAATTGAAAACCGTAATAAGGAGTTGCGGCAAATCATCAATGAACAAGGCCTAGCATTGAGGGAAGTCATCAATGGAAGTATTATAATTGTCAGTGAAACACAGAGCAAAGGAGTTGATAACTATGAAGTGGAAGTAAGACAGAAAATAACCGAAATTAAGGTGGGTCTGGAAAAGACAGATGAACCCATCATGCAACTCAGAGTGGAAGTAGAGACCAAAATTACTCAAATAGGAAACCTACAAACGAAGACCCAAGAAAAATTTGACGGGATACCAATTAATATAACCGGAAGAATAGAACGGGTTCATAATGAAATAAAGACACTGAAAATAAGACAAACGCGTAAAAGGAAATTAATAAATACACGGGAAGGATTGGAGATGATTAAAAGGGGATTGGTTCAGCTACGTAATATACCAATTACGGAAAACAGAGAAGTAAGGCAAGTGAGAAACTTTAAACGAACCACACTTGAATTCCCAGATGGACTAGAAGGACCAAAAAGGCCAAGACTAACCGAGGAGCATGGAGGACTTATGGAATTTATGTATGAACCATTAGAACAATTAAGAAACAGTACAGAAGAATCAGTTCAAAAGACGATGATGAACTTGAACATAAATGACATTTTTATAGCGACAAGATGCAAGAACTACATAATAATGAGATATGTCACAAGGACAGAAATAACTCTATGCACTAAAGAAATCCGAACAATCAGTACCGAGGAAATAATGGACCACGGTTAAACAGATTCCAAACAGAATATAAAGAAAAGGGACGGATTTTATGGATACAGGATCAAGCAAATCCAAGGAAAATAATGAAGAAACAATAAAACAACCAAATTCTAAAAGACGTAAGGACAACTTATTTAATTTATTCAGGAACAAAGTGATTTAATAAAAACAACCAAATTCAAAAAATAAGTAAGAACACCTTACTATATAATTCAGAAGAAATTACTTTAAACTAATATAAAAGAAAAAAATAACACTAATTAAACCTAATAAAATCATCAAAACCAAAAAACAAAATGAGTTTATCTGATGTAATATACTGTAATAGTGAGAAATGTAATTTAGAATGTAAAAGGAATAATAATGATTGTGCCAGAAGAATATAATTACATGATGTAATGTATAATACTAACCAAAATCTCATAACCAGCTGTATTGGTAATAAAGGAATATGAGCCAAGGAAGATAAGAGAATGAAGAAGCCAAAATGGAACCGTCAAAAGGATCACAAGAAAAGAAAAAAACAAATATTTAAGAATTATCTGGAAGAAAGCCAATTAATAAATGTCAATAAATAGCCAAGTATTGGAGAGGAGAAGTGTATAATAGAAGGAAGAATTAATATGAAGAAATAATATGATCTGAGTTAAAGTACAGTGAATAATCCCTGGAGTATTATTATTATTAATTATTTTATTGAAGGTCACATGATGACTACCTTGCGAGGTTTATTAATGAAGATTGACTGTAGAATATTCCAGCAAGCATTTAACTGGGCAGAGATGATGTTCCTCTGATCCCAGAAGGTATGTAACGGACGACGGTAATTGGTTAGCCGATAGAGCACCACCGATTCGATTCCAGTTATAATGTTAGGGAGGTTTAGGAAAATTAAATATTAGAGGGAAAACTCACAAATAAATATAGATAAATAAATAAAACCAGATCCAAAATGTATAATTAATAAAGAATGTCACAAGAATGATTATACAAATAAGATTTAAACTTGGGAAATAATTGATTTTAAGAAGGAACGAAGAAATAATAGTAATACAACGGATAATTCTGAAATAAAAAAGTATTATGAATAGGGGAACCAATTGGCCAGATACAAGTTGTACGTTTATTTTTTACTAAACTTTGTTAAGACAAAATAAACTTCTTTCGAAGGGGGGGGGGGTGTTATGTAACGTAACAGAGTTGAGGTCCACCACGTTACATAAAAAATTGAATGAACCATGGTCAAGGACCATACCCTGAATTAAGGTTGCTCAGTAGTTAATGCATCTGAGAAGTACCTCAAGTCAAAAGAGGCAATAATTAATGTTAAATATAAAAAACCATACCAATTAATAGTTAAATATAATAAATTATGCTTGTTTTTATAATGTAACATCTTAATGTTTACAGAATATTTATGTTATATTTTGAGTATGGTAGGAATGAACTGATGTTGTTTAACAGAAATACTTCATCAATGATTATGTTTATATTTATGTTAAATTTGTCTTTAGACAATCAAGTATAGTTACCAGTGTTAGGCATTATACTAAGTTTTGAGTATTGTCTAAAATTGAATAATGCTGTTGTTTTAATTAACATTTGTAAACTTGGCCAGGAGGGCAATCAGTGTTTAAGGTTTGACAAGTAGTTCTGACAATTATATTGTAAACTAATGAAGGGTTCCAGGACCAGTTAATTAATGTAATAAAGTAAACACCACGAAATTAAAATTAATGTAATTAACCATTAACCAATAACTAATTGTACAGTAGGTCAGGTAAAAGAAAATTAAGTTAAAAAACCAAATAATGTGTTATAACGGTTGTAAGAAAACCTATAGGCCTAAATTCCATATTTGTGAAAGGAAATTAATACCTTTTTAAGAAGTCCAGTCCAACGAAACTATGGTAAAACATTTACTGTTTCAGAAGGAAGGTTAGGTGAGAATTTTAGGTAATTTAATATTAATCCAAGCATGGAGTATTTTATTGAAAAAGAGTAGTAATATTCTATAATTCTGGCTCTAGGATATCTAGTTTCACCCAATGACGAAAAAACGTGGTTGTTAAGGCAACTGAAATGGACATGAGTTGTTTATATTGAATCATTCGTTCTGATTGTTACAAGCTATTAGGTTGAGATGGGCCGATACATTTAAAAAAAATGAATAATAAATTCGGAAGAAAAATGAATCAAAATTAAAAACCCTCTTTGAAACATAATTCTATCTTAATGCTGATAAGTAATAAAACTAAATAGACTTCAAAATTGTAACTGAATACATTTAAAAAAGAGTTGAAAACCCCTCACCTCATTCACCAAATAATTCCGCTGGAGTCGGTATTAAACCAATTCCTCCTATAACCAGAAGATCAGTTAAGAGAATTAAAGTCCGAACTAACGGAATTATTGAATATCGGTATGGAGAACCATACATGACTTCCATATTCTAAGATTTATATTTAAAATTATTTTCGAAATGAAATATTACCATAGAAACTACTTCTTTCTACTTACTGTTTCAGCCTTAACCACAGTACTGTGGTCACTAACGTATACCACCTCACGTTATCGCACTCGATTTTCACTGATGATGGAAGTCGATGGCATTGCCGAAATGTCTGGTTTTGTAGAAAACATTGGACTACGGCCAAATATCCCAGGAAGGAATTTTAACAAAAACTACTTCTTTGTTGCCGATAACGTTGTACACATATATATCAGTGGCGAAGTTACATGGAGGCAATTGAGGCAATGCCTACCCTAAAAAATTCTGTAGAATAAAAATTATAAATACGTATGAACTACATAACGTAAAGATTATACATTGTTACTGCGACTGTCAAATTTATTAAACCGAAACGTGCTTTATTGAGCGACCGCTAGATGGTGACAGGTGAGATTCGGCATAGTTCGTTTAAAGCGAATGAGGCAACCTGAACTTGCCTCAGCGTTTTTTGTATACATCGTATGTAAGCAATGTAGTGGTGTGATAGGGAAGTGTAGGGAGGGGGGATTGTCCCGCGCTGTACACATAGAGCGTTGAGGCATGCCTCACTTCTGTGGTCCAAACAGTTAAGTTAAAGCGCCTGTGTTGTTTCTAAGTGTTTATTTTATGCGGTTATTAAAAGTGTCACTGTTATTCCGCTGAACTAACAGATGATCAAGATTGTTATTTGAATTATTTGTAACATTAAACATATATATAGAAACTAATCAAGTTTAAAAATTTGAAGTTCAATCAGTTGTATTATTGTGTATGACTAATACAAGGATTGTTCAATAGACACACGTATACAGCTGGAAAGCATTTTTTATTCAACGATTTTAAAAGAAGTCTCCAATAACATTAAGACATGAGTTCCACTGTTGCACTAACCTGTAGATCCCCTGCTAGTAAAATTCTTACGGCTGTTTGTGGAACCATTCGGTTACAGCAAACTCTAACTCAGCGTCCGATTTGACCCACCGTCCTTTTAGTGAATCCTTAAAAAAAATTTAAGATAAGATTTTTGCCTACCCATTCATTAACTACTAGCTTCGCCAGTAAGCAAATTGATGTCCATTTTTTCGGCTTGCACGCGTTATGTTGGTGTGGGTTTCGGCACTTTCCATTTAAAAAGCGTGCAAACGTAAGAAAATAAACATGAGTGAGGCCAGAAATAACGTGAATTGTGTGTGTGTGTTTGTCTTACCTGCCTTTTTATTGCCGTATTAAATGAAAAATATTATATTACATTAAAATGAAAAAATTTTAATTTTATTGCCTGGCAACTAAATTATTTTATTTTTAACAATTACCATTGTTTCAAAAAGTTTAAATAAATTTTCAAGTACTTTACTCTTGTTAAAACGTAAAAGGTTGCAGGTAAACTACCCCTTCCCCTCAACCGATCTTCACCAAATACAATAGGTCTTGAGTACTATACAAATCAGGGCAGTATGCAAAAAATTATTTGATTCTGTTTGAATTTGCGGCAGTTATCGTTTGCCATAGAAAATACGCTTGATAAAAACATTGCAGGTAAACTACCCCTTCCCCTTAACCGATCTTCACCAAAAACAATAGGTCTTGAGTACTCTACAAATCAGGGCTGTATGCAAATAATCTTTTGATTCTGTTTGAATTTGCGGCTGTTATCGTTTGCCATAGGAAATACCCTTGTTAAAACATAAAACGTTACAGGTAAACTACCCCTTTCCCTCAACCGATCTTCACCAACATCAATAGGTCTTGAGAACTCTACAATTCAGGGCTGTATGCGAAACATTATTTGATTCTGTTTGAATTTGCGGCTGTTATCGTTTGCCAAAAAAAAAAAATTTCCCTTGATAAAAAAAAAACCGTTGCTGGTAAACTACCCCTTTCCCTCAACCGATCTTCACCAACATCAATAGGTCGCGAGTCCTCTACAAATCAGGGCTGTATGCAAAAAATTATTTGATTTTGTTTGAATTTGCGGCAGTTATTGTTTGCCATAGAAAAAAAATCTACAGACAGACAGACACACACACAGACACTTTTCGGAAAACGACTTTTTTTCATGTTTTGAGTGTAGTACAATCAGAATCTGCAATAATCTCGAACACGATTTTTTTTGCCATCACCATACTTCCATTCCTTAAGGAATATGGAAGAAAAATATCGGTATGGAGAACCATACATGACTTCCATATTCTAAGATTTATATTTAAAATCATTTTCAGCCAAACAGCCAGGCTGTGTCTTACCTGCCTTTTTATTGCTGTATTAAATGAAAAATATTATATTACATTAAAATGAAAACATTATAATTTTATTGCCTGGCAACAAAATTATTTTATTTTTAACAATTACCATTGTTTCAAAAAGTTTAAATAAATTTTCAAGTACTTTACTCTTGTTAAAACGTAAAAGGTTGCAGGTAAACTACCCCTTCCCCTTAACCGATCTTCACCAAAATCGAAAGTCATTGAGACCTCTACAATTCAGGGACGTATGCAAAAAATTATTTGATTCTGTTTGAATTTGCGGCTGTTATCGTTTGCCATAGAAAATACGCTTGATAAAAAAACGTTGCAGGTAAACTACCCCTTTCCCTTAACCGATCTTCACCAAAAACAATAGGTCTTGAGTACTCTACAAATCAGGGCTGTATGCAAAACATTATATGATTCTGTTTGAATTTGCGGCTGTTATCGTTTGCCATAGAAAATACCCTTGTTAAAAAAACGTTGCAGGTAAACTACCCCTTTCCCTCAACCGAACTTCACCAAAAACAATAAGTCTTGAGAACTCTACAATTTAGGGCAGTATGCAAATAATCTTTTGATTCTGTTTGAATTTGCGGCTGTTATCGTTTGCCATAGGAAATACCCTTGTTAAAACATAAAACGTTACAGGTAAACTACCCCTTTCCCTTTACCGATCTTCACCAAAATCAACAGATCTTGAGAACTCTACAATTCAGGGCTGTATGCGAAACATTATTTGATTCTGTTTGAATTTGCGGCTGTTATCGTTTGCCAAACAAACAAAATTACCCTTGCTAAAAAAAAACCGTTGCAGGTAAACTACCCCTTTCCCTCAACCGATCTTCACCAAAAACAATAGGTCGCGAGTACTCTGCAAATCAGGGCTGCATGCAAAAAATTATTTGATTCTGTTTGAATTTGAGGCAGTTATCGTTTGCCATAGAAAATACCCTTGTTAAAAAAACGTTGCAGGTAAACTACCCCTTTTCCTCAACCGAACTTCACCAAAAACAATAAGTCTTGAGAACTCTACAATTTAGGGCTGTATGCATATAATCTTTTGATTCTGTTTGAATTTGCGGCTGTTATCGTTTGCCATAGGAAATACCCTTGTTAAAACATAAAACGTTACAGGTAAACTACCCCTTTCCCTTTACCGATCTTCACCAAAATCAACAGATCTTGGGAACTCTACAATTCAGGGCTGTATGCGAAACATTATTTGATTCTGTTTGAATTTGCGGCTGTTATCGTTTGCCAAACAAACAAAATTACCCTTGCTAAAAAAAAACCGTTGCAGGTAAACTACCCCTTTCCCTCAACCGATCTTCACCAAAAACAATAGGTCGCGAGTACTCTGCAAATCAGGCTGCATGCAAAAAATTATTTGATTCTGTTTGAATTTGCGGCAGTTATCGTTTGCCATAGAAAAAAAATCTACAGACAGACACACAGACAGACAGACACACACACAGACACTTTTCGGAAAACGACTTTTTTTCATGTTTTGAGTGTAGTAGAATCAGAATCTGCAATAATCTCGAACACGATTTTTTTTGCCATCACCATACTTCCATTCCTTAAGGAATATGGAAGTAAAAACAAGAAGACCTCATTTGGCAGAGTTAACCTTCATTTGCAGAAGAAGCCGGGATACTATTTTCATTCTACCGGGACCGACAATTATCAAGATCATAGGAGAAAAACAGAAGTCCGAAGAATTCCTGAGAGCTTCCCAGTACACTCCACAATCAATTTTATTAAAAGCCAGAACACTTTTACTGGATGAAGATGAGTTAAGCTGAGTCTTGTCAACTGTTACAGACGTCCACGGCCAGTCGAAGTTTTTGTCGACTCGGTAAAAAAACAACCTATTTTAATTTCACTATATTTAGAGTAAATAATTTTGTTTTGTAATACTTGAGTAACCTTAATTATGCATTTTACCTGGCCTTACTAATGGTTCCAAGAACTTTACGTACCCTGGGATAAGAACTATTTATTATTATTTTTCATTTGTATACGTCTATAGAATTTGATTAATTGATAATCGATATATTTTTGTGTGATCGATTTGATTATATTATTATTTTTGAGATAACGTGGACTGTGAATTAATAGAGAAAATTAATAAAGGATCTTTATTGTATGAGATAAAGTTTGAAGTTATTGCAGAATAAATACTATATGTAGTGGTTGGAATAATTTACAAAAAGGTTGATTCAAACCCGATGAACAACTAACCTATAAGTACGCTTATTACAAGTAACAGCGCTAAACGCTTGCAGCTGGTGGAACGGGAGATTGCTGAACTAGCGTGTGTTTAGTACAAAAATTGAATAGAATTTTCTAACATCGAGTGACTAGGGTTGACAAGAATACCCATTACATTCAGTCAATACCCTATACATATCGCTAATATTACCCAACCACTGAATACTAAGTTAAATCTATATCGTAGTATGATTATAAGTTAAAGGAACATAATTATAATTATGTTTGCCTAATAATATATTTTCAGGAGGTTTCATCGGTAACAACCGAATAGATATATTTATTAATAACACATTAATTAAGACAGGTAACAACATTTTAATTGTTACAAATTGCCACCTTCAACGTGTTGATTGACGTTGATACAAGAGAGTCTCACATAAGCAAATAAATCACAATAAAAGGTAGGTAACAGATTGGCGCCCAACGTGGGGCTTGATTGAACCCCAGTACACACACTCATATAACTAAATAAAGTAACAACATAATATTCGTAACAGATTGGCGCTCAACGAGTGGGCTTTAGTTAAGTAAAAAATCATATTAATTGTTACTTAACTTGAGCAGGCAACCATTAGAGGCACAGGAATGCATAATACCAGAGGCAGATCGAAGAAGGGGGCAGAAGAGAAGGAGAAGGAAGAAGGTGGACAGGAACGAGAGATAGAAACAGTTACGGACAGTGAAATGGAACAAACAATGGGTGATAAAGAAGAAACTGAAGCAATTATCACAGAGAAGGAAATAGTTGAAGAAGATGCCCAAGGGGACCAACCAGATAAAGAGGAAGCCAGAGGTGATATGGATTTATTAAAACTATGGGAATTAATCAAAGAAGATAATAGACAAACTAATGAAAAAATAGACAGTATCAACGAAAACTCAAGGAAACAAAACGAAATTTTGAGTGAGAATTTAATCAAATTAATGAATGAGAAGTTTAACAAAAATAAAGAGGAGAATGATGAGAATAACCGGCTGATAAATGAAAGCTTGAACCAAATTAATAAAAGGTTTGACAGGAATGATGAGAGCTTGAGGCAGACTCTGGAGAATACCAAACAAATGGATGAAAAAATTGAAAACCGTAATAAGGAGTTGCGGCAAATCATCAATGAACAAGGCCTAGCATTGAGGGAAGTCATCAATGGAAGTATTATAATTGTCAGTGAAACACAGAGCAAAGGAGTTGATAACTATGAAGTGGAAGTAAGACAGAAAATAACCGAAATTAAGGTGGGTCTGGAAAAGACAGATGAACCCATCATGCAACTCAGAGTGGAAGTAGAGACCAAAATTACTCAAATAGGAAACCTACAAACGAAGACCCAAGAAAAATTTGACGGGATACCAATTAATATAACCGGAAGAATAGAACGGGTTCATAATGAAATAAAGACACTGAAAATAAGACAAACGCGTAAAAGGAAATTAATAAATACACGGGAAGGATTGGAGATGATTAAAAGGGGATTGGTTCAGCTACGTAATATACCAATTACGGAAAACAGAGAAGTAAGGCAAGTGAGAAACTTTAAACGAACCACACTTGAATTCCCAGATGGACTAGAAGGACCAAAAAGGCCAAGACTAACCGAGGAGCATGGAGGACTTATGGAATTTATGTATGAACCATTAGAACAATTAAGAAACAGTACAGAAGAATCAGTTCAAAAGACGATGATGAACTTGAACATAAATGACATTTTTATAGCGACAAGATGCAAGAACTACATAATAATGAGATATGTCACAAGGACAGAAATAACTCTATGCACTAAAGAAATCCGAACAATCAGTACCGAGGAAATAATGGACCACGGTTAAACAGATTCCAAACAGAATATAAAGAAAAGGGACG